>JAEQBH010000631.1:0-479313 GCA_016808115.1 Tetrastigma voinierianum | reverse complement strand
CTAGGATTTTTAAGGTTTGTTTCATAAAACACACTTTTGCTTACTGTTTCTTCAAAATATGGTTTTATAACCTAAAACTATCATGGTTGGCTTTCTAAATCACATTGCTTGGGTTTGTTTTTCAAATATGGAAGTTTTACAATCAAAACCACGTTTCTCAGATTTCAAATATGGTTTTACAATCAAAACCATCACAGTTTGTTTTTTTAATACTTTAAACCATACTACTTGAAATATGGTTTAATACTTTAAAACCATAACATACCAGTGTAAAACGATTTATAAATAATACACTAGTATTGAAAAATAGGTTTAGAACGCTCACATTTCTAGTTACAAAACTTGACATATCTTTAAATTTAAAATTTAAAATTCCTTCTCTAAGGCCCTCAACCACATAACATAAGTTACAACATTTTTTGATGCCAAATTGCTACCACCTGATCACCCATCGTTATTCTTGATTTCTCGGGTCTTAACTCCATAAATCGGAAATGGTTCACCATTTGAAGCTATGGTTCTAAGGTTTCTTCTCCAATTTTGAATCACCCAATTTGATCACCAAAACCTGTGTTAGTTGTATTTTTACATCTAGATTACTCAAATCGCGTAACATAACACCATACATACCTCCACTTTCGATGCATTGGGCACTAAAGCTGCACCTTCACACACTCTCCTTCAAGTAAATTTGCCCCAGAAGTCTATTTACCCATAATTTTGAATCACTCAATTTGGATGAGTGAAACTCACCTTATGGCCAAAACACTATAACGTAATATCTAAAAATATAAGTGATAACCTCGTGTGGAGCTGCATGAGCTCACCCAGTTCCGTATTTGGGAGCCTTAGATTTACACTTGCTCTTAGTCGCTTCCTATAAATTTGTAGCCCCATTCTTATGGTTCTCACTAATTGGAATCACTTCATTTGGATTGATTATAACTTAATCTATGTACAAAAAACAAGAATGTAGGTTTTACAAAATTTTGACAAAGATTTCGGAAACCTAAATATTCTCCTTTTTTTTTTTTACAACCATTCCTCAAATTCAATCCAACCAAATCAAGACACACTACAAAACAACCTCAAAAAACCAATACCAGAAATTTACTCCAAACCACACCACAAACACTTGTATTGGTGGTTTGAACTTCTTATCGAGAGACCCGAGAAATTCCAATTTCTGAAAGGGCAAAATAAGAATTTTGCCACAAAATCAGAATTTCGCTTAAAAACTGAAATTCTATTCTTCAGATCCTCATTTATTTGAAACTGATTTCACCATTTGGAATCGTCTTACCCAAACTAGCTAGCACGTAAATTGTGAGAATTCGAGATAGTTCTGAATTTTTACACGCTGAGGCATCTCGATTCGTGCCGTGAACGATTCGGCGAGACAAAAGTCACATATAACATCACTCATGCCAAGGGCGGCATGAGAAATAATGAAAATGGACGGCCGAGATAGTGCCAAATGTAAAACTGGGAGTTATGGATTGAAATGGTCATTTGAGATTTGACAAATGATAATGAGACAAAACACTCAATAGTGTCGTCTCTTACAAATTCAAAAAGGAAGCAAAACGTGAAAGGGGAAAAAGAGAAATCGACAGTGGCTTAAACGAGTTTGCAGGTAATCGCTCCTCCTTCTGGGACCGTTGAGATCCGACCACGCTTCAAATGGTTTGACAAGAAGGAAAGTCAGTTTGCTTGTAGAGAGACTCACGCGTGGCTAATGGATTCAGGAGTTTCAACAAACTCCGCGAGGTAGGGGTTTCTCCCTACTTGGGTTTTATTCCTTCTTAAGTACTTTCTTAATGTTTGAGTTTGAGCGAGGCCGCTAGGGGTTGTTCGGACGGCCCCAAACTGGGACCAAATTGATATGAATTTTTGAATTAAGATTTTGAGTTAAATGATTCGCAATTTTTGGCTTGGATGGTCAGAGAAATTGTGAAATTTTTGTGAGATAAATCATGCATTGTTTGATGAGGCCGGGAATGGTCAGAACTCATGTTCACTAAGTGAATCCTAGATTTTAGATTCTTCTGAATAGTAATAAAGGGTCTCACTATTCCCAAACAATGTTCTAAAAATATATTTTTTGCAGGAAAATGTGTTTGATCTAGTGATTCAAGTTGAATTGTTTCGTGGTTTGATCATTAGCCCGCAGCTAATTGAGGTGGAAACGTGTAATTACATAACATGATTGTGTGATTGACTTTTATGTGAATATATGCATGATTATATATTTGCATGTGTTATATGAGTTATTGAAATGACATCACAATGCATTTCATATGCATTGGGTAACCTAGAAGCTAAAAAGGAGCGCATTTATTGATGGTTTTTGTAAAACTGACACTTGTTGCAAAATAATTTCCACAGATGATATTCCTGAGAATCAAAATAACAGATGGGCCATCAGATCATTTCCGACGCAGGACCAGACTGCTTTCTGAAAGCTCACCTCAACCACACTCACCTCGAGGGTAGTCCCATATTTTTACTTCAAATATTTCTAAGAGTATATTTTCAAGAACAAATAGTTTTGAGCTTTGAATGATTATTTTCTCATACATGGCTTAGGCAAGCGTGAGGGAGTCGGTGAGGACTCGAGACATGGGATGGCATGTGTATTATCCAAGTAGGATCACGAATTTTCGATGTGTGTTTATTTTGGAACATTGCACTCCGCACTTAGGGTGGGAGAGTGTACCTCACCCTTGGTATTTATTCCACTCACCGAGCATTACTTCACCCTATCGATGACATTATTTTATGTGCAATGTGAGCGCAAGAGGGATCGAAGAAAGCCGTTATGGCTTGCCGATGATATATACATGTATTGAAATGTCTAATTTTAATATATGTATTGTATAAGAGTGAAAATATTGTAATCTTGTAACTATTTGGTATATAGTTGGATTCATAGTTAAAAGGTATTATGAAGTATCGCTTTTCAGGCCCAAGTGGCCGTATTACTCATGATTCACACGGAGATATTGGATCTATCGTGACTGCTTGGGGATAGGTATATGCGGTGTATTGTAACATGGGTAGAGCTCCTCAAGACAAAGGAGACTCCTACCCGATTTTCCTAAGTGGCGCCTGCAACCCGACATCCACTTCAGATTCCACTGCCGATCGTAGTCAACTTAATTCCTGCTCAGCGTCACACTTACAACCAAACCCAGGTAAAAATCCCAAGAATCCATACTCAAGGTCTACCAATTCATATAAAACAGAAATATGATGGACCCATGTTTATCTTATACCCTCAACTACCGCTTTTACCCATATTAACAATTCTAGGTTAGGATGTGATTTCCTAACAAACCCTAGGTTTGGAACAAGCTCAAAAATCCATACAAACCCTTAATAATCCATACAAACCAAAACCTATGCAAAAATCTTAAAGATCCATACCTTTTATTTATCCTTTTTTCTTCTTCTCTTCTCTTCCTTTCTCTCTCTTTCTTTTCTCTCCCTTTTCTTCTCCCAAAATGTGGAGCCCTAACTTGTGAGACCAAAAATAGGATGTTTGTTTGTCTCATCCCCTTTTTATATTATCATCTTTCCTTTAATTACAATTAAGTCCTCAAGTTTCTTTCTTTTTGCAAATCAACTTATGCTATATTCTATAATTGCATACTCTTTTCTTTTATTATGACCTTCATATCCTTTTTAGCCAATTACAAATTTACCCTTATTCTAGTACAAAATTCCAGGTTCAATCAATTTATCATTTCACACTTTCATCCTTAACAACAATTCCCAAAAATACTACAATGGCACTTAAAAATCAAGAAAGTCTTTTGGTGCATATATGTGTCCCTACTTACACGTACTCACACACCCCTCTCTGATTGCATGCTACAAACAATAACACAAAATGACTCAAATCTTAGACCCACATAAACAAAGGCACCTCTCGTCCCTTCACTAGCTGGTCACCGAATTTCGTGGATAATTAAACACACCACAAACCCAAGACATCGGGCCTGGATTAAACCAAACCCGAACTCGGGCCCGAGATCGTCGAAAATAGTCCCGAAAATCTTGTCCATCCTGTTCGAAAACAATCCCAAAAATTCAACCTAATCGTCTTAAAAACAAGCCTCGGGCCTAAACTTTACCGTCCGAAAATGGGCCTCCCGAAAATTCCTTAAAATTCTTACACTTAGCCCAAAAATTTGAGATTGTCCTACGCCTCACTTCGCCTAAGCAAATCCCAAGCCATTAAATGACCTCAGTTAGAAATAACACAAGTAGGGAAAATTCCCACCCCGCGAGCTCGACGAAACTTCAAGATTTTGGTACCCACGCAGCTCCTGGGCCGCGTAGGACTAACTCTAGGCCTCGTCTCGACGAAACCCACATCCGATTTCCATAGATTTTAGAGAAGCAAAGAGAAAAAATAAAAATTAATTATCTCTTCTCTAACGCTCCCTCTCCGTTTTCTGACTTTTTTTTTTTTGTTTTTTTCGTTTTTATCATTTTTTTAATTATTATTATTATTATTATCATTTTCTTTTTTTTTTCTTAATTCCTTTATTTCCTTTATCGCATCATCAATCATGTGACTAATTATGAGCCAATATCATACACCACATGGCTCTTGCCATGTGTCACTCTTGGGTGCCATGTGGTATCGACACCCCACACCTCGAAAACGTGTGGTAATTCGACCGGTCTTTAATTCGACGAAATTAGACGTGGTAGCTGGGGATTTCGGCGAGACACAATTTTTTTCAACCCGCCAAGTCCATTTTCGTTATCCGAGATCTGTGAAAATTCGTGCCAATCGAAATTACCGTTTACCATTTTCTGAAATTTATTTTCTCTTGCATATTACACAAACTACCGACCGGTTGGTTCTACGGTTTTTACAACATTGTATTTTCCTTTATGCTTTTCTACTAACTTTTTTAAGCCCTTTCTATTTTCTTACAAAAATTTATGTCCATTCTTTAAATGTACAGATCTCCATTCAACCTACATCTAAAATAATTTATTTTTGCATATGTACTCGATCCGGGGTCCGTTGACAACCCGCTGTGGAATACATGTAGCCATTGGAAAGGTCTTAATGCCACAAAATAAGTGCCTCTCTCACCCAAGACTCAAACATGAGTAAAATGGCCACGTCTAGCCCATACATCCATACTCATCGAAATATAATCAACTTATATTACAATAATTTCAAGAGTTAATTACACTTTATACAACATGCATCAATCATAATGTTTCACATGTTTTACAAAATATGTAATCAAACCCACAACTCCCAGCTTTCTTTCAAAGTGTTGCCTCTAGTGAGCGTCATCTTCCCGAACTCACTCCGAAAGGGGGATCCCCAATGACTGGGTGAGTAATACCAAGTAGTTGAATTCCTCCCACGAGCTACATCCCACCTAAGTGCTCATGCAATGGAAACCACACATATTCAAGTGAATTCATGATTCCTACTCGAATGTTTACATGTTATGGATGAGAAATGTGACTCATCCTTTCCCACTGACTCCCTCACGCATACCTAAGCTAAGTGTGAGAAACATTGTTTTCAAAACAAAAATTTTTGTTCCTGAAAACATAATACCAATTTTCCGAAAAAAATTCTATTGGACAACCCTCCGAGGTGAATTGCTGGATAACTCTCTGAAACAATCATAGGTCATCCTCCGAAATGAACCGTTGGACAACTCTCCAAGGCAATTCTTCGAAAAATCTTCCCATCAAATTGATTCGACAAATCATGTTTTTCATGTCATGCACCCATACCTACTATTTTAAAAGTTACTCACAAGATACGAATAAATGCAATACGCTGCTTCATTAATAATTCATGTTAATATATCATACGATATATTAACGAAATTCATGATAAAGCAAATACGTTATTCATTCACAAGAATAAATATATCAACACACAAGCAAATACATACAATCCACCCGCGAGATCGTCCAAACCACTCTGTGGATTTTCGCCACTCACCCAAGTTTTTGAATCGAATTAATTGCCATTCTCGACCTCGAACATCCTAACCATTAAACGACTCTTACCAAAGAATAAATCAAGAGAGAACCCCTACCTCCCGAGTTGCCTAAACTCCACAGCATCGGCGGTCCACGCCAGAAATCTCGCTGGGATCAACTTTTCCATTATTCTGGCCGACTGACGGACTCATCGCCGAAACCCGTAGCCGGCAGCCTTCTCACTCTAAAACTCTCTCTCTCACATAATGGGTTGGTTTTCCTCTCTCTCCTTCTCTTTCTCCCAACCAATTTGGTCAAGATGGGGTCTAGCAAACTATTCCTTCTCATTAATACGTCCAATCCTTATCACACCTTTGACATTATCCCTTATCCATCTGAATATGCATTTCCATCCACTACGCGTGTCAGCTGCGGTCTCCCATACCCCAAACTTGATCCTTCATGTTCGACTATTTCGCATTAATGACACGTAAGATTCTCGGTGCCCACCACACGCGCCAATTGTCCCGGACCACTCCTGGGTGACTAAAAATGTGAAATTACGACTGTTTCTGACTAATTTAAATTGACATAATGATTTTGCGATAATGATTAACGAATGGAGTCCACATATCCGAGATTCAAAATCCGACTTTGACCTGAATCGACTATTTTATCCATTTTTCAGAAAATTAAAATTTTCTGGGATACAACATATTATATATGCATACTTATGTTTTTAATTGAGGGAGTCGTATTAAGGTACCATGGAGCAAGCACAAACAAGAATAAAAAAGAAAAAAAAGAAGCAAAGACCCTCAAACCATTAAATGATTAAAATTTTTGTCATCCATTACAAAATAATAAAAACATGCCAAACCCTCATTTTTAAGACCAAAATACCCCTCATGTGTTAGGCCCCAACCACTTTCACATAGGAGAGACCAATTAGATAGGTTATTCAACTTGACAGTTATTGTAAAATTAAATTGAATAAGTATAAACGTGAAATAATTATTAATTTTTATCTTTTTCAAAATTTTATTTTGATTAATTTATAAAAACAGTAGAATAAAAGGAAAGTGCTAATTTTTTTAAATATAAGATTGAAGAGATATATATTTTGATTTAATATTATTTTTTATGGTAAAGTTTAAGGTTATATTTGATTACGTAGAAATTATTAAGGAAAAATAAAAAATATGAAAGAAAATTTACAAACTTTATATAACGTAACTTAAAACTGAAAAAAAAAATTGTTTAAAGAAAAAGTAGATCAACATCTTTTAATATTTAAGTTTCTTTTTAAAAAAAAAAAAAAATTGTGTTTGCTATGTTATACTTAAAACTAGTTTTATTATATTACTTCCTAAATTCTTATAATTTTCACCAAAATCTTTTATTATTATTATTATTATTATTATTATTACTATAAATTAGTTTTAAATATAACATACCAAACCAAAATTTAAGAAATTTTTTTTCCTTAAATATTTTATTTTTCCAATTTAAAGCTACTTTTATTTCACTTTTTTTCTTTAATAGTTTCCTGTGTGTAATCAAATATAACCTTAAAATTTATGGTGAAAAGAATATTAAATCAAAATATAAATTTATTCAATTTGAAAATTAGCATTTTCTACTTAAATTATATGTTTATACTTATTCAATTTAAATTTATTATATTTTTCACCCTTACAAGAACAAACACGTTACTACAATTCTTCATTTTTTTATTGCTAAAATGACATACATTTTTTTTAAATTAGAATTTTATAGTGTATTAATTTGAATGACTTTAAAAGATTATTGTGTTAAAAAAGATTTCAATATCTATATAATTTTAAATTAGTTGAGATTTTCTATTTTTTCTTTTTTATTTGACATATTTTTTATTATCATTTTTATTATATATCACCCTTATATTCACAATTCTCACATTTATTTATTTTATTCATATGATTCAATTCTAATAACTTATTATTTATTCAATATTAATAATTTAGTTTCAAAATTTTTTAAAATTAATTTAATTCTTATATGTATAAAAAATTAAACATATAAATTTTAATTCAATTTTTAATTATACAACTTTCTTTATAAGTACAATCACATAAAATCCTTTTGACACTTAAAATAATTTATTTTTGTACCTATAATTTACTTTACTTCATGTTTTAAATTTGTATACAACTCTTGTTTTTTTTTTTTTTGGGGAAAATCAAAATTTTGACAATGGATTAATTAATTTTTAATTTTTCCTCATTAGGTGGATAAGAATTTCAAATGATTGGAGATGAACAAAATTCAGGATGCTAACTAAAGTAATAGAAAGGAAATAAATTTTTAATTTCTACTTTTTAACAGTTCTTCCATTAAAAAAAAACGATGGAATATCAGTACCTTAATCCTCATAATATTTCATAAAATTTAATTTAAACATATTAGCTGATTTTTGTACCTAAATCTAGGTTTTTTAGTGGATTATTTCATATATAGTTGAAATACATTTCAAAGTTAATAATCATATTATTGATATTTTATTTTCACTTTCTTTACATTAATTTCATATTATTTTTTTGTAAATTTTTTCTCTCTTGACTATGTTAAATGTGTAGACCCCAAATTTGGGCTAGATTCAATTTTTATCTTTTTATTTTATTTACCTATTTTATTTGATTTACGTTAATTGATTTTCTTGATTTGATTTACTTTGGGTTATTTGGAAGGAAAGGTAAAGGATGAAAGGTTTTTTAATTAAGATGAGAGAATTAGATGATAAAGAGCAGAAGGAAAGGACCAAGGAAGAAGCTTGAGGGGGAACAGGTCGCCCAGTCTTCCGAGGGTCTTTTTTGTATACATGAACAGTGTCCATAAACAGTAGCTCAAACAAGGTATAACACAAAGGTACTATATCATTTGGATTATGCATAAACCCGCTTAGAATTCTAATTTTTCCTCGAAAGAGAAACAAATTTGGCCAAAATCTCAAAATTCTTTAGATCTCACTTACCTAAATGGACTTCACCGCTGAACACTCAGAAAACTAGCTACCACGCCAACTTCGTCAATCTTACGCTTAGAATTTCACGCGAGGTACCATGCTGTAGAAGGCGACACTCGCGTATTTTGATCGGCCACATTTCAGACACGTGTCAAGTGAGAGCCATCAAACAATGAGCTCAAGCGGGCATGGGAGACAAATGACTCATGAGTCACTGAATCCACAGAGTGGATAGGGTGTAATCCAAAAAACCACTTAGAAGGGGACAAGTGGCAAGGAGAGGACAAGTTCCTCTTGACCAACCTCACCCAACCGGTTCAAAGGAAAAAGAGAGAAAGAGAGAGAAAAAGAAAAGAGTTTGGGAGCGTAGAGGCTCCACCTTCCCATTCGACGATCTGGCCCATCGAATCCCTACGAGACAAGAGGTAAAGTTGATCCCCACTACAAGAGCTACGCATGGATAGGGTGTAATCCAAAGAATCACTTAGAAGTAGACAAGCGACATTTGCAGGACAAGCCTTCGACTCAACCTCGACCCAACCTGGCTGGGGAGGTAAAGAGAGAAAGAGAGAGAAAGAAAGAGAGTTTAGAGAGAGGCTCTACCTTCTCTCTATATTTTCCTACGATCGGTTTGTCGAATCTGTGGACCCTACCCGATCCACGGACCGGCGCGACTCGCTTTTAAATGGAAGGAAAATGTGAAAAGAAAATGTGGGTTGATTTTCGAGTTTTGGAAAATTGCCCGAGGAGGAACTGCTGCTGAGTCGCCACTTACTTTATTTTTATTTTTAAGTGGGAAAACCAAGTAAGAACAAAAACCCCAATGACTCCAATATGAAAGTTTCTGGTCATGAAAAACTAGATTTTGCTGACTCGATTACCTATCAGGAAGGTACTCATATGAGGTAGCACTTTCAGGTCTTAACTCTATTCTTACTAGTGAATTGGGTAGGTGGAAGCATGGGTCAAAAATCGTATAGTCTCATAGGCTAAATATACAACTTAGATCGTAATTAACCTAATGGTATCAAGCATGCTTTAAAACACTCAACCAAAAGCGAAAGGAGGCGTACCTCCTCCGGGGTCTCCCCGACCACGCTACATCAAAAGTTAGCCAACAAACATGCTAGCATGTAATGCACTCAAACACAAAGCATCCATGTGAAATTTATTACCCAACACCAAAGTACATACCGTGGTCCCCAGCTGCTACCGTGATAAGAGGTCGCCAACGTTTCTGCATACCGTTTCAAAATTAAATATAAAAGCAAAGCATGCTAGGAGAAACCATACATTGCATCTCACCACTACCGATGCCACAACACTTGTCCAAATATACAACATCGTCTATCCATCTCAAAGAACTCCGCCCCGACAAAACACTAGATTATCGGGTGTTTAACTAATCACCCTCGACCCGCAGATAGACCCTCGATTCTCAAGAATCCAAATGGAACCATTAACCGAAATAAACCCCATTTCGCATTCTTGCGCCAGGCCTGCATTGATCAGTTAACGGCATTGACCTACAGTGTCACGTTTCCATTTAACCTAATCTATATCCTTATTAAACCAACAAACTATTCATCGTTGTCTGCAACTCCTGGTCACTCGCGAGAGTATTCAGTGGCACTTAGGCAACCTCTCCAGTGATCTCATGAATCCCAATGCAGATAAAAGAGTCAATCCACCGAAAATCCAAGAACTCAATACAAACAAATCAAAATCAATCTTAAATCAGCTGTTTCCAAAGAATCGAACTAAATGAACCTACCGGGTTCTGGCTTCTCCCAACCGGTCCAGATGGTTGACAAAATATTTCAAAATCTTCAGAACCTTCTTTACAAAGTCAGGAATCCAACAAGACAACGGAGTTCAATTAATTCGCCAATAACCAAGAACCAACATAAACAAATCAAACTACCCAAATTGCCGTCTCCGAAGAACCGAACCAAATGAGCCGGTCGGTTTGTTTCCCAACCGGTCTGGACGGGTTGAGAAAATATTTGAAAAATGTCAGAATCTTCAAGAAGTCAGGAATCCAAAAAACAACGGTGATTGATTCTCACCGAATGAGGAGAACCAACCAAAACAAATCAAACCACCCAATCGCAAGAATGGGCCGCTCCAGCAAACCAAACCAAACGACCTGGTTGGTTCAGTTTTCCAACCGGTCTGACGGTTGATAAAATATTTGAAAATTTTCATGAATCTTATTTAAGGAGTCAGGAATCCAAAATAAACGGTGATTGATTCTCAAATTTCTGATGAGTGAGAACTAACCAAACAAATCAACCGCGAAATCATTGCTCCAAATAGAAATCGTTGAACTCCACTTCCTCACGTATGAGCGTGAAAACCGTTCAAATGGCTGAGGTAAAATCCCAAAATTTAGTCAGAATATCCTGTATAGAATAGAGTGGAGCCGTTCCATTTCTACCTCTTCACATAAAAACATCAACGTAAAACCAAGCGCACACATCCCTGAAAAATCCAAGAACGCGCTGTCCCGAGCCCTAAGTGTGCCCCTCCAAAGGTTTCTTCCAATCTGATCTCTATGTCCTTTATACACTCCCCACCTCCAGCCATCAAAGCTCCTTCGCTTTTTCTCTCCTTCAAGCTGCAGAAAGATCTCTTAATCGCCCCTTAAATAGCTTCCCATTCACTCCTCTCCCCTCATTTCCCATGCAAGCCGACCTACTTAAGTTTTCACCAGTGGCTTCACCACCAAGTATCCACATGGGTTCATGGTGGGCTGTATGTAACCTAAGACAAGGCTCAAAAATAGACCCACAATACTCCTAAGGTTGAGCTGGAGCGGTGGCCCGAACCATTAGATCTGGCCCAAAATCACAAAAAACAAGAGCCCACACAAGCCGTCCTAACTAACCGGTTGAACTGCATGCCAACCAGTCGAGCCGTCGGGAGGTACCATGAATTTGATAGAATGTTCCCTGAAGAATAAGGAGACAAACAAAAAAAACGGTGCACAATTCCAAGTTCGGATGAGGGAGATATGATCGAAACAAGGAGGAGTGCTTGCCAAAATCACCCAAAAAACAGTTGTTGTATGTCACATACTACATCGACGAACCTGGCCAAACCCGATTGTCAAATCCGCTGACCAAAAATTATGAATTTTTAACACAAACCTCCTTGGCGAATATGAACTAACAAAACAAACAATGAACACCTCGAGTTCTGACAAAGGAGATATAATCGAAACAAGCTCAAGTGTCTAAATATGACATACCCATAACTCCGATCGAGCTAAACCCTGGGGCGCCACTTTTCACTTCCTATGGCACATGCCAATAATCGACACTCACGACACTCCATGAAATACATACGCACTCAATGGACCATATACAAGCCCACCCGAGGCTCGAGAAAGACCGTGCCTAAAAGGGCCTAAATGTGTTATATGAGAACAACGGGTGAGTATGACACCCATTGTGATAAATGCAAGTGCTTAGGGACAAAATCGAGGGTCTACAAATATGCCCCTTCAAGAGTGAATGAACGAGTGAATCGGTGCGTGGCGTGTTGATGCAAAAGTGAAATGAACTCTATAAGAACCCGGGATACCCACGCTTTGTCCCTTACCTGGTATCATGATAACTAACAGAACATCCACTGGGTTGACTTAAAGAAAACAAGTCACATGCCTCGGGAAGATGAGTGATCCGGATATAATGTCTGGAAAAGATAATGACATCCGAGGCTATGCCGGAGAAGATGAGATGCCCGCAAACTCTCGAAAGGTCCGCAAGCACCAAAAATGTCGATCCTCGAAGTAGTACCGGGAAAAGCGTGGAATCCCAAATGAAAAGCCGAAAAAGGTGGAATCGGGCGAAAATGAATGGGATCCAAAGTAGTACCGAAGGTAAATAACCGAAAGTGAGTACCTAAAAGGCAGATCCAAAGTAGTACCGGAAATGTGGATCCGGGCGAAAATTAAATGCGATCTGGCGAAAATTAAAATGGATCCGTGAGTACCGGGAATGATCCGCGTACTAAATGTGGGATCTCGGGCGTACCAGAAGGTGGGATTCGAGAGTAATTAAATGGATCCGGAAAGTATTTGAAGCGCGTAACCGCGAGTACCGGAAGTGGTAGAAATCCAAATAGCAAATTTAAATGGTAGAATCCGCGAGTTCCCGAAGCGCGGATCGGGCGAAAATTAAATGGTGATCCGGCGAAGTTCGGAAGGTGGATTCGTGGGCGAAAATGGAAGGTACCCGTGAGTACCTAAAGTAGGATCCAGCGAGTACTGAAATGCGGGATCCGGGCGAGTACTAATGTGGATCCGGGCGAGTACCAGCCGGGATCCGGCGAGTACCGGAAGGTAACATCCGGTGGGTACCGGAAGGTGTGGATCCGAGCAAGTATCTGAAGGTAAAACCGAGTACCGTAAAGGTATGATCCAAAGTAGTACCGAAATGTGGATCTCGCGAGTACCTTAAAATGAGCGGATCTCGAGCGAGTACTGTAAATGGATCCAAGCAGTACCGGAATGTACATCCCGGTGAGATCTAAAAGGTAGGATCCGAGCAAGTATCTATATTGTAAAACTCGGTGAGTACCTGGAAAGGTAGGATCCCGCAGCACCGGAATGAGGGATGCCAAAACTAAGGCTCTGCATCTGAACTAAACCTAACGTGACGACCTAAAACGAAACCTAGAGCATAATGGTGGAAACTTTGTGGATAACCGCTGAGACACCGACCTTGATGACAAAAGGGGTATGCCCTGGAAGCAGGACGTCGTAAAGTGCCAAATGATGTTTATGAAACCAAGAACTTAATAACAAGACGAAAATAAATGGCGCCCTCAGACAACTTTCACAAATGTGACCAAGGGTGAAAGAAAGGGTTATGCCTCTACTAGTATCAACGCCATGTCAAAAATCTCATAACTCGCATACTGGTCAAAGTCGAGCCGAAACATCACAATCACTCATTCGTGAAAAATCAATCATTTCATCTCCATAAGACTAATATAAGGTATGCCCCAAGCAGTACATCCGAGGCGTAAGTGCCTTGATGAAAACCTAAATAAATTTATGAAGAACCAATCGTCTGAACAAGCGAACAAGATGCAATGAGCATGCTGGGTGTGTGCCGCCGCGGCACCCTCATCGAGTTGACAAATATCCATGAATCGACTCGTGCCCCGCCACTCCGCTATATGAAGAAACCGCCGCATGTGAGTATACTCAAACTTTGATGCCAAAACATCTCTAGGTGAAATGGGTCGCCAATGAGCAGAGTGCGCATTTGAGCCAATGCCAACATGAAAGGATAAAGTGGCGCCTCACAGTGAACGTGTCAAAGCATAAAGCTAACGGGCTATCCATGGTCCCGACTCTCTGTATCGCTGATTAGTACTTAAAACACTCGTGATTATACTCGCTCGGGCCTTGCATTTTCATGTTGATTTGGCATTATTTATAATTTTAGTGTTAGATTCCTTATTTTAGTTTTTTGCTTTGGAATACAAAGTACGATGAGCGCGTTAACAACTTCGAAGCCATTTTGAGAAATGAGGAGCATGCAAGGAAGTCACCGCCATCGCCGCGACGCCTCCACGCCGCGACGCCACTAAGTCACGACGTGGGGTCAACAAATGCGTAAGTCAACTGGGGCCACCACGTCATGATAGCCGCCACCATCGCCGCGCGACGTCACCATCGCCGCGACGCCACCAAAATCAGATCTCATCATTAAATGCGAGGCTCGGATTTCGGCATTGCCAACGTGCGCCAGAGACACCTAATTGAGAACCTCAAGTGAAATACGACTTCAAGGATCTCCCTTGACTTTTGTATTGGTTTTCATTATTGTTTTGATTATTTTTGGATCACAGCGAGGATGTTCTTCACATTACATATTTTGCTATTTCTTTCTTCATGATGTTCTAAACTCATTTCTGTGGTTACATCAAACCCCTGGCCATACGATATGGATTAAGGATTGATCTTTTTTATGTTATTCAATTGTTTATAAATTGCCTTAATCTTACTTACACTGTAGTTAAATTATGATAATGTTTGGGCCAAGATTAGCATAGCCGCACCGAAGATCCGAGATTCGAGAGACGAGTGTATTCAGATCTCGCTGCGTAGAGTAGCCAAATTCCGATCTCTACAATAGGAGATATTCCTGACCAAGGTGGTATCTGTGCGCAACATTTAAGCATTTCGGAATACCGAGTCTAGATAGAGATATACCAATTCTATTTATAGATAGGCTGATATACCTCGAGAGAGGATATCTCTGAGGCAAGATCACCTCACCATAAAGTATTATAAATGTATCAATAACAATCTCTTTAGAAAACAATCCATCAATGTGACAGGGGAAGATATAAATCTTCTTAAAGTTTTAAACAACACTTTAATTAAACTAACAAAGGTTAGTTTTTATATAATTGAAATCCCTTTAAAGTCATTCTTCGTATATCGTCTCAAAGCGCACTTCAGAAATAATTCGCTTCTTCCCCGTGGATCGATATCTCAGACGTTAAGTACAATTATACATTAGCTACGCTGCACTTCGCAAGCACACTTAGGCATTCGGCCTTATACACCGCGCTTTTCGCCCGCTGCTTTTTGGCGCCGCCGCAGGAAAGGCTTAAATTGATATGTAGTAGTAAGTATTATATAGTATTCCTCAAATTTTTTACTTTTGTTACTTGAGCTATGCGGCTTGTAATTTGGTTTTGGCTGGCTTCAGGTGTTATCAAGTAGCATTGTGTCTGCAGCCAGTACATGCGATGTCGAGATCGAACTAATCAACACCGTGTGATCCGAGCCGTAAAGACTTCTCGCACGCCGCATCGCGCCGTGAAATCGCAGAGAACATAACAGACAGTAGGATCCTGTTGTAGCCATGGAAAACACTAAGAAATGTGAGTTCGTGTCGAGCAACCGAACTACGTAGAAGTCGAAACGGAATCACTTGAGGAGTCAAGCTACGCACCATTTGCGTACCTGACGATCCGCATATGCTTCTAGACGAAGTTCGTATTACCGCCGATCGCCAGGTGATGGGCCTATCGACTACCACCGATTCAAGCAAAACAACTTCGAATTGAAGTCACCACAAGCAAATGCTTCTCGTAACATCTTATTCCAATGGACTACTCTCATGAGAACCCAAACATGCATTTGACTAATTTTCTCGAAGTTTCATGATACTATCAAGTATAACTGAGTCATCAAGAAGCGCTAAGGCTAAGGTCGTCTTTACTGGTCACTCTGGGATGTGAGCCAAACACCGAAGTTAACTAATACCACCGTATTCCATTACTACATGGAATGACCTGCATGTAAAATTTTCGACCAAGTTCTTCCTAATCACGAAAATTGTACAACTTGTGCAAGAGATCAACACATTCGACAACTCAGGGGAGAACCCGGGTCGAGGCACGGGACAACACGGTGCTCATGAATTAACGGTGAAGTGTCCCCACCAATCGACTCAACCGATGGATGCAAGTCCACACCTTCTACAATGGTCTAAGAAATGCAACCCGAATCGATGATCGACAAGCTCACCGAGGATCGAATGATGAAGAAAACCACAGACGCGTATGAGATTCTAGAAGACGCCACGACCAATACTAATCTGGCCTAGAGAGAAGGCTATACCAGCTGAATACTGCGGTGGCAATCGACAATGCAAATTCTCAACAACTGTCAATCATGGCACAAATTAACTACAGCTTGAATAGACAAAGAAGAAAACACGCCATACGTGACCAACCCCGAATTGTGTGAATTTGTGGGGGCCGCATAGTAAAGGCAGATTGTCACGGGGAAACCCCATCGTGAGAGCAAGCTCGCGACGTGTCGAGGTTCGGGCCGAATCAATCAATGCAGCTAGGCGGACCGTATGGGAAACGGCCACCGTAATCGACCGTGACAAGGCGGGCGTGAATAATCGTAACTTAACAACTAAAACTATCAAGTGGTATGTAGCGGCTAATAATCTAACAATATACCATCAAACCGAGATAGTGAACCACCTCGAAAAAGGTAGACTTAATCAAGCTCTAGCAAAGATGCTCACCACACACCGCCTTCATGAATGAGACAAAGGCAAATATGCAACAGAAGCAACCCAATTGAAAAACCAAGCAGCACAGTTGAGAAATCTGGAGGTACAGATGGGGCAAATGGCCACCCATCGACAAGAGAGGTGCGCCAGGTTCACTACCAAGCAATCTCGTAGGTAAACCCTAGAGGGAGAAGGAAAAGAGTACCAAGGCCATCACTCTAAGGAGTGGAAAAGAGTTGGAAATCCCTGAAATGCAAATTCAAAGAAGAGAGAAGAAAATTAAGGAGCAAGACCACAAAGATCCTAAAAGTGCCAAATACAAGATGAGCAACCCCCGAGATACGAGAGTAATCAAAGATACAAAGTTGGGAAGGAACAGCGGAAATGCATAAAACAGATGAACCTCGTCATACCACCCGTGATCCTCGAGGTTGAAGAAAGGTAAGCTGTGGCAGCTGACCAGAAATTTCTGACATCTTCAAGAAGCTACATATTAATATACCCTTTGAGGCACCGAGAACATGCCAAGTTACGTGAAATTCATGAAAAAGATCTGCAAGTAAGAAGTTGTGAGGAATATGGGACCATCGCTTAATCGAGGAATGCAAAGGCTATCCGCAAAGAAACTCCCCCCCAAAACTTCAAGATCCCGGCAATTTTTGCTATACCGTTTCATAAAGGGAACCAAGTATCCGGAAAAGCCTGCGGTGATTCGGGGGCCAGCATCAACTTGATGCCGCTGATGCTTAAAAGGCAAGTCGGGAGCCAAAATCGACCACAATCAGCTTGCAACTCGCAGACAGTCTTATCAACATCCCTGTGGCATAATCGAAATGTCCCAAGAAAAGTTGGTAAATTTGTTCTTCCGTGCCAGACTTCACATTCTAGACATGGAGGAAGACGACTCGGGCCCAATTATACTCACCCTTCCTCGGCTACTCTGAAAAGCTCAAATCAATGTGCAAGAAGGTGAACTCAAATTGAGAGTCCAAGGAGAAGAGATCATTTTCCTTGTATTCCAGCCCATGAAGCATCCAGACGACGATCCAAATGAAGATATCTCGTAATCCCATTATACGTAGATTTTGCAAGACAAGGCGACACCTCCCGTGAAAAAGCCTATTATTGCAATGTAAAGACACTGAGGAGGGCAAGTACACGAATAAGAGTATTCTCATCCACCTTGAACATGGGGTGCACACTAAAAGGAGACGCGTGAAAATTTCCCACTTTCTTCTAAGACACACGCGACACCGAGATTCGTGGTCGTTTAGCTAACGACATTAAACATAACATTCTGGGAGGCAAACCCAAGTGTTCTTAAATTCTCGTAGTTTTAAGTTCTATAAGTTATTTTCAAGCACTTTGGTTTCTAGTTGTAAATTACGATCAATGTTTTTGTTTGTTGGTTTAATCATAGACCTGCTGCAGGCAGTCTTGCTACAATGTTCAATGACCTAATGAAGTTCACACGTGAGAGTTCTCGGTGCTGGTCGTATAATGTATCAAAATTTCGGGAGACTTTTCTCCGCTACCGCCGCGACGCGGACTTCTCACGCCGCTGAACGCCATTTTAACATTTTCCGTCACGTCAGCGACGCGAGCTTCACGCCGCTGACGCGTGACTTTTCACGCCGTGGACGCCACTTATACACGCCGCCGACGCCAAATTGTAAGGTTTCACCGTCACGCCGCCACGCGATTCCTCACGTCGCGACGTGGACTTCTCACGTCGCGACGTCATTTTTACACGTCGCGACGTCATTTGTCACCTCCTCTGTCACGTCGCGACGTGAATTTCCACGTCGCGACGCCATTTCGACATAAAGCCAGCACGCCGCGACGTTCCCGCGACGCCGCGACGCCGCCTAAATCGCTCGTCACGCCGCGACGCGGCCCCGCGACCGCCGCGACGTGAGACTGGTTTTAAACCAAGAATAGCGGCTTCGCCTTTCACCGCACCATCTCCCCGAAACCCTAGCCTTCGCCGCACACGCGGAAAGCTCACTGACCGATAAGAGATCTTCTTTGTCGCCGAATTCTCCTCGTAAGTCACCCACATTGGCCTGCTGACCATAGTGGCTTCTCCACCACTCCGTGTGTCCCGATTCTAGCTTGGGTATAGTCGCTTAGGTTTCTTTATGTGTTTTTTTGGTACTTAGAGGTCTTTAGTCATTTCAAGTTAATTCAGGGATTCATTGTGTGGTTTTTGAATCCTCTTTAGGTCTCTGAATAGTCTTTAGGTAAGTGTTTAGTTAATTTCTTTTATTGCAAGTATATTAGGTGTTTGTTATTTGGTTTAACTTAGGATGTCCGCAAACGCAAAAGCTCGCCTCGCTGCTGAAATGTGCCGCCGAGGTCCTCGACTCCCACATTCGATGCCTCGCTGCTTTGTACCGTGATACGCGGGACGGCTTTTAGCATACCTTGCAAACCGATCCTTCATTAAGGAGAAGGGGTTTCACCACCTCGATCGGCTCTTTTAGCAAAACCATCGAGGCCAAGGGTTGGCGTGGCTTGCGGCCAACCCCCCGCCCACCGCCATGAGCGTGAGTTCGAATTCTACGCAACCTCGCCCTCCCACGTCCCTCAAAAGGTCAGAAAGTGAGGGCGATTGGTCGACTTCGCCACGGAGTCGATCAATAGCTACTATGGCTCGAGTATTATCCCACCGGGCCCTTTGATCGGGCCCGCGAGCACCTCGCCGACTACCATGAGGTCATCCGAGTGTCGACCAAAGGTCAGGTGCGTGGCGATCAATAGCGCGGCCACGGCAGCAAATTTCAAGGCCAAGCATTCGCCTACATTCCTAAGGTGTGGCATCACTTTATCACTTCGCCGGCCTTATACCGACGACGAATGTGCGTGAGGTGACCCGCCCGCCGCTCCTTGCTCAACCACGCCGGTCTTACGTGATATGCCATTTGACGCTGGGCGTGCTATCGAGGCTGCCATCCCTCCATAACCGGATGCGAAATGAACCCTGGGCACTTTTTTCTCGAGTATTCGTTTCAGCAGAATGTTTCAAAATCTGGACACCAATGAGGCCCGGTTTCACCCAATTAAGACCATGGCCAAGCTGACACACCGTGTCCCGCAACCCCGAGGGGGTTTATGACTCGGCCATGGAGCCCCCACGAGGGACAAAGCCTGCATTATCTGTCACATGGATTCCCTGTGACACCCGTGGAGGACATCGTCGCTCCCTCGGCCCTCGATTCTCCACCACCTCCACCCCGCCAGCCCTCAGCGACCATCCCTCCTAGTCCTTCCTATATCAGGACCCTGGGTGCTCTCAATTCACCGAGCGCTTTGACGCATTCCGGGATGAGACCCAGGAGCACCGAGTCCCCGCACTCAGACAATGGAGGCGTCGCGTGCCGACACGCTGCACGCCCGCCAATCGGGCCATCATTCTACAAAGAAGAAGTTATGCAGCCTGGTGCCGCTGCCAGCCCTAGCTTTCCACCAGCCACCGCCACCGCCGCCGCAAGGATTCAATGTGGGAGTCCCTACCCTCTATGTTTTTATTCACCAAATGGGACACCGGATCTTTGTTGGGGCATTTTGTTCTGATACTATGTTTTGGTTTATCAACGCTTTATCTATGTTTGTTTTAGTTCTTTAGTTTATAAGACGTTACTTGTTCGCATTGGGTTGTGTTTTGTTTTTAGTATTGCATGCGCTTGTAGGTAGTGTTAGTATTTGCTCGAGTTATCGTGGCATCGTATATTTTGCTTTATGTTGGTGAGTCATTTGTTAGTTGTTTGTTTGTTTTAGGATGGTCTAGCTTATAATGTAGTAATTGTATCTGGGCCAGGCCATGTTGAAAATTGAGGATCAGATTTTAGATCGAATTCACTATAGATTTGTTCATGCATACATTTCGTTTGATGCTCTAATTAGGGATTGAATAGGTGAAAAGGCTAAGTGAACCAATCCCCGTAGTCAAGAAACCACTCTCAAAAACTCTATCACACTACACACTAGTGACGCATCGTATACACAAGTACGAACCAACTACTAAAGTCGACCAACCTAGGGAGATTCGAATCCATTTGAGTGACGGACACCTAAACAAAAGAGGATTGCCATATCGAGCCCCAAACTAAAAAGAGAAAAATACAAAAACATGAGAAAAAAGAGAAAGAAAAGAAATAAAATAGTATTATGCAAAAGAATGTTGGATCATCCAATCTAATCTCTACGCTCCGAGGGGCCTATCAAAGCCTAATGCCCTCGAGCCAACCGGCCGGGGAGTCATCGACTTCACCGCCCTGCTACATGGGACGTAAGATGGATCATTCACGCAAATCCTGGGGCCATCGAAGCCAGCTTGAGTGTTCGGGTGAAGTTTGAAGGGAACTTAATGCCCTGCGCCCTTAACCAACTCAGGTGGGGAGTCACCAATGGACCCCCGCTACAGGAACACTCGGCTAAAACTTCTTGGCACTAGGTCTTCTTCCATTTTGCTTTTGGTACATGTGAAATAGATATGTGTACATGAATAAATCGCGCGCGTTCCTATCCTTGTCTAGTTCCGATTCTTCCTAATGTGGGCTGAACTTAAGTTCGGGGGTATCGAACTCGTGCATATTCCAGGTCACCCACCATAGGCACATGTGGCTTTGGGAACCAGCCATCAACACTATGGGAGTGGAGACTAGCTCGCCCACATACCTCAATCGGTCACCAAAGTCAAGCATCATCCTGTATGCCTCATCAACACGAGCAAAACAAAGGTATGTGAATCACCCAAATTGATCCCCCCTATTTTTCAAAGACATGGCATTAATTGCCTTAGTGTGAGTTTTGCATAGTGTCTGGGCGTGTGTCCCGTTTAGAGTCTGGCTTCGTCAGGGCAAGCAAGAAATTAAGTTCGGGGTGTGACGAGCACTTAAAACACTCGATTATACTCGCTACCAGATTCATGTCGATTCGGGCATTATTTATATAATTTAGTGTTGGGATTCCTTATTTAGTTTTGCTTTGAATACAAAAATGCATTTGAGCGAAGTTAACAACTGAAGCCATTTTTAGAAATGAGGAGCATGCAAGGAAGTCACGCTAATGCCGCTGACGCTTCCACGCCGACGTCACCAAGTCACGACGTGGGGTCAACAAATGCGTATCAACTACCACCACGTGACGTCATCATCGCCGCTGATCGGCCACCACTTCTCGCGACGCCAAAAATCGTGATCTCATCATTATTAAATGCGAGGCCTCTGGATTTGGGCATTGAAGAACGCGGCGCCGTAGACACTGAATCGAGAACTCCGTGAACACGCATTTCAAGGATCTCCTGACTTTTGTATTGGTTTTTTCATTATTGTTTTGATTATTTTTGATCACATGAGGATGTTCTTCACATTACATATTTTGTTTCTTTCTTTCAAGGATGTTCTAAACTCATTTCTGGGTTACATCAAACCCCGTCATACGATATGGATTAAGATCGATCTTTTATGTTATTCAATTGTTTATAAATTGCTCGAATCTACTCTAATTGTAGTTAAATTATATGATAACAGCTCACAAGATTAGCATAGCCGCACCGAAGATCCGAGATTCAGAGACGAGGTATTCGTGTGGACTGCAGAGTAGCCTTCAAATCGAGTCTCGGGTCAATAGAGATATTCCTGACCTGAAGGTGGTATCTAGGCGCAACATTTTGTATTATCTTGGAAATGTCTGAGGTCGAGATGTAGTATATACCTCGATTCTATTTGCGAGATAAAGGATATACCCTCGAGAGTATATATCTCGAGGCAAGATCACCTCACCATAAAGTGTGCATTATAAATGTATTGAATAACAATCTCTTTAGAAAAAATCCTACTGAATGTGACAAAGGGGGAGATATAAACCCTAGGCTTTAAACAACACTTTAATTAAATCAATGAAGAAGGTTTTTACATAATTGAAATCCCTTTAAAGTCATTTCGGGATATCGTCTCAGTGCGTAATCTCGTAGAGTCAATTTGCCTTCCCTCGTGGATCGACATCTCGTACGTTACACTATATTACTGGGGGCTACTGCAGTACTGCGCACTTAGGCATTCATTTTATACACCGCGCTGGCCGTCAATCGTCCCTCGCACTGGACACGGACCCCGATGCAAGAAAAACCGAATGGGAGAAGGTAATATGTGACCCTCGACATTCCCAAGAACAGGACCCGTCGACATCCCGTACTCAATCGTGAGAGAGTAACCTGTCCATGTAAAATGTCAAGCAAACACGAGATCTCATTGTCTCGGTGGTGGTCTTACGACGACCGTAATGTAGGCCGTGGGTGAAAGGTAACGATACGATGGAAACAGCGCCCAAATACCCAATAAATACCGCCGTTCTTGTACGCAAGAATGTCAAATATTAAAGGATCATGTGAGCAAGGTGACTCAACCAACATCCTGAATGAACAATGTGAAATGACGCTAGTGCACCAAAGGACACCGCCTCTTAAGAAGTGAGACGGCTGATCAATGTTAGTGAAGACCAAAGTGATAAGAAACGGCGAATGGATAAAGCGCAGTAGCGAAGAAACGTGTCGGGATACAAATGTATAAATGTATGACAATGACGAACAACTCGCCCCAAGAACGTCAAGTCAAAGCAAGTCACTATAAGACGTGGAGTGGTGATGCAATGATCCAGTGGACCTAGCCACAAGCAACCCAAACCTCATACCCAACGCGGTTACCCAAATCCATGGAGAAAGATCGCACAATGCTTTCACTAACCCCTCGGGAGGAATAATAAATCTCTCAAACCTAAAATGAGTAATCTAATATAAAACAAACACACTTTTTTTTTTTTTTTTTTTTTTTTTGCTTTTTTTGTTTTTTTTTTGTTTTGTTTTTTTTCTTCTTCTTTTTTTGTTTTTTTTTTTGTTTTTTTTTTTTGATTTTTTGTTTTTTTGAGTCGAACCTTCAAAGTGGTAGGTCACCGCCATACTAACACAATCCAACCAAATAATCTCAAACCTCTAAGCCCAAATGGTCCTCAACCTGCTATAACTCGAATCAAAACCCATAAAGAATAAGGCAGCGACAAACCATCATTCAAGAGCAGAAATCATCATCACGCAGATGTGCACCCAAAGATGATATAACCAGATTCAAAGATGACGGTAACAAAGACAAACAGAGAAGAACAAACGCATTATTAGTAAGAATCAACAAGCAACGCTCACACATGTCACACGCTCGCATATCCACATATACCAAACGCGATGTATGGCAGCAGTTCCAGCCAAAGTTACTTCAATCAGTCAACAATCAAGAGTGTCAAATGGCAAACAATAAATATTAACAAACAGAAGAATAATGGTTTACTCAAGGATGCGTCATTCATCTCATCTGATGATCCAACCCCTTCATACACTGATCCATTGATCCAGTCAGAACTGATCTGGTTTCGGTCGTCAACGCTACTCCGAGTTCGATCTCATATTGTTCACCAACTTGCTCTCGATTCATCTTGAGACTTCGATCATAACGCTTCTTCAATTTATTAATCTAATAAATGTTATCTTATGAAAGTCAATACGATTCGTTCGCCCTTCCGTCCTCATCCCCAAAAGGCCTGAGTTCCAGATACTGCTGTATTGGCTTATGGTTTCATCCATCCTGAACGCGAATGATCTCTCTCACCTCCACATCCAATCTAATAACCCTCCGGGCAAAGGAGGCAACTGAATGCCCAGAATGCAAGAGTTTTATCCTGAGTCACCTTCGTGTGGCGTCCTGAATTAACGCAAACTTTTCAACAACTCAGCCCTGTTAGAGCTTCTGGGTGGTGTGAGAATGGCTTCCGTGATCATGACCCTCCGCCACTTCTTTTACGATAGCACGCAGTTCTGGTCCCGAATCCAAAGCGGGTAGTCAGTGGTGGTCTGGGCGGTAGGGAATAATCAAAACCCTTCAACCAATCTTTGAAATGCTCCTACTGCTAAGAACCTCGAGTTGTGTAATCGCTTCAACCTACTTCTGGGTGGAGTGGTGCTCTATACCACCGACGGTAATCTGCATAAGTGGCCTCAGCGCCCGTGGCATATACCGTCGTGGTGCTCAGATGGAGCAGCCCCTAACCGCCCCGAAAGGAGCAAGGTCGGTCCGTACCGACCCCACTTCTATCATTTGGTAAGGAGGTCTCAAACCGCCTCCGAAACTGAGGTGACGTGGGGATCTTGTCCCTGGCCATGCCAATGGCACCAACATCCGATGGTCCGGTCCCGACCGCTTATTCCCTTTCGAGTCCCAAAGGAGAAGAGTCCCGCCCATAATCCTTCTAGATATGCCCTCCCCAATGCTAGAGGGCCCGAACCAATGATCCAAAGTCCGTCTATGGGGTGCTCCATGAGGGATGCCTAGCAAAAAGCGAGTCAAGATCGCACAATCGCGCCGGATCCGATCGCGCTCCGATGGTCTACCCATAACGGCATATCTCTCCTCCATCGAGATAAATGAAGTAATCACCTCATCCGGCCCCAACTCTAGGGCTCCAACTCTCCGAGATACATCCACTACGCGATAAAAGATTATCGTCCGATAAACTCTTTGTCCCAAATCAGGCCAAGGTCCACTCGAAGGGTCCAATGATGCAAACCAACGCTGAGCGGCACCACTCAACGACAGGAAAAGCATGATCATCTGTGCCTCATCCAATCTATGCCCGCGCGATAATGTCGGCCAGATAACTACAAGTGAATACGGGGGCACCCTATCCCGGTGTACCTCTCAATGTCTTGCATGTGGAACTCAACTGGCAAGGCTGCCACTGGAAGGTCATCATATCCGTCCCAACCTATAACTCCATCAGAAACATGCAGAGACCTGATCCTCTACCAATCCCACGATACGGCCTCGGGTGTTATCACACCGGTGTCACAATGGGATCGTGGCATGGTCTCGCCCCGTTATGTAGAACAAAGTCTAACTGGGCGGGTCGGACAACCAGCGGTAAGGAGGGGGTGGAACTGTATAGTCCTATCAGACAAGGTCCGTGATAATGGGCGTGCGGTGGAGGTGGAACCGCATAGTCCTGCATGGGGCAATCCTCACGATGGTGGTGCGGTGAGGTGCAAGAGTCATGCAGTGGTGCCCCAATCGCAAATGGTCAGCCCCGATGCCCATCAATCCTCCGGTCTCAGCCCAAAATAAAGATCCCTGAGAGATGTCATGGTATTTCCAGAATCTCAAATTAACCTGTCGACAAGAGCTGCGACCGAGGGTCCATATCTCTATGATTCGATGCCCGTCGAACCGACCGTGGATCCGAATCTCTAACAAGTCTACCTCCGATCCAATCCAAGCTCGGAACCTGTGTCGCCCAGTTAACAATCCTACAAAGGGCATGTCGGGCCCCGTGGTCTATCAACCAAAATCATAAGAATGCAATCCCACAATGAAATCCTCTCTAAGGGAACGAATCCGATACGCGACATCAATGCTAATCCGATATAGAGGCCCCACATGCAGAGCGAGATTCTCACATGGTAACACCTTAGGGTGTGGGTGCCACCCAAAAGCCAACAAAGGAAAAGGCAAGTCCTAAAGGCTAGATGACCGCATCTACAAGGATACGCAACCGAGAGATCCTAATCAATAATCAATCAACAATCACAATGACACACCGCCACGCATGTATCCATGAACGGCCTCGTGGCTATATAGGTCTTCACGCTTCTGACATCCGCCGCCTCCATAGTGCTCCCATACATCGATATAGCCCTTATGCTGTAATTCTTATTTCCAACCCCTAGTCGAAGGGCAAACAAATGGGAATGACTCCAAGCAACTCGCTAAATCAACGAGGAATAATCGATCAAGACTAGTGATTCAAGGTGGATACAACCGTGCCCCACAAACACAAGCGCAAGGGGCCATGGCTGTGGAAGTGAGCAACATGCAACAAAACAATTGCACAAAGAGCAAGCCTATCACAAAATCTACATACAAACTAACCATTCCATGCCAATAAAAACATATAGCTAAAAATTAAATCAACTATGAACAAACATGCTAGGAATCCAATTAGCGAACACACAAGCATAAACAAACCATAAGTGTATGCCAATACCAACCAAGTTTTTGATCATCGGGCCATCTATGTAGCCTAAGAGCCTATCGATCGTGAGAACCATGCGCCCAATATACCCAACTCAAGTTCAAGCTTGATCCTCTTATGAAACCGTAGATTCTCGGGTCTCGATCCCCAGCCGAGTCGCCTACAATCACAGACCCTACCCGATCCACCTGGACCCGCCAGCGACCGCTTGCAGTGTTCTGGAAGGAAAATGTGAAAAGAAAATGTGGGTTGATTTTCAGTTTTGGGAAAATCTGGCCCGAGGAGGAAACTAGCTTTGCTTTGGAGTCGCTAATTTTTACTTTTATTTTTATTTTGCCGGGAAACCAAGTAAGAACAAAAACCCCAACGACCAAAGATGGAAAAAGCCAGCCCGCGAAAAACTAGATTTTGGGTCCGGTGGATCGATTACCCATCGTGAAGGTACTTCATATGAGGTAGCACCCTCTAGGCCCGAACTCCATTCTACTAGTGAATGTACAGAAATATTATGGGTCAAAAATCGGAGGTAGTCTCATTAAAGCAACATACAACTTAGATCTAATTAACCTAATCGTATCAAGCATGCTTTAAAACACTCAACCAAAAGCGAAAATGGTGCGACTCTCTCGGGTCCCCTCGAACACGCTGGGCTACATCAAAGGTTAGCCAACAAACATAGCAAAGCATGCATGGCACTAAACACAAAGCATCCATGTGAAATTTATTACCTAACACTAAAGTACATACTGCGGGTCCCTGGGGCCAAGCGTCAGATAAGAGGGTCACCAACGCTTTGCAGATACCGTTTCAAAATTAAATATAAAAAGCAAAGCAAGCTAGAGAAACTACACATTGCATCTCAGCCACTATCGATGCTACAACACTTGTCCAAATATACAAACATGTCTATCCATCTCAAAGAACCTGGCCTCGACAAAAACACTAGATTACCGGTGCTAACTAATCACCCGACCAGCATAGACCCCTCGCGACATTCTCAAGAATCCAAATGGAACCACATTAACCTAATAAACCCCATTTCAAACCCTAAATATAGCCCTACATTGATTTAGGGGCGAATGGTCGGACTCACAAAGGTCATGGGCTTCACTAAACCGAAATCGGCGGACCCTTACGAAACCCAACAAACCGACCGATCTAGTTCCCAACCGTCAGCCGGTCGAGAGGGCTCCAAAATTTTGTAATAACCTTCCTCAAAGATTCATGAATCCAACAAGACAAAAAGGAGTTCAATTCGACCCGAAAATTCAAGAACCAACACAAACAAATCAAACCCACCTAAATCGGCCGTCTCCGAAGAATCAACCAAATGAACCTACCGGGTTCTAAGCCCCAACCGTCCGCCATGGTTGAAAAATATTTCAAAATTCTTCAGAACCTTCCTTACAAAGTTGTGAATCCAACAAGACAACGGAGTTCAATTCGACCGAATAACCAAGAACTAACACAAACAAATCAAACCACTCCAACCGCTGCTCAAAGAACCGAACCAAATGAGCAAAGCCGGGTTTGGTTTCCCAAACCTGGGCCTGACTGTTGAGAAAATATTTGAAAAAAATGTCAGAATCTTCTTAAGAAGTCAGGAATCCAAAAACAACGGCATTGATTCTCAGCTCGAATGAGTGAGAACCAACCAAAACAAATCAACCACCCAAACCCGGCCGCGAATAGCCTGCTCCAAATAAAAAAAACCAAACCAAATGGACGGTTGGTTCAGTTTTCCAACCGGTCTGACTACTGGAGCAAAATATTTGAAAAATTTTCAGAATCTTCTTTAAGGAGTCAGGAATCCAAAATAGAACGGTGATTGATTCTCACCGGATGAGTGAGAACCAACCAAACAAATCAAACCGCCGAACTGCTGCTCAAGAGAAACTGTTGAATCCCGCCCTCACGTATGAGCGTGAAAAACCGTTCAAATGGCTGAGGTAAAACCTAAAAATTCTAGTCAGAATATCCTGTATAGAATAGAGTGGAGCCAAAGTTCCATTTCTTACCTCTTCACATAAAACGCCGAACGTAAAACCAAGCTACACATCCCTAAAAATCCAAAGAAACGGTGTCCGAGCCCTAAGTGTGCCCTCCAAAGGTTTCTTCCAATCCGATCTCTATGTCCTTTATACTAATTCCCACCTCCAGCCATCAAAGCCTCTTCGTTTTTTCTCTCTCTCCTTCAAGTTTCTTTGGAAAGATCCCAATCGGGCCTCTAAATAGCTTCTCCCATTCACTCCTCTCCCTCATTCTCCCCATGCAAGCCGAATCACTTAAGTTTTCACCGTTTCACCACCAAGTATCCATAATGTGGGTTCATGGTGGGCTGTATGTAACCTAAGACAAGGCCCAAAATAGACCCACAATACTCTATGTCTAGTTCGAGCTTATGGGCCCGAATCCATTAGGATTTGGGGGTCTAAAATCACAAAACAAGACTCCAAGACAAGTCGTCCTTAACTAACCTGCTGATCCGTATGCCAAATCAATGAGTTTCGCTGAGGCACCATGAAATTTGAGGAATGTTCTCAAAGAATAAAAGGAGACCAACAAAAAAAACGGTGCACCATTCTAAGTTTAGATGAGGGAGATATGATCAAAACAAGGAGGAGTGCTTGCCAAAATCACCCAAAAAAACAATGTTGTATACATACTACATCGACGAACCTGGCCAAACCGATTGTCAAACGGTCGACCAAAATTATGAATTTTTAACACAAACCTCCTGCACAAATAAGTGAATCCAACAAAACAAACAATGAACAATTCTGAGCTCCTGACAAAGGAGAGGCCAATCGAAACAAGCTCAAGTGCTCCAAATATACATACCCATAAACCCGATCGAGTTTAAACCCCGGGGCGCCACTTGCTTCCTATGGCACGATGCCAATAATCACACTGATGACACTGGTGAAATACATACGCACTAATGGACCATATATTGTCTACCCGAGGCTCTGAGAGTTGACCAGCCTAAAAGGGCCTAAATGGTGTTATATATGAGAACAATGGGTGAGTATGACACCCACAGATAAATGTGCAAGTGTTAGGACAAATTTGAGGGTCTACGTAACTCCTAGCAAAGACAAAAAGGCAAAGTTGATCCTCACTCAAGAGCCACGCGTGGGTACCGTACTATGGAGTTTCCGATTAAACTCGGGAGGTAGGTGTAACACCCGAAATATACCCTAGTCGCTTTCTCGACATGTTTGTGGTATTTTCAGAGGTATAATTTGAACGCTTCGTAGTTTAAATGCTTAAACATGGAAATGTAGAAACCCAAATTTTACACGACATAAGGACAAAATTGTAATTTGTCACAAAAGTAAGTCATAAAGTTATTAAAATTAGAGGTCAATGTGGAAATAACATAACTTATGGAAATAATAGACCTTATGGAGCATCTAAAAAATAAGTTAATTATAAAGAGGTGAGAGGGTACGCAAAAAGCCAACCATCTTTTCTTTTGTTCCCAAATGTCTGGCGCAAGGTCAGAGATAAAGGAAGAGAAGGTTAAGAAGAGGAAGAAAGAGGAGTCAAGCAGTTGCATGGATCTGAAAAGATACTCCAGCGATTTTGATTCTGAATGAAAGAATCATGTGTCCTAGATCTATAAGACTTATGGTCTCAAAACTGTCCAAGAAATCGGTCCAACCTTAGTGTTCTGAATGTCTCCTCCAGCTGAAATCCCAACTAGTCACATAGTTAAACTTCCTTAACTTTACAGCTTTGCAAAGTATTATACACCCTTGGAAGTGTAATCTTGATCTTACCCAAGAACAAAGAGAAGTTCAAAACCATCTGTGGTCATGATGAATATATATCTGGATAAAAGTGTGGCCAGAGGCTGAGTTTATCTGGTGAAAAACAATGAGTCATAAAAGAAAAATACACCCCAAAGTATTTTGAAGGGTGGTCTGAATAAACAGAAGTGTGCTCCATGAACATGCAATATACAACTGAGCTTAATCAAGAATTATGATTTCGGTCAATCACTGTTTCTATCCTGGCTGAGCGAGCCCGCCGCCAGCAACGGAATCTGTAAAATATGGAACAAAAACGATCCTGAGCGAGCGAGGTGCCGCCAACCTGATTCGTCGTTTCAGCCCACTCACGGCAGCGTTCAAACCGGCCTGGCGCCGGGCTGAGGCGGAGGCAACCGTTGGCAGGATGAGGCGAACTTAAAGTCTTCAAAGCCCCCGGCCTTCGGTGATTCGTCGCGAGAAGAAACCTCAGCAACTGAAGTTTCCTGCGCGTGAGCGCGCCAAACATAATCGGGTTAGATACGGCTTCGCTGGTCCCCGCCGAGCGATCGCGCTACGCCCCGGCGCGAATGCCGCCATCCCGGTAGCTCGGGATATGCCCGCCGGGAACATCCAAATCCGGCGCGAACGTTCCGCGCAAACACGCACTGAACAGCAACGCGCAAAATCATACCGACAACGATATAGAAACGCCGCAGAAATGGAAAGAAACAGTCCCATTATAAGAAAATAACGTCGGCGAACGGTTATTAACCGCAAAGAATTCCATCTTAACCAGTGCAGGTCGATCCACGGATCGCCATCGATGCGAAGATCGAAGAATGCCCAATGATCCACAACACGACATAATTCTCCGGTCACGACGGCAAGACGCGTTCAACCATCGGATGATTTCACAATACGGCACCTTGAAGATACGGAAAACGCCTCACGTTATATTTGTACTCCGTTAACAGCGCAGATCTCCGCAAGGAAAAGCACGCCCGATCGGAAGAGAAAAACGATTCCCATGAGCGATACTTAAGATTGACGGCAAATATTTGACTACAGTAAAAAAGGGCTGATCTTGCTTCAGGTTATTTAATATAGTCAGAGTCTTCAAAGCCTACTGTTTGGTCCCCCACTTCTATTATCACCAGGTCCGAAGGTAAGGAGATAAATGTTCTTGAAATATTATGGTAAGATTCATAATGCCTGGCTAAACTCCTCTGAACCTCAGAAATCTTTAATAATTTTTTAAACAAAGAACTCAGAGTCTCCCACTGTATTTCGGATTTTAATATATAAGTTCTCTGGCAAGAACCGTCGTGTCTTCATGAAAGTTCAAGTCTCCCAGAGGTGGCAGGTTCTTTTGTAATACATATATAAGAAACTGGGCAGTTAGTCAGAACCCCAGAATGCGAAAGATCCGAAGATGCATGTCACTCCTGGTTGAAAGATTCCAATACAAAGAGGTTGAAGCTCAAGAACACGCAGCAACAGATCCAGATTTCCGAAGGCGCACGCAAGATTTCAATAATAACAGAAGCTCAGGCAAATGGTGGCAGGTAAGATATTGTACGGCAGCAGAAGTCTGAAACAAGACTTATCAAAAACTCAACAAAGTCTGCTCGGTGGTAGTTCCACAAAGCACAGATCCAGCCATATGACAAAACCCGGACGCAGGTTTTACAAGATTCAAAAGAATAAGTTTAATATGGTGTTAATAAGATCCTGAAGAGACGGGCGGATGTATGTTCCAGAGAAAATGGTCAGATTGTTTGGGCGCTAGTATATAGTTCCGAAAACCTGCCCCCAGATCTGATTTAGTCTCTTCTGAGGTCTCACTGATACCCTTGAGCAAAGATAAGTCTGAAACACTGCACCTCCCAGAATCCAGATATGTCCCACTTGTCCCCATTTATATCCCAGGAAGACAAGCCAATGGTGTCCCACTAGCACTTTAATAAAACAGTTCATAGAGGGGCAAATATTATGTTCATTGACAAGAGTCTGAAACATGGTAACACTGGGTACTCCATGTTGAGTCTGAGTCCACAACTCAAGATACGCTCTCATGATGACTTGTGGAATCACTTAAAAAGTCCCTCAAAACAAGGTCTGAGATAAAAGTGTACTTCATAGTTTATATAAGCTCATGAGTCCCAGCAGCTCCAGGTTATGTTCTGAATCTACTTAGATCCAACAAAAAGATATGTGATGAGCAAAGATAGTATGGAGGCAACTGTCTGGTATACAAAGAGCTCATGATCAATGAGAAACTTATGAGGTTATCAAAATCCCACTTTATGATATATGGTATACAAGATCCAGTACATATCGCGGCATTATAAACTGCAGATCGAGTACAGAGGTCCAATGCAAGGTCACGAGGATAAAAACAAAAAGAGTCTTTATAGCGAATTCATGAAAGATCTGATATCCAGTCACCTGAGGCAGCTTCTGAGTCAGATCCCGCGAGGCACGGCATGTAGCCTGCAAAGATGTTAAGAATGTAGTCTCACTGTTTTAAAGTTGAAGGTTTATGTTTAACTGCAAGAAAGTGAAAGTATCAACCATCTCCAGACAGCAATGGGGCCAAGACACTAAGAGGGGTTCATCACACTTCGCTCTGACGCCTCGAATATGTAATTGAAATGTAAAGTTGTTTTTGTATACGATAAGTAAACGGACCTCGTGATGTGGCGTATCGGTAACGAAACACTACTACTATGGTAGTTTTATTTTGTATATGATATTTGATCTCCGCGGTAAGTCCGGGCCAAAAAAAAAAAAAAAAAAAAAACAAGAGTCCCCTGTGATAGATTTCGCTACTCGAACTAGTTCGACCGCCATTCTGCCTGACCGAATCAAAGGATAGTGCGGTTTTCCCTATCGATTTATTCTTCGCTAAGAGCCATTTTAATGGATGGGGATATCTTGAGGCCTGGATGGCTGTGTTTTCAGTTCCAAAGATTGGGACTATGTGATGAAATCCCTACAGTGGTCGTTGGACAGTTTTGAGACTAAGGTTTGACTGTTCACATGATTTTGTGTGTTATTGGTGTGATGCTTTGGGCAGTTCCAAGATGGACTGTCTGTTTGTTTATTAGCCCATGTGAGCTAATTTTGGGTGTTATTACTATGAATGAATAAATATGTTGTATCAGAATTTCACATTATATGCATGCTTGATATATTAACATGAATTATTGTGAAATGACATATTGTACTTGATATAAAATCGGTACCTAAAATAATGTATTTAGTCCATGATATGAAAAACATGGTTGTCAAATGAATTTCATGGGAAGATTTTCGAAGAATCGCTCTTAGAGAGTTGTCTAACAATTCATACTTCCTGAGGGATGACCCATGACTGCTCGAGAGTTATCCAACACCACTCCTGAGAGTTGTCCAATAGAATTTTATCAAAATCGGGTATTATGTTTTCAGAACAAAACCTTTTGTTTTGAAAATGCTGTTTTCTCACACTTGGCTTGTACGTGGAGGGAGTCATGAGGGCTCCGTAAGGGAAAGGTGAGTCACATCTCATCCATAACATGCAGACATTCAAGTAGGGAATCATGAATCTACTTGAATGTGTGTGTTTGCATCGCATGAGCACTTAGGCGAGAGTAACCCAATGTAGAAAATTAACAATCGGGCATCGTTTCACCTACAAGGGATCCCTCTTTCAGGTGCAGGGAGTATTTAGGAAGATGACGCTCACTAAAGGCCACTTTTGAGAAGAAAGCCACATGGGATGATTATATATTTTTGTAAAAACATGTATGAAACATTCCGACAAAACAGTTTCTGTATAAGAGTGTAGTTAACTCTTGAAACTATTATAATATAGTTGGTTATATTTTGGTGCGTATGGATGTATGGGCTCAACATGGCCATTTGTATATATGTTTGAGTCTCGGGTAAAGAGACACTCATTTTGTGGCATTGAGACATTCAATGGTTACATGTATTTCGCGAGTTGACGGTCGCCAACGGACTCCTGTGCTCGGGCATCACACGCCGCCGGCGGCGCCCACGGACGCCACGCGTAAGGTTGCGTGCGCCGTCGCACATGCTATGTGTGCTTCGTTACGATGCGGCTCAAGCTCGGCCGCTGGTGCAAAGAAGCCGCCAGTGCGCTCACTCGCGCGTGAGCCTGGGCCCGCCTTGTGCCCAGCCTAAGCCTTGCCATGCACACAAAATTTCTATCGCGACACAAGGTCGAACAATCTCTATCGCGACAAAGAATTCTCTATCGCAATAGAGGAACCATGGGTGGTCCTGTCAGACAGAGACTCTTCATCGCGACAAGCTTCGCTCTAGTCACGCCCGCCGCACTTCTGGTCGCGGCGTGGGATCCTCGACCGTGCGCGCGCACGCCGACCTCGCTCTTAGGTGCCACTGCATGCACTACGTGCCTATCGCATGCGCTGTCACGCCGTGACCGGTGCTCAATTGGGTTGCACAATTTATCGCTGGCCAAGGTCTTCTAGCGTTGACCACACCTCGTCGCGCAGAATACGCCCACGCAACATTGGGCCCAAAGGAGCTTTGTTGCTACAAAGAAAGCCTTTGTCGCGACCCAGGCCACTCAGCATGCTTGGGAACCCTGTCGCGACATAGAAAGACCATGTCGCGACATAGAGCTAGAAAGCTCTGTCACGCGCGCATCCAGCTGCACAAGCATGCCCAAGCCGTGTCGTGTGCACGACTTGGGGACCCTGTTGCGATACGAAAGACCCTGTCACGACAAAAATTCTCTATCGCGACAGAGGACTCAAAATGGGCAGTAACCCTCTCTTGTCCTCCTGCACCTTCAGCTTTCCCCTTTTTCTTTCCTTCCCAAAGCACCCTAAGTTCGATATAAATTAGCCTTCTTATTACAAGGACGATAGGAAAACTCGCCAAAATGTGTTAATCATTTAAAATGAGTTTAATTACAACTCCTTGTTTCTTACACATACAGAAATTGGGTTTTCCAACCAAACTTTACAAAACACAAAACAAAGCCAACGTGGCCTTTTCTTCATAACTGAGGTCTTGAGTGAGCTTCATCCCCCGGCATACTTCCAATACCTGAAATTGTTTTCCCACGACAGGGTGAGTAATGCCCAGTAGATGAATTTCCATACAAGGGTTACCCCCCACCTAAAATGCGCATGTAATGACAACCATGAAAACATCCAATGACATTCCATATGAATGATGCAATCCTATATGGAACATTCATGATATGCATGAGATGTGACTCCTCATGCCCACAACCCCAAGTCCCGACCGACTCCCTCACACATGCAACGCAAAGTGTGAAAAACCAGTCATTGGTATTTCACCCAATGACTTGACTCATTGGACCAACCTCCAATATTCATTTGAATTTTATTACTCGACGCGATGTTACCATGCATATGGGATGCAAGTATGCCATGTTAAGTTACATGCATAATTTCCAATTTATGGCAAATAATTTTCATTCATCACATCAATATGTCAAAGGAATATATCAATGTCAATTTTCACGCACTACTTGTTATTTAATTATCAAACAATAACACACAAGAGTCCCTTGAATTGGAACCTCAATCCAACGAGGCATCATCCGACCTCAACATTCAAAACACGTAACACATAAAAAAAAATAAAAAAAATAAAATTCATTTTTTTTTCTTTCTTTTTAGAAACTGTGTCTTTGTCGCGATAGAGAAATCCTGTCGAGCCTAGGGCACAATAGCGTGTGCCCAGGCTCCCAATCGTGTGCATGCGCCGTGTCGCGCCATGCGACCAAGCATGTTGCGCATGCTGTGCGCCCGGTCCCAGTGCATGGCCGGGTCATGTCGAGTAAGTGTTGTGCGCGCGGTCGACTGACCCTCCTGCCTAGGTCACGACCCAATGAGTCAAGTCGTGACTCGCCAGCCTAGAACCCATAAAATTTCATTTTCTGTACAGTTCTGGACTGCCCAAGCAATCCCTAACTTTTCCGCCTCCGATCCCAAAATTTTAGAACTGGGTATCTAGGCCTTTCACGGCCCTGATGAAAACCGTGCCATTAAATGGATTTTAAGCTAGAAATAACAACGAGTAGGAAAATCCCATACCTTTTGGAGTTTTTCGAAACTCTCCAATTCGGTCCCACTGCCTTCCGCGAGGATCTAACTTTCGCTCTTGCCCTACCGAACGCGACGCCGATTCTAGGAAAACTAGAGAGAATGAGGAGCTTCTCTCTCCTCTTCTCTTCTTCTCTTCCTCTCTCTTTTTCCCTCCTTTCTTTTCCTTCCCCTTCCTCCCCTCTCTCACCGGTTTGGCCCAAACACTCAAGTGGGATGTTCCCTTCCTTGCCACGTGTCACCTCACCATTGGCTCTTTTTGGATTTCCCTTATCTACTTATCCAAAACTTTGGATTTCCATCCTATCAAGTTGTGACACATGACCACTCCTTGGACTTTTGACTTCTCCTCCCCATTTGACATGTGGCTCAACGTGAGCCACCTAACAAGTGCCAAGCTTCGAAAAACATGAAATTCCTACTGTCTCGGAATTTGATGAAATTTGACGGGGTATCTAGATTTCGTGAGACGATTCCAACAGTGAAGTCCGTTTCGTCATCCAAGATCTAGAAAATTTTCCAGATTTTCCATTAAAATTATTGTTTTACCATTTTTCAGAAAAATAAAATTTTCTCTGGTTTTACAAAAATGATCAGGGAGGAGAAGAACGGGTTATCAAGTAGAGGAGGACAAAGAAAAATGTGTGCAAAGGAGGAGAGAAAAAGGTCCAGTCCATGTATGTTTTTAAATTTTTGACATCTCTTCACCTTTATTTTTATTTTATTTTATTTTATTTGTTTGTCATAGACCTAAGATAAATTCGTCTAAGGCTAGATGAATAATTCATGAACTATTTGGTTTTATAATTTGGGATGTTGATTTCTATGAATATTTTGTTACTAGTCTTACACATTTTAGGTTTTCTATGTATAGATTGTTGTTTTAATAATAACATTTTTTTATTCTTTTCTATTAAATCTTTTAGGTCGATCTTTTATGTTGATTTTATTTATTTATATTATCTTTTAGTTTATTTTTATTTTTTATTTTTAAATAACAATTCCCTTAAATCTTTTAGGTCGATTTTTTTTAAATAATAACATTTTTTTTATTCATTACTATTAAATTTTTAGGTTGATTTTATTTTTTTATTTTCATCTTTTAGGCTGATTTTATTTATTTTTAAATAACAATTCCCTTAAACCTTTGAGGTTGATCTTATTTTGTTTTTATCTTTTAGATAGATTTTTTTTAAAATAACAATTCCCTTAAATAATAACATTTATTTATTTATTATTGTTAAACGTTTTAGTTGATTTTTTTAGGTTGATTTACTATTTTAAATAAAGTGGTAAGCTTTCGTTTTCTCTTTCATCACCCTTTGAACTCAGCTGATCTTTAGGTCTATTTTATTTTATTTTTATATTTTGGATTGATTTTATTTTTTTTAAAATAACGATTCCCTTAAATAATAAAATTTTTTATTTATTACTCTTAAACCTTTTAAGTTGATCTTTTAGGTTGATTTTATTTTATTTTATCTTTTAGATTGATTTTATTTTTTTTTAAATAACAATTCCCTTAAACCTTTTAGGTTGATCTTTTAGGTCGATTTTTCTTTATCTTTTAGGTTGATTTTTTTTTTTTAATAACAATTCCCTTAAATAATAAATTTTTTTTATTTATTACTATTTTTTATCTTGTAAGTTGATTATATTTTTTTTAAATAACAATTCTCTTATCAATCATAATTTACATACTCAATTATTTTATAATTTTATTCTTCATTCATTATTTGCTTATTTTTTCAGTTTCATGTTTGCCTTGTTTAGGTATTTTGTGACGCCCCAAAACCCGGTGTCTGCCGATAACTCAAGGGAAAATCTCTGCTCAGACACAAGACACACATGAGTAAAGTGTCACACCTTGGCCTACACATCATCCTCATCAAAATACATCCAACCAATTATATTACATGGTTCAAGAGTTGATTACACTCTTAATACAAACATATATTAATATTGAGAATCCTAATACATGTTTTACATAAATATTCAATCAAAGCCATAAGTCGGCTTTTTTCTCAAAACGGCCTCTAATGAGTGCCGCCTTCTCGATCGCTCCCTGTACCTGAAATAATATTCCCTCGATAGGGTGAGCAATTGCCTAGTAGTGGAATTACCCTAAATGGGTTACTCCCCACCTAAGTGCACATGCAATGATTCAATGTAAACACACACTCAAGTAAATACGTGATCCTACTTGAATGTCTACATGCCCAATCCCATGTCTCGAGTCCTCACCGACTCCCTCACACTTGCCTAAGCCATGTATGAGAAAATACTATTTTCTGTTCTCGAAAACACACTCGAAGCCTCGGCAGAAAATATTTGACTACTCCTCCGAGCCGAATTGGTTGGAGAACTTTCCAAAACAAATTTCATGGTCCTCATCCAAGTGACCTGGCTTGACCATCTCCCAACCCAATTCTCCGGAAAATCTTCCATCGAAATTCCTTTCACAATCATGTTCCATTTTTTTTATTTCTTTCATGTCATGCACTCACACCTAATTTCCTAGTAAGTGTCCTCGTGCATGGAATGCATTATGTCATTTGAACCATTCATGCTAATATATATTTACATGCATATATTAACATAAATTAAATCACCACATCATGTTAATCACCTCCATGCATTAACATATTAAATCTCCACACAATTCAAGCCATTCATCTTAGCAATATTTTTCATGCAAATAACACATGGACGTTTTCGTCCAATCAAACCGACCATGCAATAGCCCCAACACCGAAAGCAAGGTTGTTCGTGGGTAGCCCACTCATCAAGCATCGGTTCCACTTTGTGAAACCGAAGCCATTTCCGGCCTCATACACACCAAAACATAATTGACAGCATAAATCATCACACAACCACCCAAAATGGGATTCACACCGGCCCAAAAAACGGGTTCAATATATTCACCACCTGGTCCCAAGTTTTGGGACCGATCAAACGGCCACTCACGGCCTCAAATCAACCCAAGCATTAACAAAACACTTAAACAAGGGGTAAATCAAGTAGGAGAAAACTCCTACCTTCCAGAGTTTGTCGAAACTCCCCAAAACTGGTACCCACACATAGCCTTTGCCGTGGGGAGCAACTTTGCTTCTTGTCTCATCGAAAACCGACAGTTTGATCGCCGGGAATTCTAGAGAGAAGGTAGAGCTTCTCTCTCTAAAAATCCCACCCTTTCTCTCTTTCATTTTTTCTTCTCTATTTTGCTTCTCCCAAACCGATCGGGAGAGTTTGACAAGATGTGATTGTCGACTGGCCCTCTCACAGCCACATGTCAAACTCTATGGCCTAGCTGGATTACACCATCCTCTTTATCCATCTACTTTGAGATTTTCACCCAATGGCATGATGCCATGTGTCTCATGTGAGCCCCACTTGAGCTCAATGTTTGACTTGCTCACAGATTACATCGCATGCTCTGCCACCACAGGTGCCAAGTGTCCCACACTACTCCCCGCTAACTAAAACGGAAATTCCTCGAATTATCTCGAATTCAAACGAAATTCAATGGTAGCTTGATTTTGCGAGACGATTCCAACGGTGAAATCCGTTTCGTCATCCGAGATCTAGAAAAATTCCGGATTTTGACCAAAATTACAATTTTGCCATTTTTCAGAAAATTGGAATTTTCTTAGGTCTTACATCTTTACTGTTTGTCTCTTTTGTTTCATCAAGCCAAATACAATTGGTCTAACTAGTCCAGCCCATCAGACATAACCCATCAGGATTAACCTATCTATTTAGACCCAACTCATTAGGTCCAACTCACTCAGGCTTAGTTCATTATATTCTAATCTCACCAACCTTAAGCCTAGTACATTAGGTCCAACCCATTTGCTGAGGCCCAACCCATGGGCCCTTAGCCACCCACCAACTTGTGAAATGCTCTTACTCTTTTTAATTATATTACTAGTTTTAACATCCGTAAAAATAAATTCAAAAATTCAAAAATTACTTTACAAGTTTTAAATTTATTTTTATCTTCCTCTTTCCAATTTTATTCTTTGAATCTCAATTCCACAAAATCTCATATTTATGTTTTCCTAAATTATTTTTAAAATTATCAATTGATTTTTTAAAAAGTCATTTTTTCTTTCAAAATTCTCAATTCCTAATTTTCAAACTTCAAAACCTTAATTTTTAATATTCAAATGACAATTTTCAGAATTTAAGTATCTTTCTTCAAAATTTTAGTTACAAGTTCTTAATTCCTTTAAAATCCCCAAATTTCAAAATTAAATTCAAAATTCTCAATTTCTAAAGTTTTAAATCCTAATTTCCAAAATTCAAATACCTAATTTCCAAATTTTAATTTGCAAAATCCAAATTTCCAGTTTAAAAATTCAAGTCCCAAATTTCAAATTTCCAAGTTCCTAATTTCAAAATTTAATTCCCTAATTTCAAATTCTAAATTCTTAAAAAAAAATTCAATTTCCAAAATCCCCTAAATCAAAACTCAATTTTCAAAAATTCTCTTTTCAAAATAGTTTTTAAATGTTTCAATCACATGATGAATTTATAACTCCAATAATAATGGAGTCTTGTTGAGTTAATTTGTGTAGTTAAATGGCTTTGGCCAGATCATACATCTCATGTATCCTTTTAATAAATAATTAAGGTTTGGATTTACAACCTATCTCTAATTTAATTGTGAATATTTTATATTACTTGTTGAACTAACATGATTTTCTATCCATAGCGCTCTCGATTCGCCACTCAGGTATGCATTCCTTCTTCTTGACTTTACTCCTTTATGTACTATCTGTTTGATTTATTTGTATCACTAGATTGATTAGTCAATTGTCATATTCGCCTTAACTTGACTATTAGAAACCCAAACTTTAGGGGCTTAGAAGGGTACTATAGCTTGTCACCGCATTCCTTCGAAGGCACCAACCCTAATTCGAACTTCTAGACTCCTGCTTTTCTCAAACCCTTTTTCCATTCGAACTTAGACTCGGTTTTCTCAAACCCTTTTTCCATATTATGAGTCACATCTAAGGTTTTCTTTCTTATTTTTATTTATCTTTAAATAAAATAAAATAAGTGGTGAAACTATTTTCAAAAATACAAAAACGAGTCTCGCCTTTTTAGTGGGAAACGTATCATAGCCAAAACTATAAAACCCGGGAAAATTAGAAATTTTCAAAAATGGCAAAATGATGATAATAATAATAATAATAATAAATTACCATAATGATTTAGGGAAGCCTAGAAAATTCTCTAGATCTCGGATGACGAAACGGACTATGCCATTAAATTCGTCTCGCGAAATCTAGTGACCCAGAAAAATTTCGTTGAATTCTGAGACAGTCGAAATTTTTTACGAAGTTTCAAGATAAGTCGCCATGATCTTCAAGGGACGTAGATTTTACGAAAATCTCGGAAGTCAGGAAATGACTTGAGCTAAGTTTATTTAAAATAAATTGAACTGAAAATAAATAATGTTTTTCAGAGTAGAAAGGTACCCGAATGAGAGATGGACACATGGCGCAATGTGAGTAATCTGTTCAAAAAAAAAAAAGAAAAAAAAAGAAAAGGAAAGTCAAAAAGGGAAAGGAATGAGGATACGAGCAATGAAGGCGTGAGGGAGGAGAAGAGAGAGAGAGAAAGGAAAAAAAAATAAAAATTTTACTTCTCTCTAAGATCTACAGAAATCAGATTGTAGGTTTTTGTCGGAGCAAAAGGTAAAGTCAATCCAGGCATCGAGAGCTACATGTGGGTACCAAAATATTGGAGTTTCAGACACCCCATCGGATCCTGACAACTGGTCAACTGAATATTGGTGACGTTTCAAAATCTGACACTACTCCATTGAGTCCCCTTTTCCAAGACTCAAGATTTAATGAAAATCGAGCAGAGCCTCCTTTGTACGGGGAGCTCTACCCAAGATACAACCTGTCCCAACATTGTATAACGACCACACCGGGTCCACATGCGAGTAAAAATGACCACTTGGGCCCATGCATCAATACTCACAAAAATACAACAATTATATTACAATAGTTCAAGAGTTATTACATTACTCTTAATCAAAACATATATCGAAATTTAGCATTATAATACATGTTTTACAAAATAAATGTCAAAGCCACAATCCGACTTTCTTCTAAAGCGGCCTTTAGTAGTAGCCCAGATCCTCCCCGATACACTCCTGTGCACGAAATAATGATCCCTTGGCCAGGTGAGTAATGCCGAATGGTAGTAATCTCTACATGGGTTACTCCGCTAAGTGCATGTCATGGAAACAGGCACACTCGAGCAAATACATGATCCTACTTGAATGTTTACATGCCCAATCCATGTCTCGAGTCCTCCACCCAGGCTCCCTCACATGCCCTAGAAGTCTGATCTTGGAGCAAAATACGGTTCAAAGCAAGGTTTTTGTTCTCGAAAATTCCCTCACCAGAGTTTCGGTAAATATATTGAATGACCCTCGAGGTGAATTCTTTGGGTAATTCATAAATAGTCATGGAATTAAAGCCTCGAGGATGAATTGTTGGACAACTCTCTAAAATTCTTCGGAGAAAATCTTCCTTGAAATTCCTTTCACAACCATTTCATTTTCTTTCATTTCCTTTCATGTCGTGCACTCATACCTACCATACAGGGTGCCGGTGCATATAGGAATACATTATGCCAATTCCATACAATTTCATGCTAACTCTATATTTATGCATATATTAAGAAAATTAACTCACATAAATCATGTTATTCAATTTACAACAATAACAAAATTATCTCCCACATGGGCTAATTGACAAAATCAAGCGATTCATTTTGAATCACTAAACCACAAAATCACACAACATATCAAGTGAACGGTGAAACCACAGGCTCGACATTGTTCGGGGGCCACCATAAGGTTCTCACTCAATCCCCAGTCATTTGGAACTGAAAAACACACGGCCATTCGGCCATAGAACATCCCTATCCATTCACATGGCCTTTAGCAAAAGAATAAAGCAAGTAGGAAAAGATCCCTACCTCTTGGAGTTGTCGGAACTCCACCAAATCAGTGTCCACGTGTAGCCCTTGGCGTGGGAACAGCTTTAGCCTAGCGAAGGCAGAGCGGTTCGGTTGGGAAATCTAGAGAGAAGTCACTCTTTCTCTCTCTAAAACTGGTTTGGCCCCTCACTGCCCGTTTTTTCTTCAAATTGGAGAAGATGAAGACTATTCTTCTTTTGTCTTATTCACTTATTCTTTTTACTAAATCCCCATTTTGTCCTTTAGTTTTGATTTTTGACACATGACTTAATCTAAGCCATTCATCTCCATCATCTCACTAATCATGCAACATGTGTCACATGGGTACATGTAGTAGGTGACTTTTGTCACATCACATGTCTCTCCTGAAACCGTCATACGGCCCATTTCGGCAGATCTTTCAGCGTGAAATTTCGATTGTCTCGAATTAAGTGAAATTCGATGTGGTAACTAGATTTGAGGCAATTACAGCGGTGAAGTTTGTTTCATCATTAGAATCACAGAAAATTTAAATTTTGCAATAAAAATTACCATTTACCATTTTTAGAAAATTAGAATTTTCGGGTTTACCTTCTCTATCGCCAAAAGAATTTACGTCTGAAATTCCATTTGTCCCAACAACTCATGCATATGCAACATGCACTATACCATGCATGTAAACTAGTCATTCTAAGTATTAAACGCCTAAACCATTGCGCTACATCCTTAAACGAAGGAATAAGTGGTTGCATCGTGTCGTTATTACGTTGACTCCTCCACTTCACGGTGTCGCGCGCTTGCCTCACTAGCCTCTTGGGTCTTGCATGTAAAACCTGATCCTGCTATCCACCAATGCTGCAGACCTCCTCGAAGGTCAGTATGTGTCAACCTCGATCTCTCCCCGATCCATTTACATGAAATTTGGATCCCAGAGTGTACCTGGAGCATGGAGCATTGAATACCTCATGGACACGACATCTTTGTAGTAAAGAATTGCCGATGCCATTTACAGTGCCTACCTGCCGGTATCTGAAGGGTCGATGAACCTCAAGCCGATGGCTTGTCGCGCTTAGAACGACCACTCCTCTCTTAGGCATCGCGCCCAGAAGACAGTCTCGACCTCGAATTCTAAGGGTTGGCGTCGTACATCGAACAAGCTCTTATGCTGGCTTTGGCGTGAGAAAGGCGTTTGTCATTATCAAGCTCACGCCTCGGAGGTGTCTCTAATAAGATCGAGACAGTGATGGAGCTCTCCACCTCGGTCGACATATCGATGATCTCGGCCTCCCCATATAATGCCTCATATGGTGCCATCTGGCCTTCGTGATAAGCTGTTGTTGTAGGCGAATTCCACTAGGGCCATCTCTTCCCGGCTACCCTTATGATCCAATCGCATGCTGTGCATGTCTCTCAACCATGTATAGTCCTCTCTGGCCCGACCATTAAAATTACGTGGGTGGAAAAGTTGTACTCATAAGTCGGCGCGTGCCCATGCTTTTGGAAACTCTTCCAAAAATGCTATGTAAACCTCGGGTCTCTATTCGACACTATGGATACTGGTACTCCATCTAGCCGGACTATCTCTCAAATGTCTGACCCGGCGAATCTCGATGCTTGAAGGTCATCAGCACGACTAGAAAATGCGACTTAGTGTAGGTCCTTATCACCCGTACCACGTCGTAATAACGCGGTATTCGCAGCAGTGGGTCACAAAATCCCATGTTGACATGCTCCCGCTTCCCGCTTTCGGCCACCTCGATGGGTGAAGTGGCCTCTTTATTACGGTGCTCGTATTAACTGGCGACACGTGAGACATCATTCGAACAAAGTCCTGCTGTCTCTTCGTCTGCTCGATAGTGCTGGCGAAGATCTGGTACATCTTCATGCCACACGGATGCGACAAATCGAGTAGTAAAACTCACGAGAATCTCCTCTCTCAAGTGAATCAGAGACCCTTTGCGGAATCCTCTATCACGAAGACTACCATCTGCGTGAATGGTCGAAACTCGTCACCGTGCTGTTGTCTCGGTCCTTGATGGACTTACTATCTCCCGTGATCTGCTCTGAGGTCAATTACTACCTTTCAGCGAGAGATGGCGTTAGCAGCTACTAAATTCCCCAAACGTACCTGAGCACGCTCGTGGTGTGCCCAAATTGTCCACGATCTCGAGCATCGCCCGATCACGGGAAGCTATACTAGGTTAATGTAAAGTGACTTGAACTTAGTGCATCAGCCACCACATTCACCTTACCGAGGTGGTAATGCAAAGTGAAATCATAGTCATAAGACTCCATCCATCTGCGTTGCCTCATATTGGATCATTTGCGTGAAAATATCTTGGACTTTTGCCAGTGGTACCTCGAGCGCTCACCATATAAGTAGTGGAGCCAAATCTTCAAGGTGAAGACTAGGCCGCCAACTCTGGGTCGTGTGTGTGGGGTAGTGCGCTCATGATTCTTCAATGACGGGGGAACCATAGCTCTACCCTCGGTGTATCAAAACACATCCAGTCTAGGCCCTCGGGCATCCTGATACCTTGTGTACCCACATCCACATCAGGACTATCAAGATAGGAGTTGAAGTTAGCCTCCTCTTCAACTCCTAGAATGCCTCCTATCGATCATCCCGATCAAACTTAACCTCATTCGAATTGATCTCGTCATGGATTGCCTTGATCGGGAGAAATCCTCGATGAATCTCTGTAGTACCTAGCCAATCCCAGCTTCACATTATCTCGAAGGCCCAGGCTTATTTCTCCCGACTCATCGACCTCGACCTTCTCTGGGTCCATTGAAACGCCTGATGCTGACACCACGTGTCCCAAAAATCTCACCTCAATAAGCCAAAACTCGCACTTACTGAACTTGTCGTATAGTTAATGATCTCTCAGCAAGTGTAAATAATACTCAAGTGATCCTCATGCTCCCCACTTTGGTAGGAGTAGGTCAAATGTCATCGAAGGCCAGGACAAGGCAGTCCAAATAGGGTTGGAATACCCTATGCATGAGGTCCATGAATCTTGTGCTTGCGTTCGTCGATCCAAGGCATCACTATAAACTCAAGTGCCCATATCGCATACATGTATTTGTCTTAGGGATATCTTGTCTCCTGACCTCAAGCGATGGTAACTAGTGCGAAGGTCTATCTTACTAGGTGGACTCGCTCTCAAGCTGGTCAAACAAATTCATCAATCTCGACCAATGGTGCTCGATTGTAGTGTAACTTCTTCAAGCTATGCACGTAGTCAATGCAGTCGAAGGGTCTTACTGCCATAAATAGAATCGGAGCGCCTCATGGTGAAGTGCTCGGTCTAATGAACCCCTTATCTAGTAACTCCTATAGCTGGACTCTGAGTTCCTACAACTAAACTGGTGCCATCCTATACGGAGTCACAGAGATCAGGCGAAGTGCGAGGGGTATAACCACGATCTAAAGTCTACAACCCTCTGTGGAGGCAATCCCGGTAGTTCATTCAGAAAAACACCTCATATCGCGAAAAACTACAAAGGTAGATCTAAGTCCGGATCTCACCTTGTCTCTGAGGTGAGCTTGCTAACCAACCCGCCAACTGTCCCTGACACTTGGACTCGTACACCGTTTGTGGCAAAATATCATGCTTGTCCCCCTGAAATACAACACTAGTACCATCTGACGTGGCGGTAACCCTCTAAACTGTCGATACTTATTTCTGTAAGTAGGTCATTCAATCCAACCCGAGGATGACATCGGGCGACATGTCCATGATCCTTGGGGTCCCTTTGTGAGTAGGATCCCAGAGATCTACAGCTTCGCTGAGTATGACATATCATCCTATCCTCGCCTAATCACTGGGAGAACTCACATCTGAGGGCTCCTCCGAGGCCTTAACCTCTAAGCCCGACTCTATCCTGGCCAGTGCTTGATGGATAGATCCTGATGCACAGAATCAAATAACACTCTTGCCCATAGGCGAGATAGCAAAAACGTACCCTATATGACTGGCGGATCTGTTGACTTAGCCGGTGGTGTGATGGCGTAGACAAGCCCCTGAACCCCTGATGTCCCTGCCTATGGGCCTCGTCCTTTACCTCGACCCATACGGCCTTTCGGCTGCTGTGTAATAGGAATTGGGTGCGGCTCCACGAAGCTAAATCACTGGCTCCTCACGGCTGTCTTGGGGTACGTGGAGGAATGAAGCTTGTATCCTCTTAAATCCTACCAACGGCCCGGGACTATCTTGTCCACTAAACTGGGATCCACGTCTCACAGGCGATCCCTCCTCGTATGTGTCAGGGTTCTTGGAAATGGTAGCACCATGCGCCCGGCTTTGATTAGCGACCACCCCGATCGTCCTGGCGGATGGCGCGACCTGGAACCCGTGCGAACTAGAAGCCCTCTGCTAACACTAGCCTTGGAAGAGGCGGCTCTCCTTCCTCTTACTACTAACACCTGGCATCACGAGTGCTCAGGGCATACTCGATCTCTCTGCATGGTTATGGTAGTCCATTATAGATTCAGTGGCATCTTAATGATGAAGTCCTGATCACACGCTTACAGAATGGACAACTTTAGCCCATTCTTCGAATCTCACATTGTAGCCATGTCCCCGGTAGCCATGTAGTCATCAAACCAAACGGGCTAGCTTTGTGAATCCTTTATACTCAATCTGGTCATAGTCCTGCTTCCGACTCACAGGGCTCTTGAGCGCCGCGTAACGGCCGGTGTCAGAAAATACTTGCCCATGAAAGATCATGGGACTGCACTTGAGTCATTGCCTCACAGATCTCTAGAGGTCTTGCGATTCCACACACTTGGGCCTCGCCCTCAGCGAAGTACGGCTAGTACGATCTGACAGTAGTAGAGGTAATCTTCATACGCCTCCCAATATCTTCTCGACTGCATAAACCAATGGTGCTACCATGAATCTCCTCCCACATGAATATTGAAGGGTGATGTGTAAACCTCGGAGGTTACTCGAACCTCCACAGTTACTTGGCACTAGCGTGCAATGGCAGCGACCACGCGATCCCTATAGCTCAACAAAGGCACCTTTGGTCAAATACTGGTGGTGGTTGGCTGGCACCTCGTGGACGACCTCTACGTCCTCTCCAGCGACTAGCCATCTACACATGTCAAATGGCAAGTTAAGTTTTAATGCAGTATCTCTAAGGTGTAAACATAGCCCCAAGATACTATTCACATTCCAAAAAATTCTCATACGCATTATATTTTCATTTCATAGTGTCTGGTAATAATTCCTTATATTAGCTCATGTCTGACAAATTTTATTTATTTTATTTTTTATTTTTATTTTGAAAACCTCATGAAGCGGTGTTTCATGACGGTGATTCAAGCAGTGACTCGGAAACGGTACGGTGAGTGGCGGGTCAGTACGGTGCACACCCACGAGAGACAGTACGCGTTCGCTGAAACCGCTCGTCTTGGCAGGGCCGCGCGGCTGCCCGAGCAGCGTGCACGAAGCGCGGCCCCGGGAGGCGTGTTGTGGGCATCAGGTCTGCGTATCGTGGCGCTGGGCGCCGTGTCTGCCCGTCCTCGCCGCCCCACATCCCGAGCCGTGGTTGGTCGTATCGCGGCCTGCTGCAGCGCCCCGGCACACTTTCGCTCGGAATATCTTGCCTGGCGCCTGCGTGTCAAGATCTGATCGATGTATCGTGACAGGCGGGGAAATGGGCGTGGCCCACCTAGGCCCACTGCAACTTTTTTTTTTCCTCATTCATTTTTTCTTCTTCTTTGTTCACCCTCTTGCTTGGAGACCACACTGACAAATTTTTTCATATCTTGATGAAACGAAAAAAAAAAATATATATATATTATTATTGTTTTTTACATTTTTTACCTTAAAACCTAAGAAAATTTTCTCAACACATTTTTTTCCTATCGCTATTCTAATCCTTACAATTTCACCTGATTCAATCACCACCTGATCACACATCAAGATGCACACAATTCATCAAAATCTGAAAATGGATGCATGATCTGACTTGCGTTCCTGCTCCCGGGCCCTATGTATTCGTACACTGGCTCGATACCAAGGCTGTGAAGCATGTCGAGGACTAAACTTATGGATACCCACACTTGAGCTCCTAGTGTCGTTTACTGGCTACGATGCCAAAAATTTGTGAAGCCCCATTTCAGGGGATCGGGTTGACCGGTGACGCGGAATATTCATGGATGTTGGGTAACCCAGGCATCCTCCATTGAGTCCGCACTCGAGACTCAGATTTGTGAAAATCGGCGAGCCTCCTTTGTACGGGGCTCTACTGGGCCACAACTTTGTCCTGACATTGTATACTTGACCACCCAGGGTCCACATGCAGTAAAATGGCCACTTGGGCCCGTACATCAATACTCCACAAAAATACAACAATTATATTACAATAGTTCAAGAGTTATTACAGTACTCTTAATCCAAAACATAAATTTAGCATTCTAATACATGTTTACAAAATAAATGCCAAAAGACACAATCGGCTTTCTTCTAAAGCGCGACCTCTAATTGACGTAGGTCTCCATTACTCATTACTTGAAATAATGATCCCTCGACGAGGGTTGAGCAATGCCCAGTAGTGATAATCTCTATATAGGTTACTCCACCTAAGTGCACGTAAACAGCGGAGCATGCTCAAGCGAATACATGATCCTACTTGAATGTCTACATGCCCAATTGATTCGTGTCACGATAGGTGTATCGAAATCCAACAAAATTTATATCTAAATCCCTCTTGACGCCTTAAAGCTGCTAGCGTTATGAGTGGCTCACAAGGTCGAACACGGAGATGGTTTCTTCGTACAAATTGAGTTCAAATTGATTCAAAATGGTGAATTTCAGTTTGGATTTTAAGGTTTGATGAAAACAGTGGATTTTGGTAAAAACAATGGTGTATGGTGGTTTACAGGCTAAAAATAAAATGAAGAAAAATAAGAAAAATAACTCCTTGAAGCATTGGGCTACTGGTTTGAGGTCCTAAGGCAATTGAGAGGTCCTCGGGTTCATTTCCTTGCGTTGGGGAGGATGACCTATAGTCATTTCCTAAACCGGATCTTCATTTAGCTTTTAAAACTAAACCCTAAAATTATTATCCTTTTGGCTTGTGATTAGAGCATAAATGTTCCACTACTTGGTGAATACACATCCCTAATCTACCTACGGTGACTTACAGAAGGCGGCTAGCAGGATCTCGATTGGATCTGTGATAAGCATCCCTTTGAACCCAGATTGCCAAATCTTGGTCAATCGAGGCATCTCGAGGATTTAAACCTAGATTGAAGGATTGGAAACCTAAATGCTCAAGCGCAACGTTAAAAAACGGGAACTAAAGTTTGCCCAAAACCATTGCCAGTAGCCCTCCTCTTCCAAGGAGAAAGATTACATGACCATCCTCAGAGTTGTCGTCGCCAGGGGTGTTTAGCGGTAGAAAGGGAGAATGAGAGAAAGTGGAGAGAAAGATGCAAAAGCGGGAGAAATTTGCAGCTTCTCATTCAAGGTGTTATTGATTGAAGTTATTGATCTTACAACCCTTGGTAAGCTTATATAAAGCAGAGTCGAGGAAATTACAAAAAGACCAATCAAAAAGGTAGAAGGGATAAAATGGAAGAAAACGAAAATATAACAAAAACACCAAGCGTCAGCGAGGTGAAACGATCTTTGGAGGGTGAATAGTGATGGGAGGTGAATAGTGGCCCAGATCAAGGCAAATTTCTCAAATGTGCTAAATTTTTGCTGTGCTCCATTTTGTTGCATTTTAAGCTGCTTTCCTTACGGCTCGTCTGCAATCATTGAGTTTGACTCGAATTCTTCGTGCTTGGATCGACTCAACAATTTCGGCATAAATAGCTTGCAAAAACTGCAAAATTTGCCACAAAATGCGATCAGTAGAATAACAGGGACCTTAATGTGCAAATCGGGTTAATTAGAATTATTAGTACACAAAAAGCACTCAAAACCTATAATAAATAGGGTTCAAAATAGCACTTTTTAGGCACTAATCACCAATCTCATGTCTCGAGTCCTCACCCAGACTCTCGCATGCCTAAGCGAATGCGAGGCAAAATACGAGTTTTCAAAACAAAAGGTTTTTACGTTCTCGAAAACACTCTGGGGTTTAGTAAATATATTGGACAACCTCAAGGTGAATTCTTTGGGCAATTCTGCGAAGCAGGTCATGGGTCACGCCTCGAGATGAACTGTTGGACAACTCTCAAGACAATTAATTCTTCGGAAAATCTTCCTTGAAATTCCTTTCACAACCATTTTCATTTTTCTTTCATTTTCTTTCTAGTCATGCACTCACACTTACCATCTAAGGTGCCCCGGTGCATAAGGAATGCATTATGCCAATTCCAAACAATTCATGCTAATATATTTACATGCATATATTAACAAAATTAACTCACATAAATCATGTTATTCAATTTTACAACAATAACACAAATTTGCTCCATGATTTATTAACAAATCAAGCAATTCATTTTGAATCACTAAACCACACAAAATCACACAACATATCAGTGAGCGGTGAAATAGGCTCGGCCACGTTGAGGGGCCACCATAGGAAAGTTTCTGCTCAGTCCCAATCGTTGGGCGAAAAACACAGAAGCCATTTGGCCTCAGGTATCATATCCATTCACATGGCTCTTAGCCAAGAGTAAAGCAAGTAGGAAAATATCCCTACCTTTTGGAGTTGTAGGAACTCCACCAAATGGAGTGTCCCACGCGCCAGTCACTTGCCACGTGAACAACTTTCTTCTTGGCGAAAGGCAGAAGCGATCGGAAAGCCGGAAAATCTAGAGAGAAGTCACCATTTCTCTCTCTAAAACTGGTTTGGCCCCTCACTGCCCGTTTTTTCTTCAAATTGGAGAAGATGAAGACTATTCTTCATTTATCTTATTCACTTATTCTTTTTACTAAATCCCCATTTTGTCCTTTAGTTTTGATTTTTGACACATGGCTTAATCTAAGCTATTCATTTCCATCATCTCACTAATCATGCAACTTGTGTCACATGGGTACATGTAGTAGGTGACTTTTGTCACATCATGTCTCCTGAAGCCGTCATCACGACTTTTGAGCAGTGCCTCGAAAAACATGGAATTACCGATTATCTTTCGGGTCGACGAAATTCGGCAGTGGTAGCTAGATTTTGCGAGACCATTTGTGGCAGGGTTTTTCTTAGAGGCCGTGAGGAGAATATAGTCTAGTCAAAATTTTGGAATTTGTTTAGAACTGAGTCTTGGCTTGAATTTTTAGGGTATTTTTTGGATAAAATTGAATTTGAATTTTAAGCTTGTTTCGGACCCAGTCTGGACGGGATTTTGGAAACTGTTTGAATGAGTCTCGGTTTGGGTTGAGGTTTGGTTTTATCACGGAACTGATCTTCGAGGTCTTGTGGTGTGTTTGGTATCCACCAGTAATTGAACGACAATAGTGAAGGGACCAAGAAGTGCCTTGTTTTATATGGGTCCGACATTTGGGCCATTTTCTGTGTATTGTTAGAAAAATAAATGATATGCTGTTGTGTGTAAAAATCATGTTAATATGTGTTTACGTGATGTATTAACATGGAAATTGTGATGAATGAAAATTATATGTAGGAAATATAATTATCCGAAATTTATAAATGTTGCATGTAGCTCTTATTGTGCATGTAGCATGACATAGCATGAAATGACATGATTGCATTTTATATGCATGGTCACATCGCGTCAAGTCGGGTGTGGGTACATGGTATTGTTATTCACCATTCTTGGTGAATGTGTGGTGAGCTTGGAAATGAGACAACGTCCAAAATCGAGACTCATGGTTGTATAAAGCACTAATAATAATAAATTTCGTGTGTTTAAGCGTAGCAAGATGGGGTATATCCCCAGGGTGAAAGACCTAAATTTATATGCGGTTAGACATGATGATCACATCGGTGAGAAAGCCCGTAAAAATGTCGGCGTGCTTGGAATCTGCGGTGACCACAGAAAAGATGTGGCCGGGAATAAACACGGGATTTGATAAATTAAAATTGGAGGGTTGTCGATGGTTTAAAGTCATTTGGTGAAACACGATAGTGCGGTTTCACACTTAGGCGTTACCGCAAGTGTGAGGGAGTCGGTCGGGACTTGGGTTATGGGCATGAGGAGTCTCATCTCATGCATGACATGGAACTTTCCATATAGGATTGCATTGTTTATATGGAATGTGATTTGATGTTTTATGTACGCCATTTCATGTGCATTTAGGCTGGGCATAGCCCTTGTATGAGAATTTTTCTACTAGGCATTGCTCACCGCATTGTGGGACCCCCTTTAAGTGCGAAGGGGTTGTGCGAGTGGCCTTTCAGAAGCCAGGCCATGATTATGAAGAGAGTAGATGTGTGACCTTAATATTACCTTGAGAGTAACATTTTTTACAAAAAAAAATTTTTGTATAAAAGAATTGTAAGTAAATTCTTTTGGACTATTATCTAAATAGTCGGGTATGTAATTATGGTAAGAGGTCATGATCGGACTCTTCTGAGGCTGCCAATAAAGTGTTTTATTTTCATATTTTTGATTTAAATGTGAATGAATGAGTCCCGGTAAAGGGATGTATATTGGGGATATGGACAGATGGACCTTATAGGGTCAATACTACTTATGTTGAGACCTTGGATGAGTTATGATTATATTGTTATATAGGTTGTATGATGGGTAGAGGCTCACAGAACCGAAGACTCTGACCCGATTTGTGAAAATATGGATCCCGATAAATGGGATACAACAGTGTGTGGAATCCAGGTGCCACATCCATAAATTCTTGGTTGATGGAACATCAATGGGACTCAGTTTAGAGGCGTCACGACTTGGTATAAGAGCATAGGTAAATGACTACCTAGGGGCTGGTGTAAAATTATCCTGAAGTAATTCATAAAATAAGCACAGCTTGGTAACATAATTTAGGTATGCAAATACCTTGGGTCTAGATCATGCATTGTTGTGATTTGCGTGTTTTGTGCTTAACATGCTGTGTGATATGTGTGAATAATATACATGGTGGATTGTATATGGAACACTAGGGTTAGAAAACATAGCCTTGAGGTTCGAAGACAAAATAGTGTGATAGTTTGGGAACTGATTTGTATGGAGTGGTTGGCATTATGCACCACTAAGGAAAAGGGATGAGCAGTGTGGTTCATGATGTTGAGTCCATTAGTGGTTGGCGCACTACGAGGTGAGGCGAGATGAGAATTAGAGGAACTCTATTTCTATTTGACATGTGTAGATGGCTAGCAGAGGAAGAGGACGTCGGGGCGATGGGTGGAGTATGCCACGATCAGGCTTTAGACTAACAGGACCCCTTCATAGAGTACATTGTGTTGTAATTGCCACCGCCTGTAGGCGGTGTTGTTGCCACTGTCGCACAAGCTGGTGCAATTAGGAAGGGGGATCAAGTAACCTTCAGAGGTTCGAGGCACATGATCCTCTGGCCCTCAAGGGAGGAGGAGACCCGATGGTTGTAGGTCATTGTTTCCAATTAGTCGGAAAAGGATCTGGCCCATTTGCGATTTGCCATCATTACTGCCAGTATTGTGATTGTTGCTCATTGGGACCGGTCACGGCGATGGGCGAGGAGGAGACGAGGCACCTCTAGGGGTTTCAGGCACATCATCCTCCGACATACATGTGAGGAAGGGACTCGATAGTCAGGACATCCTTGGCCATTGAAGAGAAGTAAAGGAGACACCGCAGACTATCAGGGACATAGGTCTTGAATCTTTGGGAAGGAGAATCAATCTTCTATTAGCTCAGTAGAAGACTTGTTTAGCATGGTCTCGGGGCGAGTCAGTCGGGTGCTTTGCGGACCGGGGAGATGACATGCTACCATTGCCATCTGCCTGGGTATATGAGACGGGATTGTCCACCGGAGGATCAGAGATTATGGGACATCATAGTTCCGATCATCGGTGGGACATGCGCGGTGTGGTTGTTCCTCCTTGCGGCATGGGCTAGGGGCAGATGTCAGGTCAGTCTTTGCCTGACACCCTCTTATTTATAAATAGGCCACATGGGCTAGGGCATGGGTCGGGGTCGAGGCCAAGACTTCCAGGCCAGTACTTTAGGGACCCAGGGGCATGTCTACGCTATGGTATTGTAGATTGAGCTTGCAGATCAGTATGATATATAGGGTACATTTCGGCTCTCACACTTCTTGATAAAAGTGTTGTTTAAATTCGGGTGCATCAAATTCATGTTTATTGCTGCATAATATGAGAAAAGTTTGGGCTTAGAGGTTGAAACCTTGGAAAAGTCGTTGTATGTGAATTCTCGCCTAGGAACTAGGGTGAGTGTCAATCAGATACGTCGAGATTGTGAGTCAGAGATCTCAGGGATTCTACTCACTATGGACCTGAGGGTCATGGACATATCGGAGTTCGATGTCATCCTTAGCATGGACTGGTTGACGGCCTATAGAGTCGTCATTGATTGTGATCGTGGAGTGGGTTGCTTTATCACCAGGATGTTAATGTGTGTTATGTTTTGGAGGAGAAGCATGATGCTTTGGCCCGTGCATGACTCAGTCGTTTGGACAGTTAATGGGTTGGCTAGCAAGCCTTACCCTAGAGGATGAGGGGAGACACGATTTGAGTCTACCTCGGGTGGTTTGCGAGTATGAGGATGTTTTCTAGATAAACTCACAGAGATTACCTGCGGGGGGATGTAGACTTACGTATTAAGTTACACCGTCGTGCTGGCTTTCTATGACTCCTCATAGAATGACACTAGCTGAGTTACAAGAACTCAAGGTCCAGATACATGAGCTGTTGAACAAGGGTTTGGACCGAGCACTTCACCTTAGAGCGCACCGGTTCTGTTTACTAGGAAAGAGGTCAAAAATCGAGTGGCATGACCTGTGTGAGAAGGCATTCCAGGAATTGAAAAGGAAACTGCTGACTCTATTACGATAGTCCGGGACGGGGACGGAGTCTGAGGGTGTATTGTGATTGCCTTTAGGGACCGGATTTGGGAGGTGTCTTGATGCATTATGAGAGGGTTGTAGCTTATGGTTCCAAATAGCTAAAGAATCATGAGCAGAATTACCCTACACATGATCTGGAGTTGGCTTCCATTGTCTTTGCCTTAAAGATTTGGCGCCATTATTTGTATGGTGAGTAGTTTGAAGTGTTTTTCATACCATAAAAGTCTGAAGTATATTTCACACGGCGTGACGGCATGAATGGATGGATTATGCAGAGGATTATGACTTCACTTTGCATTACCATCGCTGGTAAGGCAAATGTAGTGGTTGCGATACGCTCGATCATGAAGTAGCGGCTAGTGTAGCTCGAAGTGAATGCTCGAGAGGCGTAAGGACGGTTGAAGCGCATCACGGTGATTAGGCTCGGGAGCGTTAGGGAGTTTGGTGGCGCTCACGTCATCCACTATCGAGTAGAGTGATTGAGTCTAGTGGTGGAGACCTGAAGTGCTCGTCCGGCGGGGGCCAAGTCTGATCAGTGCGGGTGGCGAAGGTTAGGCCATCCACGGATGGTAGTCTTAGATATAGGGGATGGAGTTGTGGTTCCCGAGTTGGTGATATGAGAGAAGATCTTTAGAGTTCCATTGCTCTCGATTTCTTTGTCATCAGTGGCACAAAGATGTCGAGATCGCCGTTGCCCGGTATTCTTGATGGGATAAAATGAGACGTTGGGAATTTTGTTCGACGATATCTCACATGTTAGTAAGTAAAGGCTAAGCATTAGAAGCCAGTAAATTCACCCCGACCATTAGAGTAGGCGAGTGGAAGTGAGGAGCGGTCATGATGGATTTGTGACCCCTTGCCACGGTTACGTGAAGACATGATGTGGTGTGGGTAATAGTGGGCCGACTCACTAAGTTGACACATTTTCAACGTCTGAGATGACCTTCACATTAGAGGGAATTCTTAGAAATTTGTACATTAGAATTATCGATTACATGGAGTGCTAGTCTGTGTATCGGGACCTTGGATCCCCAGTTTGAGGCACATACGGAAGAGTTTCCAAGGCCATGCGGACACGAGTTGACAATAAACGCTGCCGCGTTTCATCCGTAGACAGATGGTCAGTCAGAGAGGACCATACAGATTTTAGAGGACATGCTGCGAGCATGCGTCCTGGATCTTAAGGGTATCTGGGAGGAGCACTTACCCTTAGTGGAATTCGCCTACAACAACAGTTATCAGGCGAGTGTACAAATGGCATCCTTTGAGGCCTTCTATGGGAGGCCATGCCAATCCTCGATTTGTTGGACATAGGTGGGAGAGAGTTCCATCACTGGTTCAGATCTAATTAGAGACACCTCTGAGAAGGTGAATTTGATTCGTAAGCGCCTTCTTACAGCTCAGAGTAGACAAAAGAGCTACGCCGACAAACGACATTAACCTCTAGAATTCGAGATGGGTAATCACGTCTTCTTGAAGGTGATGCCTAAGAGAGGAGTGGTCAGATTCGGCAAACGAGGGAAGCTAGCGAGGGTATATTGGTACTTTGAGGTACTCGGAGGAATTGGGCACAGATTGCATATCGGTTGGCGCTACCACCTAATTTATCGGTCGTCTTTGTGATGTTCGTCTCATGAAGTACTCACTGAATCATGTATGATCGAATTGGGTTGTGTTGTCTGCGAATGATTGGACCGTGTATGCCGGATCGCGATGCCGTGCGCGATGATAAATCTGCTCAAATCAAAAATGTGTATGCTGAGTCGCGATAACCCTAGTTATCGACGATGACCACTCATTCTGTTGGGTAGATGGTTTGTCTAAGTTAGGTCTAATGGCTGAGACTAGATAACCTTTTACTGCCATATGGTTGTGTTGCTAGTGTGTGTGTGAATTTGATGAAATTCTTAAGGAGGAGAGAATGTAAAACCCGGGAAAATTAGAAAATTTCAAAAATGGCAAAATGATAATAATAATAATAAATTTCTAGAATGGTTCAAGGAAGCCTAGAAAATAATCTAGATCTCGAATGACGAAATGGAATGCGTTGTTAAATTCGTCTTGCGAAATCTAGTGACCTAGAAAATTTCCTTGAATTTTAAGATTATTGGAATTTTTACAAGCTTCGAGTGATAGTCGCCAAAGGACTTCAAGTGGACGTGATTTTTGCAAAAATCTCTGTCGAAATGGCTTGAGCAATTTCATATTTAAAATAAATCTTGAATTGAAAATAAATAAATTTTTTTTCGAGAAGAACGGACCATCGAGAGATAGACACATGGTGCAATGTGAGCCATCCACAAATAAATAAAAAAAAAGAAAAAAAAAGGAAAGTCAAAAAGGGAAAGGAATGAGGAGAAGGGCAATGAAGGCGTGAGGGAGGAGAACAGAGAAAGAGAGAAAGGAAAAAGAAGAAGATTTTTTCGCTTCTCTCTAAGATCTACGGAAATTGGACCGTAGGTTTTCGTCGAAGCAAAAGGTAAAGTCGGTCCACGCATCGAGAGCTACGCGTGGGTACCAAAATCTTGGAGTTTCGTCAAACTCCATGAGGTAGAGAATTTTCCTACTTGGGTTATTTCTAGCCTATAGGCCATTTAATGGCTTGGGGTTTTTCTTAGAGGCCGTGAAAGGTCGCAAATTTTAGTCCTAAATATTTTGAACTAAGTGTAGGAATTTTTTGGACTGCTTTTGACAAGCTTCGAGATCGAATTTTCAAGGATTGTTTTGACAACCGAAGCCAATATTTTTGAAATCAAAGCTCGCATTCCAGATCGTGTTAAGGTTTGGTTTTGATCCTGGGACTGATGTCTTTAGGTTTTTTGGTGTGTTTTAGTATCATAGTATTCGTGACGAACTGCGGGAAGTGGACCAAGAGGCGCTCGTTTTATAGCGGTTCAAATTAGCCATTTTGTGTGTATTGTTGGAAAATAAACGATATGCTATTGCGGTAAAAATCATGTTAATATGTGTTTGCGTGATGTATTAACATGAAAATTGTGATGAATGGAAATTATATGTAGGAAATATAATTATCCGGAATTTATAAATGTTGCATGTAGCTCTTATTGTGCATGTAGCATGACATAGCATGAAATGACATGATTGCATTTTATATGCACAGTCACATCGTGTCGAGTTGGGTGTGGGTTCATGGTACTGTTATTCACCATTCTTGGTGAATGTATGGTGAACTCGTAAATGAGACAACGTCCAAAATCGAGACTCACGGTTGTATAAAACACTAATAATAATAAATTTCGTGTGTTTAGGCGTAGCAAGATGGGGTAGATCCCCTCCCCCCCAGGGTGAAAGACCCAAATTTATATGCGGTTAAACATGATCATTGGCGATGAAAGCCCGTAAAAATGTCAGAATGCATGCGTCGATCCTGCGGTGTGACCTCGAAAAAGACGTGGCCCATGAATAAACACACGTGATTTGATAAATTAAAATTTGAGGGTTGTCCAATGGTTTAAGTCATTGGGTGAAACACCAATGGTCGATTTTTTTTCATACTTACAATCGTAGGGTGTGAGGGAGCGCTGGGACTTGGGTTGTGGGCATGAGGAGTCTTATCTCATGCATGACACAGAACATTTCATATAGGATTGCATTATGTATATGGAATATGATTTTATGTTTTATGTACACCATTTCATGTGCATTTAGGAGGGAAGTAACCTCAGAGAGAATTTTACTGCATTGCTCTCACCCCATTGTGGGACCCTTTCGTGCACAATGTGGTGCATGAGACAACACTCTGACAAGGCTGTGATTATGTAGAAGGTCGATATGTGGCCTTGATATTACCTTGAGTAACATTTTTGTAAAAAAAATATTTTGTATAAAAGAATTGTAAGTAATTCTTTTGGGATTATTGTCTAAATAGTCGGGTATGTAAATATGGTAAGTGGGTCATGATCGGACTCTTACAGACTATAATTAAGCGTTTTATTTTCATAATTTGGATTTAAATGTGAATGAATAGGTCACAGTAAAGGGATATATATTAGGGATATGGACAAATGAACCCCGTGGGATCAATACTACTGCTAAGACCTTGTCATAAGATTATACTATTATACAAGCTGTTGGGTAGAGCTCCCTCGAACAAAGGATACTCCGCCACTTTAGAAAATATGGATCCTGATAAATGGGGACACAACAAAGGTGGTATCGGGTCACCCGAACTAATAAGAATTCTCGCGGTTGATCTGGTCACAACCCGACCCCTGATTGGTAAACACAAACGCAGGTCTACAAAATGGTGACTCCACCGGGATCGCTTTTGTATAATGCTTTTAAACACTGCTGAGGTAAATATGGTATTGGATTGATCGCATTAGTGTGGATCCTTTTGGGATTATTACATATTCATCTGCATCCTGCTTAGATTGTGAGTAGATTTGATGATATGCTTTTTCTTTGCATGACTGTTTGTTGCATGACTACCTTTTCTCTTGCTTGATTATATGTTGCTTGTATATGTGAGACACACATGTATCCCCTTTATCTCAAACTCATTAGTCTCATTTAATTTGGTTTCCTTGATTGCGTATTCGATAGAGACTCGCTACTCCTTTGTACTCTTCTCAACATAGCTAATGATTAGGAGTAAGGTCTAACTATGAGTTATATCTATGTTTGGAGCATGTTAGGAGGCGATCGACATTGATGCTAATTGGAGTCCGATCTTTGAAGAATCATATAGCCTAGAGCTAGATCCCATGATACTTGTGTGACCAACGTGCTTTCTCTATGCTTAGTTTGTTAGGTTTTTCGAATGCACCCACACATTCACTATATACTTAGTTTTTTTACTTATAGTAGTGAGAGCCTTCACCATAGGAAACCCCCTTGGGATGTTGAGGTAGTGCATTTGTGGAGGTGATGACTACCTTGCATAGAAGCACCTCGTCTCTTCGGAGGCGTGTAAGAGGTTGCGCATTTATCGGGAGGCACGAGGACGTCTTTACTAGTGGACCCCTTCAAAAGCCCACCCTTTTTATTTTAGAGCCACCTTAACCTTATAGGTGAACTTAGATCTTTCTTTTAGGATTCCTTTTCCTACACGTGGGTGTATCAAGAGCCTTTAGGGCTACTTTAGTCATAACTGGGTCTGGTGTTCTCCCTTTGGTCTCTTCTTGAGTGTTCAGAGATTGGTTCGAGTTTTTAGTGCTAGTTGGACCACTCCTTGTCTTTGTGCGTTATATTTACTCCTTGTCACTTAATGTGTTTAGAGTGCTTTCTCCATAAGGCTTTCGCAAGTCTTATTTTCATAGGTTGACGCTTACACTTAGTTTATCATCACTCGCTACTTGATACCTTGGGTATGCTCATTGATCACTTCTCTTGCACCACACACTTATCATGAGCTCAATATGTTCCTTATTGGACACTTGATTCAATTTTCAATTTGAGGCTTGTTATTTCCATATGAAAGGTGAAAGGCATGTTTCTATATTCATACATTTTTTCTGACTCACCTTAATCACCTTATCTTTTTTTTCGTCATGGGGCTCGAATTGAAGGTTGAATCAAGGACTCACAACTATAGAAGAAGTATTGATTTCATGATAGAGTTTTTGTATTCATATTTGTGGTCATCTTATAGTGGACTCCTTTATGACTCTAGGGTTGCTAGCTACATCCCATTTCGTGATCACACCATAGATCATTTAGTGTGTGTTATGTTTACTTGCCGACTGAGACACCTCTCACTTTTTCATGTCATGATCAATCACCCCGACTCCATGATGGAGTGGCTCGTTTTTACCGCCCAAATTGAGACTTGACTTATTCTACCCGACCGGGAGTAACATCTCATTCACACTTCAGACTTTACCTAACCTTTTGGGACCCAATTTAATCTACTATCATGAGCTTTATATCATTGGCTCTCGAAAGCACCACTACATTCTCATTCATTTCCTATATAAACCCTAGTCTTTTATACTCTGTCTTTGATTTGACCAGGCAGAGTTTTTAGATGACTAGGATTCTTGAGAAAGCATTTGCAAGCCTTATGAGATGTGACTTATGATGAGAGGGCAATTCGACATTTCGATGAGATCATTGATCATTCTAAGCCTGAGATGAGGAGATGAGTTGTTACACGATATTCAGTCTAGGCACTTACTTATGATTTATGGAGCCTAATTTGGCTAAGGGGTTTGGTTTATATGGGTTGACGATGAGTAGCTCATATTGAGAAAGCAATTAGCTGATTTGATTAGAGTGTGATTGTTATACTATGATTGAGATGGTTTGAGAGGTTTTATAGAGCATATGGCATGAGCTTTCACATGATTCTAGATGATTTGACATTGCTACATTGGGTGAGTGCTAATCTTTATTGTTGACCATGTGTAATCTCGAGAGCATGATGTATGATGTTGTGGTTAAAGGATGGGTAGCCATCAAGCCACAAGCCTTACCTTATCCCATACACATATAGAGTTATTTGTTGCTAGCCTATTGAGCCTCACATGGATATTATAGCCTTTTCTTTCATCACCTCATTTATCTTTACACCGGTTGGGGGCTCAATGATGTATGGATGCTTTGTATAAAACCCGAGTAAATTTAAAGTTTTTCGAAAAATGGCAAAGCGGTAAATTGCTGCCATTAAACAGATTGAAAACCTGAAATTTTTCTAGATCTCGGATGACGAAACAAACATCATCGTTGGATTCGCCTTGAAAAATCTAGTTACCCAAAGAATTTTGTTGAATTCCGAGATAGTCGATTTTTCATGATTTTGGGGCGTCGGGTGTCTGGCTAACCCCAAAAAATAGGATTTTTAAGTAAAAATCTAAAAAGTGGAAAATAACTTAAGTAAAGTTCATTTAAAATAAATTGAACTTAAATTGAGATGAAATAAATCGAGCTTTAACAAAACGAACTCGACTGGGCCACTGACATCATGATGCAACGTGAGCCACCCACTTAAACTTATGAGGGCTTCGAGAAACAAAAGGAAAAAGATCCCATTTCTTTCCGCTTGGAGAGAAAAACCGTGAGAGAGTGGGCGGAGAGGAGAGAGCTTCAAAGTTTTCTCTTCGATCCTCGAGTTTCTCATTACGCTGGAATTCGTCGAGTTAAGAGTGAAAGTTCATCTACTCGATGAGGGCTACCATGGGTACCAAAAAGGAGGGGTTTTAACGAAGATCTAAATGAGGAGATTTCTTAAAATCAAGGATTTTAATGTGGAGGCTTCTAGCCGTGCTACTACGCCCAAGAGGTAGGAATCTTCATACTTTGGTTTATTTTCACCCTAAGGAGCTGATTTTAGTAAAAATGTGGTGTAAAGGTCCTGTTCACTTGACTGAACTCGTTAAAGCCGTTTTTATGGCTTATTTGTGGCTCGACGGTGAAGAGTTTCAGGGAAGGTGCTCAAAACATGTTTAAGGGCCGTTTGATGAACCTTCTTGTGTGGACTGCGAAGTTGTGTTAAAATGGCTTTAAAATGCCGTTTTGTGGTTATTGTGGCGGCTCAGGGTCTTGCTTGTGAAGGTCCATTATATGTTCAAAGCATGGTTTAAGGTTTGTTCGCTGAAATCCTTGCCTTTAAGGACTGCTTGGGTCGTGGTTAAAATGGCTTAAAATGCCGCCAGGCCTGGAACAGGTGAATTGTGGGTGATACATCCCAAAAGCATTTAACCTGCTTGGGATTAAAAAGAATAATCTAAGATGTTAAGGGCCTGTTTGGCCAGTTTTGAGCCCAAGTTAAGGGGTTGTTGGGCTGTTGTTGTGGGCACCCTATATGACACATTTCCGCTTCTCGAGATTAAGTGTTTTTTACTGCCGATACGTGATACACGCTTGTTATTCGTCGATGAATGTTAATATGTGTGTTCTAATGTATTAACATTATTATGAGTGTTTAATTAGAAATTATATGGATGTGATATAATTGTCCATGATGCATGGTTAAATGCATGAGATAAATTTTCCATATGGCATTCATCACATATGTGGCATAGCATTGACATGCAATGGTACACTACATCAGATATGCACGAACATCGATTTCATGGGTATGAGGTATGGTCAGATAAACACTAATCAAGATTGATGGGTTTTCAGACATTGGACAGTCCAATATAAATTGCACTATCAACAGGCGGTAAAACTTGCATCGCAATAGAAAGAAGCGGCCGATACTCCATCAGTAAAAGACTAGATCGGTTCGTATTAATTAACCTGAAAGTCCAAAAGTGTCGAAGAAATGCTGAGCCCGCTGGGTGAGACCCCGGCACCATCGCTTCACAAAAGACACATTGTTTTGTAAATGAAATGACTATTTGAGTGTGCACATCTAAAAAAGCTTTTGCCTATAAACAAATAAATTTTTCGAAATTGATCATTTGGATGTAATCCATCAATGACGGATTATCACATTACGGGCATCACATCGTGTGGTAAGTGGAGTCAGAAATACCGGCATATGTGGGAGTAAAGTAAAGACTTGGCCTGGCATGGTGCATGAGGTCTCATTTCAACTATGGCATTACATGTAGAATTCCAATCTAGATCAACATATCTTGCTTGAAATTGTGATGGTGAATGTGAAAAAAATTGTTAAGTGTAAGTATCAGACAAGCAAGATCTCTGCAGTATGGCAAGCTCTTCGTAGAATCACTCTACTCAAGGTGGCACACTCCTATAAGGGATAACATTTCGTAAAGTGACAAGCGCTTCTGGACTCATTTCATCCGCGGCGCCATGGGTAAAGGAGAAAGTTTGATCAGGGGCTTTATAATTACTTCTTTAATTGTTTTGTAACATTTATTTTTTTGTAGTAAATGAATGTTGGCATGTAAAATTATGTAAAGAGTTAGAAAAATGGAACTCTTGGAAAATTTTATATCAGATTTATCCATATTCGCTCGGCCTCACTGGTGAAGTAGCTTCACTAAAGTGAAGGTGGGCTTCAACTAGCTTAACTGAGGGCGTTTCGGTATGAGGGGCTCTCGCTCTCACCTAGGCGACCTGTAGGACAAATGCTCGATGCTATTTTCCCGCAACATTATACATCAGACAAGATGGTTTTCTTAAGAGCTCCTAGTCTCAACATGGCTCATCTTATTTGTAAAATGATGGATCCTAGTGAATGGACGTATTTATGGTATCTGGGTCACACAATATCCACAAGGACTCTATCCCAGCTTGTAAAATGATGGTCCACGAACGGGATACAAACGTGGTATCTGGGTCACATGATATCCACAAGCCCGCAGTTGATGGTCGATCAATCCGACCAATTCTCGTGGTACAAGATCACACTTCGACAGATTTTGCGCAGCTGAATCACAAACATATTTGTATCCACTTCATTCTTCGCTACCAGGATCTTCCTATTTCAACATCATCATTACTCCCCTATATCACATGTCACCATCAGTCTCCTACCCCCTTTCTTTCTTATGTCATTTCACTTACGATATCGCTACCGGGTCCTCGAGCGATGGTCTCTACATGTTCAGAGTGACGGACAAACACATATTTCCTTCATTTCAATTTCTCGAGCAAAGGATCCGCATATCTCGGGTTGGGTAGTGAGATTATCTTATCAAGATTCGTGGCTACACATCGCATGAGGTACTTCATTCATGTGGGTTGTATATTATATATCAATAATTTTTTATTCGAGTATATGTAAAAAAGAAGATAAAATAGAGATAAAAAAAGAAAAAAAATTGTTTACATATTCCATCGTGATCATTCTTCTTAGTAATATGTATGGACGTGACACTGCCATCGAAAGTATATATGATGGCAAGAGTTCAAATGTGAGCCTTTTCGAAGTTAGATCACAAGAACATTCGAGAGATTTGTGACCTCAGTTTAGGATATTCGATCATTAATTATCCATCACACCATCCATTTTTGTGTGATATGATTTCCTTCATGCTATGATGAGACGACTCATCACCCACTCCCACCCTATGCTTTTTCTCAATGACCTCCATCATTACCTTTATCGACTTGATCATGTTCGAAGTTCCTTCCCTTCGTACTTCACTTCGCCCCTCAAGAGTACTCTTTATCGCTCACATATCATTTACTCATCCCATTAACACATGTGATACTTCACTACCTCGGCTATTTAGTGTTCTCACATAACGTGCTCAAGTTCCCGACTACGAGGTTTCTGCATATCAGGTTACATGCACGAGGGGTTTGTTGATATCATTCTCATCGATTTGAGCCTAGTTTCGCTTCATTTCTTTTTGCCCTATTACCCAGTTTCCACATTACTTTAGACCGAATTGTTAGACCACCTTGAGGCCATGATGCCACACATTATGTTTGATAGCTTACACATGGGAGATATTAGTGGTTGTGTGACACCCCGACCCGGGGGTCCGTTGACAACCCGTCAACCCGTGGAATACATATAGCCATTGAATGTCTCAATGCCACAAAATGAGTGTCTCTCTACCCGAGACTCAAACATGAGTAAAAATGGCCACGTCGGGCCCATACATCCATACTCACCAAAATATAACCAACTATATTACAATAGTTTCAAGAGTTAATTACACTTTTATATAAACATGCATCGATCATAATGTTTCATACATGTTTTAGAAAAATATATAATCAAAGTCACATGCCTATTTTCTTTCCTCAAAAGCTACTCTAGTAAGCGCCATATCTCTAAACACCCTTGTAATTCTGAAAGGGGGATCCCATGACTCGGGTGAGCAATGCCCAAGAGTGGAATTTTCCTACTCACTACTTCCCCACCCAAATGCTCATGCAATGGCACACCAAACATTCAAGAAACATACAAGTCCCTACTCCAAATGTCTAAGATAAGTGAATGAGAATGTGATACACCCATTCCCACATCTCGAGCCCTATTTGACTCCCTCACGCATGCCTAAGCCAAGTGTGAGAAAACACTATTTTCAAAACAAAATGTTTTTGTTCATGAAAACATAATACTAATTTCCAATAAAATTCTATTGGACAACCCTCCGAGGTGAATTGCTGGATAACTCTTCGAAATGCTTATGGGTCATCTCGACATGAAATCAAGCCGGACAACTCTACGAATTCTTCTAAAATCTTCCCATGAAATTCATTTGACAACCATGTTTTTCATGTCATGCACTCATACTCATCGCTTCTAGTTACCCTAAAGGCATACGAAACGCACATTCCATTTCATTATTAATTCATGTTAATATATCAAGCATGCATATATTAACGAAATTCACACAAAAGCAACATGTTATTCATTCATAGCAATAACACTAAAATTAACTCAAGTGGGCTAATAAAACAATCCAAAGTTGTACCATCTGAAATCGCCTCAAAGAATCACAAATAGCACACAACAACACACAAGGTCACAAATAGCAAATTGCCCCCTGCCACTGATGTTGCCAGATAATTAGAAGGCTTCATTGTCATCACATTGAGTTATTGACCTTTTTGATTTGTATATTGACCTTTTTTAAGCCCTGAGCCTTGTCGAACCATGAGCTATTTTATTTCTTCAAGCCCGTATTCTTTTTCCTTTTTGTGCCTTAAGCCTTACCGGGCCCTAAGTCGCTTTATTTCCCCGCTGCTTTCGCCCGAAGCTCCATTTTCTCACCTTTTCCTTTTTATGCCTTGAGCCTTGTTGAGCCCTAAGCTCTCAACCTTGAGCTGTTTTATTTCCTTTTCAAGCCCGGAGCTCGCTTTTCTCGGTTTTTCCTTTTTAGCACTAAGCCTTGTAGAGTCCTAAGCTCTAAATTGAAATGCAGAGATTTCTTTTCGAAGTCTGCCTCGCTTCCTTTTAAGCTCGAGCCTTGTCGAGCCCCGATCTCTTAGCCCTAAGCTATTTAATTTCCTTTCAAGCCCTGAGCTCACTTTTCTCTATTTTTTTTTCCTTTAAAGTCCTCGAGCCTTGTCGAGCCCGAAATGCTTTTATTTCCTTTTCGAGCCCGAAGCTCCCTTTTCCTTTTTTAAACCCTGAGCCTTCTTGAGCCCTAAGCTCTTAGCCTTGAGATGTTTTATTTCCTTTTCTTACCCGAAGCTTGCTTTTCTCGTTTTTTTCCCTTGTGCCTGAGCCTCGTCGAGTCTCTGCTCCCATTTCGAGTCGCTTTGATTTCCCTTTCGAGCCTGTGAGCTTGCTTTTTCCTTTTTAGCCCTAAGCTCATTGAGCCTCGAGCTCTTAATCCTGAGCTGTTTTATTTCCTTTTCGAGCCTAGAACTCGCTTTTTCCTTTTTTAGGCTCTGAGCTTTTTCGAGCCTTGAGCTGTTTTATTTCCTTTTTGAGTCCTAAGCTCCATTTTTCCTTTTCTAGGCCCTGAGCCTTGTTAAGCCCTGAGCTCTCAACCTTGGAGCCGCTTTTATTTTCAGCCCGTGATACTACTTTTCGCTTTTTCCTTTTTAGGCCTTGAGACTTGTCAAGCCTTGAGCTCTTAGCCCTGATCTGTTTTATTTCCTTTTCGAGCTCAGAGCTCGCTTTTTCCTTTTTTAGGCCTTGAGCCTTGTTGAACCCTGAGGTCTTAGCCCTGAGCTGATTTATTTATGTTTCAACCTTGGAGCTCGCTTTGTTCTTGTTTGCCTGGTCATTCACTTCTAAGTTATTTTATTTCATTTTGAGCCCTCAAGCCTACTTTTTCTCACTTTTTCCTTGTGCTATGAGCCTTGTCAAGCCTTGATATGTTTTATTCATTTTTCAGCCCCTGCGCCTGTTTCAAAACCTGCTCTACTAGCTCTAAGCTATCAGCCCTAAGATGTTTTTTATTTCCTTTTCAATCCCAGTGCTCACTTTTCTTGCTTTTTTCGTTTTTAAGTCCTGAGCCTTATCCCTAAGCTCTTAGCCCTAAGCTGTTTATTTTCTTTTCGAGCCCGGATCTCGCTTTTTCCTTTGTTTAGGCCTCTCGAGTTTCAATACGAGTTGTTTTATTTCCTTTCGAGCTCAAGCCGCTTTCCTTTTTTTAGGCCCTAAGCCTTGTCGAGCCTGCACTCTCGTACCCTAAGTTGTTTTATTTTCAGCTTCTGAGCCTCGCTTCGCTTTTCCTTTTTAGTCCCGAGCCTCTGGCTGCCCCCAAGCTACTTGTTTACTTCAGCCCTGAGCCGCTCTTCTCGCTTTTCCTTGTGCCCCGAGCCTTGTTAAAGTCTTTAAGCTATCGCCTCAGCTGTTTTCTTTGCTATTCAAGCTAGAAGCTCGCCTTTTCTTTTTTTAGTCCATGAGCTGCTTTATTTCCTTTTCAAACCCGAAGCTCATTTTTCTCGCCTCTTTCCTTTTAGGCCTCAGCTTTATCGAGCCATGAGCTCTCATCCTAGCCTTTTCCTCTCTAGTCTTCGATCCATGTTGAACCCCTGATTGTGTTTTGCCCTCATCCATTTTAGCAAGAATACTTCGAAAGACTCTATAGACAGATATCTTATCGCTTCCTCTTCGAGGTGAAAGCTTACCCAGTTTTGAAGTGCGCTTGTCTTGTCTCCCACCTTTTTGCGGCTTTCATGTGGTGGAGCGCCGATCTCCTTTACGCATGCTCGCTTGTTTCTCTTGGTGGTGAAACCCTGGAAAATCTCTGAAAATTTTCAAAAGTATAAAAATTAAATAATAAATTGTCAACGGGGCTCAGCGGTTTTAAAATTTCTTGTGAACAGATGACGAAACATCGCTTCCATCAGCCGTCCGTCTCACGAAAAACTAATAACTCGTAAGTTTCACTGAATTCCTAGGTAATGAGAATTCTTTATGAATTTTTGAAGATAGGTATCTAGTAACCCCAAGAACGAGAATTTCCTAAAAATCTCGAGAGTTAAGAAATGACTTGAGTTAAGTTCATTTAAAATAAATTGAAATGAGACGAAAATAAATTGTTTCGGGACAGAAACAAACCCGAACGAGTCGTGGACGCGTGACGCAAAGTGAGCCCCACGTCCAACTTAAACTTCAAAAGGAAAAAAGAAGAGAAAATCAGATTTTTTTCTCCCCCATTTCAAGTACCTAAGCAGCAAGTGGGCGTAGAGAGTGAGAGAGAGGAGAGAAAGTTCTTCCTTCTCTCTATAATCTACGTGAGATCGGTGTGGTCCGAATCCGAGCCAAGATTTAAAGTTCATCTAATTAACGAGGGCTACGCCGGCAGCCCACAACACGCAGCTTTCACCGGATTTTGCTCTGGAAAAGAACAACTAAAGAGAGAAGCTCACCTTCTTTCTAAGATTTACTACGATCGGCGGCTCCTGCTTGTAACACCCCATTTCTCGGGGTCCCGCTGACCACCGTCAACCTCAAGGAAACCCGTGTGTCTCATATCACAGACCCACATGAGTAAAATTGCCATCGCTCACACAACATACTACCAAAATATATCCAACTATATTACAATAGTTTCATGAGCATCACTCTTAATACAAACATGTTTCAATTGTAATATTTCATACATGTTTTACAAAAACGTAATCAAAGCCACATGTCGACTTTCTTCTCAAAAGCGGCCTCTAATGAGCGCCATCTTCCCGAATGCTCCCTGTACCTGAAATAATTTTCCCTCGACAGGGTGTGCAATGCCCAGTAGTTGAATTATCCTACATGGGTTACTTCCCACTCAAGTGCACATGTAATGGCAACCAAACACATTCAAGCAATTGTACGATCCTACTTTGAATATCTACATGCCCAACTTCATGTCTCGAATCCTCATCGACTTCACACACATGCTTATGCCATGTATGAAAACCGCTTTCCAAACAAAAATATTTGTTTTAATCAGGCAACCTCCGATATAAATACGCTGACAACTCTTCGAGGTAAATTTGTCAGTAATCAAACAATTCAGGGCTCCTCCGACGTGGAATTGTTGGACGATTTCCCAAACACAATTCTTTCCTGACAACTCTTCCGATTAAAGTCTATTTTTTTATAAGTTTACAAAGAGAATTCATTGTTTGGACAACCCACCGATTTTATTTTTCATGAACTCACACCTACTATTCTAGAGTTCCTCGGTGCATATGAAATGCAATATGTCATTTCTATACAACACATGTTAATATATCAAGCATGCATATATTAACGAAATTTATACACAATCATCATGTTATTCATTCATACATAGAAATAACACACAATTAGCTCACATGGGCTAATAAGAATCCGAAAATTCATTGGTACTGTCCAAAGCATCACAACACACAATTAGGACCACCCAAAGGCAATCTCCAAACCAACCTGATCGTCCGAACCCACTAAAATTCTAGCTCTGGCCCCCTCCTCGAAGGACCTGAAACTCACTGGGCCATTTCGGCCCCAAACACTCCAAACACTCCAACCATTAACAAGGTCTAAATAAGGATTAAATCAAGTATATAAGACTCTACCTCCCGTGAGTCGCTGAAACTCCACAAAGCCTGTGATTGGACGCGCAGTTTTATCTCGGGAGCAATCCTTGTTTCTTAGCTCACTGGATTCGACGGTCCATCGCCGAAATCTAGAGCATAGACACTCTCTAAAAACCCTTTTTCTCTCTCCTTTTCGGTTTGCTATCTCTCTCCCAAACTGGTGTTGGTCAGGGCATGGGTCAAGAGAATTGCCTTTTCACATGTCAACCTTACTATCGCTCTTAGGATTTCCTTTCTTATCCATTTATCCCTCTAATTTGGGATTTTTATAAAATGGCATCATACCATGTGTCCACCCATGGCCCAGCACTTTTTTGAGCTCATGTTTGACTACACTCCCACATGACTCGTGGCACCCTTGGAGCCACTAAATGTGTCATGTCCCTCACTACCCTCTTGCCTCAAAACGAAATTTCTCACCGCCTTTGATTTCATGAAATTCGACGGGTAGCTTAGATTTCGCGAGACGATTCCAACTGAAGTCGGTTTCATCATTCGAGATCTAGAAAATTCGAATTTGACAAAAATTCTATTTACCCTTTTTAAAAAATTCAGACTTTTCTCTGCTTTATACCTGCTGTCGCGCACTTAAAGTCGGAGTACTCGCCGAGCAACGTGGTGGACACCGGGAATCAAGAATTTTAGTCGAAGATTCGAGCTAAAGTTCGGGAAGGCCGTGGGTCTCGGCTCCTGACTCCAAAAAGCTGAGCTTACTCCAAGAGGTAGGGAACCTTCCTTACTCTCTTTATATTTCATCTAAATGCTGTTGTCTTCGGTCGAGCCCTGGGGTTGCTTGGTTTGTTCCGACACAAAAACTTATATTTTTTTTTTTTCCTCGGTTTCTGAGCCATGATGTCCATTTTTTTTTGGTAGCTTCTGCCGATTTTAATGAGCCTGGGATGAGCTTTAGTCATGTTTATGGCCGATTTGTGGTCCCAATCGATGGGTTTGTTGTCTGGGGTGAAAGAGTTGTTTCTGGATGAGCTCGGGGTAGGAAAATAAGATGTACGTAAGCTTTAAAAAGCCTCTGAACACAATTTCGTGGTTTCACGCAGAAATTGCCCGCTTCATTGTTTGCAAGGCCTCCAACTTCGACAATTCACTCTTTCGTCCGAGTTCTATTTTGGGTATTCTTGGTCTCTATGGAAAGCCCTTTGAGTCTAGAATCCATCCATATATATTTTGAAAAATTTGAGCTCATATTTGGTCTGAAAATGATGAAAAACAATAGGCCTCTGTTGGTTCCAGCGCCGCCACTGCTCATACGAGGCTCCAACTTCCTGGACGGCTATAACTCTTTCGCCCGAGCTCCTTTTAGGGCATTTGCACTCTCTATGGAAAGATTCTGAGTCTAAAACTTGACCATATGTTTAAATGGTACTTATGCTCACATCCATGTTTAAAATTGATTGTTACAACAAGTGTGCTAATTGTTGGTTGTATGGATGTGAGGAGCCAGGTAAGTCAAGTGGCCATTACATTAAGGTGCTAGGCACGGTGCATGATATGCCATTAATTAGCCTAGTAAATGTAGAGGTGTGTCATTACTTCTAGGTAGTGACTCGAAGGAAATGTTAACATGTGTTTCAGGTGATTGACTGCAATGGCATTTCGTTAAGAGGTGTCATAAGCCTGGATGTCAATATGTGTGCTCTAATATATTGGGTTTGTGATGTGTTTTCGTGTGGATATGTATACGCAGGCATGTCGTAGTTAGCTTATCGGGCATTACGCCATGATGAGCCTAGGATTTGAGTATGACATTGGCCTGCCTAAGTAGTAGTTGAATGATGTTGACGCGCTGTTTGATGTCACATGAATGTGATAAATGTTAGTATGACTGCACGACGCTTAATGAATGTATGGACTTTGTGTGCATTGCATATGAGTGTCCATGGTAATACCGATGGAGTGTACGGTATAGGTGTCCATAGAGGTTCCTGGTACCGTACACTTAGAGTGCAATGGCACAATTGCATTGCACAGTACCCGGGACACGACGTGCTGGTGTGAGTGCATAGTCGCTGTCATTCACCATCCTTTTCAGAATGGGTTATGGATTCGCACTTTGGACGAAGTCCACCGAGATCCACCTGCCATGAAAGCAGACGTTAAGGAAATGGAAATGGCTCATCGTGAGATTTCACATGCATCACACCCCGTAATAGTAGAGTGAGTGTGCATGAGGTGATTTCTTAAGAGAATTGTTTCTATGATTGACCAACAATATTATTTATCTAGAGTATGTCCACTACAATATCGAGGGTTGCTCTACACAATATCAATCAAGCCAGCATGCCCACCGATATACATCGAGGGTTATCCATATAATGTCAATCATCAGAGTATGCCTAATTGATGTACATCGGAGGGTTGTCCATATAATGTCAATCATCGGAGTATGCCCAATTGATATACATCGGAGGGTTGTCCACAAAATAGATTATCGGAGTGTGTCCACTATTTATATCGAGGGTCAGTTTCATGGGTAAACACAAATACCTTTGTTTGAAAATGGTTTTCATTCATGGAAAAATGCATGTTTGAGGGAGTTAGAGAGGACTTGATACACGGGCATGATGAGTCGATCTCATCTATGACAAGTAGATTCATGCCAGGATTGCATGTCCTAAGTCGGGTGCGTGCTCGGTTTGCTTCACCATCCATGCATTTCAGTGGGAATAACCTCAGTAACTTATTCTACCGGTGTTAGCTCACCCCGCCGTGGGACCCCTTCGTGCACAGACATGCGCGCATGTGCTCCTTAGAGGCTAACATTATGAAGCGGGCCAGATTGTGGCCTTGATCCATGTTTTGCATATTATATTAGAACATGTTAGTTTTAATATAATACTTAGATAAGAGGATGTAATAACTCGTGGTTTTGATATAGTTTGTATTTATATGAATAAATGGGCCCTACGTGGCCATTTTACTGTATGTGGACTCGGGCATGGTCGCATAATATCAGATAGGCTGCCATAAAATCATAGTAACTGAAATTGATTATGAAATAAATATAATAGGTCAAAACCCAAATTTTTGATCCCCATGATCGAAACGACTTCACCTTTGGAATCCTCTCGCGAAATCTAGCTACCACATCGAATTTCGAGACAGTCGGAATTTTACGTTTTTCTAGGCACAGGGAGCCGGATGCCGTAAAATGGCTTGTGAAAGATATGTGATGTGATAAAAGTCACCTACTACATGTACTCATGTGACACATATTGCATGAATAATGAGAGGATGAGATGAATGGTTAGATTGTGCCAAGTGTCAAAAATCAAGACAAAAGGGACATGATGAGAATTATTGAAAATGTTAAATGTATAAGACAAAACAATGAATAGTTGTCTTCTCAAAACAAAAAGAGAAAACGTACAGGGGCTGGAAGAAATCGGCAATGAGTGAGGTTTTTGAGTTTTAGAGAAAGAGAGAGCTTCTTCTCTCTAGATTTCCACTGTCAGACTGTCGGTTCTCGATGGAGCAAGAAGCAAAGTCGATCTACACCTGGGCGAGGGCTACACGTGACACCGATTCGTGGAGTCTCGACAACTCCAAGAGGTAGGATCTTTTCCTACTTGTGTTATTCTTTGGCTAAGAGCCATGTAAATGGTTGGGATGTTCTGAGGCTTGGATTAGTCGTGTTTTCGGTCCCAAAACATTTGAACCGAGTGGAGAAAATCCTCATTGTTAGGCCGGAATGCGCTAACCCGAGGTTTCACTGTTCATGTGAATAGTGATGTGATTTTTGGTGTGAATTTTTATGATGTTGAGTGATTCAAAATGAATTGCTTGTGTTTGTAAATTAGCCCATGTGAGCTAATTTTGGTGTTATTGGTGTGAATTTAATAACATGATTTATGTGGATTAGTTATGTTAGTATATACATGTTTTATATATTAGCATGAGTTTGTTGGGTTTGGCATCATACATTCCATATGTACTGGGGGACCCTAGAATATTAGGAGTGAGTGCATGATATGAAAAAGAAAGAAAAATGAAAATGTTTGTGAAAGGAATTTCAAAGAAGATTTTCCGAAGAATTGCCTTGGAGAGTTGTCCAACAGATCACTTCGGATGAGGACTATAAGGATCAAGTTTCGAGAAATATCCAACAATTTTCCTGAGTGGTAAATTAATGTATTTACCGAAATTCGGCAATGAATTTTCAAGAACAAAAAGCTTTTGTTTTGAAAACTAGATATTTTACTCGCATTCGGCTTAGGCATTTGTGAGGGAGTCGATGAGGACTCGGGACATGGGATTGGGCATTTAGACATTCAAGTAGGATCATGTATTTGCTTGAGTGTGTTTGTTTTGCCATGACATGTGCACTTAGGTGAGAAGTAACCCATGTAGGAAAATTTTCACTCATCGGGCTTTGCTCACCCCGTCGAGGGATCACTATTTCCAAATGTGGAGTACAGAGGACGACGCTCAATAGACCGTGTTTAGAAGAAAGTCAGGGTTGTATTGGGTATTCATTTTGTATAACGTGTATTAAAACTCTAAATTTTGATATATACTCAGAATAATTCTATTAACTCGAATTATCAGATATACAATGATTTGTGAGTATTGGATGCGTGTAGCCTGGCTTGCCATTATTTTACTCGCATGTGGACCCCGTGTGGTCATTGTTAATTGTCGACGTGCTCTCAGACTAAGTAGCTCCCCTGCATAAAGGAGACTCGCTCGATTTTCAAGGTGGAGTGGTGCTTCCGCGTTACCCGACGCCCACGAGTATTCCGCGGCTGATTCTGTCAACTAACCCTGGTTTTGGGGCCACAATCAGACAGTTGTATTTTCAAAGAGCTCCCAGACAGCGAGACTCACCCGATTTTCGTTAATCCCTGGTCTCGGTGCTGGGACCCAATGGGTGGTGTCGAGTTACCCGACATCAACAAATTTTCCGTGGGTTGATGGGTTGTCAACAGACTCCTAGGATTTGGGGAAAGAGAAGGGAAGAGGGAAAGGTTTTTTTTTTTTTAAGATAAAAGAATTAGACGAGCAAGAGGAGATAGAAAGAGAGAGGGACGATCAGAAGGGAGAGAACCAAGGAAGAAGCTTTTGGAGGGGGGACACAACCAAGGAAGAGAAGAACGGATCATCAAGTGGAGGAGGACGAATTAAAAGGTGTGAAAAGGAGGAGAGAAAAAGATCCAGGTATGTGTTTAAATTTTTTACATCCCTCCACCTTTATTTATTATTATTATTATTATTATTATTATTTTGCCATAGGCCTAAGATAAATTAGATTGAGACTAGATGGATAATTCGTGAACTGTTTGGTTTTATAATCGAGGATGTTGATTACTGTGAATTATTTGTTATTAGTCTTACACATTTTAGGTTTTATATGTACAGATTGTTGTTTTAATAATAACATTTTTATTTATTTATTACTATTAAATATTTTAAGCATGTCTAGATTTTTATTTTAATAATAACAATTTTTTATTCATTACTGTTAGACCTTTTAGGTTGATCTTTTAGGTTTATGTTAATTTTATTTTTTATTTTTAGATAACAATTCCCTTAAATCTTTTACATTGATTTTATTTTTTATCTTCTAGGTTGATATTTTTTTTAAATAATACAATTTTTATTCATTATTGTTAAACCTTTTAGGTTGATCTTTTAGATTTTTATTTTTATCTTTTAGGTTAATTTATTTTTTTATATAACAATTCCCTTAAACCTTTTAGGTTGATTTAATTTAATTTTTATCTTTTAGTTTGATTTTTTTTTAAAATAACGATTCCCTTAAATAATAACATTTTTTATTTATTATTGTTAAACCTTTTAGTTGATTTTTTTTAGCTTGATATTTTTTCTTTTTTAAATAACAATCCCCTTAAACCTTTTAGGTTGATTTTATTTTATTTTTATTTTTTAAGATGATTTTATATTTTTTAAAATAACGATTCCCTAAAATAATAATATTTTTTATTCATTACTCTTAAATATTTTAGGTTTTTATTTTTTTTAATCTTTTAGATTGATTTTATTTATTTTTAAATAACAATTCCCTTAAACGTTTTAGGTTGATCTTTTATGTTGATTTTATTTTTTTAAATAAATTCCTTTAAAATAATAATGGAATTTTTTTATTTATTACTGTTTTTTATCTTTAAGTTTATTTTATTTTAGTTTTTTAAATAAAAATTCCCTTATCAACTATAATTACATATTCAATTATTTTATAATTTTATTTTTCATTCATTATTTGTTTATTTTTTGCCCATGTTTGCTTTTAAGGCCTTTTCTATTTGCATCGTTTGTTTCATCAAGCCAAGCACAACTAGGTTTAACCCACTTGCTTAGGTCCAGCCCATAAGACCTAATCCATTATGATCAACTCATCTACTTAGACTTAACTCATTAGGTCCAACTCATTAGGTGTAACCCACTTAGACTCCAACTCATTATATTCCAACCTTTCTTTTACCTTAGGTTAAGCCTACTCATATTTCTATAAACCCAAGAAAATTAGAAATTTTCAAAAATGGAAAAATGATAATAATAATAATAATAATAATAATAATAATAATAATAATAATAATAAATTGTCATAATGGTTCAGGGAAGCTTAGAAAATTTCTAGATCTTGATGACGAAACCCGACCACGCCTGCTAAATCTGCCTTGCAAATCTATAACCCATAAAGTTTTGTCGACTCGAGACGTAATATTTTATGATTTTCCTGGGTGATAAGTCGCCATGATTCTGTGGATCGAGATTTTTGCGAAAATCTCTAAGCCGTAAAATCGTTGGAGCTAAGTTCATTTAAAATAAATTGAACTGAAAAGAAATAAATTGTTTCGGGGTAGAAACAGACCCAAATGAGATATGGACTCATGGCGCAATGTGAGCCATGTATCCAAATTTAAGAAAAAAAAAAGGAAAGAAAAGGATAAAAAGAAAAGGAAAGTCAAAAGGAAAAGAAAGGAGAAAACGGGCAGTGTGTGAGCGTGAGGGAGGAGAGAGAGAGAGAGAGAGAGAGAGAGAGAGAGAGAGAGAGAGAGAAAGGGGAAAAGGGGTTTTTTTTCTTATCTCTAAGATTTACGAAAATCGGACCGTAGGTTTTTGTTGAAGCAAAAGGCAAAGTCGGTCCACGCATTGAGATACGCATGGGTACCAAAATCTTTGAGTTTTGTCAAACTCCACGAGGTAGGGAATTTTCCTACTTTGAATATTTTTAGCCTAAAAGTCATGTAATGACATAGGTTATCTTCTGTACGTGATAGATCGCAGGATTTAGTCCCAAGATTCGACCGAATATTGGAAATTCTGGGACTGGTTCTGGCAAATTCTGCACTTGGTCGAGGTTTGCTTTGATCTCTGACTAATGTCTTCGGGTTTTGTGGTGTGTTTTGGTATCACATTAATTCGGTGACGAACCGTGAAGGGATCAAGAGGTGCCCTATTTTATATGGGTTCGAGATTTGGGCCATTTTGTGTGTATTGTTGGAAAAAAATAAATAATATACCGTTGTGTGTAAAAATCATGTTAATATGTGCTTGACTGATGTATTAACATGGAAATTGTGATGAATGGAAATTATATGTAGAAAATATAATTTATCCGTGACTTATAAATGTTGCAATGAAGTATGACATAGCATGAAATCTATTACTGATTGCATTTCATATACACGATCACATCGCGTCACCTAAAAGCGGGTGCATGGTATCGTTATTCACCATTCCCGCGAATGTGTGGTGAGCTCATAAATGGGACCATATCCAAAATCGAGACTCGCGGTGGTATAAAACAATTATAAATATAAATCACATGTGTTTAGGCGTAACAAGATGGGGGTAGATCCCCCCCCCAAGGTGAAAGACCCAAATTTATATGCGGCTAGACATGATCACCGAGGGTGAAAGCCCGTAAAAATGTTGGAAGGTGTGCATTGATCCTGCGATGTGACCCCGAAAAAGACGTGGCCCATGAATAAACACACGCACTCGATAAAATCCAAAACTAATATCGAGGAGTTGTCCAACGGGTCGAGCCATCGCGGAAACACCACCGCTTTTAACACTTGGCATCGCAAGTGCCAGAGTCCATCGACTCTGGCGTGTGCATGAGGAGTCTCATCTCTTGCATGACACATAATATCTATATAGATTGCATTATTTATATGGAATTCACCGGGATGTTTTTATGTTTGCAAGTATTGCATGTGCATTTTAGGTCTGGAGTGTACTTCTCAGAGAGAATTTTTCTACTGTCATTGCTCACTCCTATCAGGACTCTTTCAGCACTGTGGGTGCTGTGAGACAACGGTCCAACGAGGCAGTGATTATGAAGAAGGCCAATGTGTGGCCTTGATATTACCTTTGAGTAACATTTTTGTAAAAATATTTTATATAAAAGAATTGTAACTAAATTATTTTGGGACTATTATATAAATAGTCAAGTATGTAATTATGGTAAGAAGGTCGTGATCGGACTCTTACGGACTGTAATTAAGCGTTTTATTTCATATTTTAGATTTAAAAGTGAATGAATGGGTCCGAGTAAAGGACATTGAGGATATGAGTATGGAACATTAGGTTACATACTACTTTGAGGCTACTGGATGGGGTATGATTATACTATTATACAGGTTGTATATTGGATAGAGCTCCCCGAACAAATGAGACTTTGCCCCATTTTTGTGAAATATGGATCCCGATAAATGGGACACAACAGTGTGGTATCGGGTCACTCGAAATCCACAAGAATTTCGCTGGTTGATAGGTTATCAACGGGACCCCCGGATTTGGGACGTCACTGGTATCGTGAGCCAGTTAACATTACCCAGAGTCCTGGTGGGGGTATCCAACAAGATTTTCGATATCAAGCCATTATAGCCGAGTATCGAGTCAGTGTCTAAAATACCAGATTAGCGGGTATGGTGTAGAACACAACATTGTGTGCATCGATCGGGCTGGGTGTTCTAATATGTTCACTGAGATGTGTCAGGTTGTGTGAATATATACATGATAGAATGTGTATAGAAATTTAAGAACACTAGGGTTAGCAAACGTAACCTTAGGGGTTCGGAAAACGAATAAGCATGATTACGTAGGAATGATTTTTTATTAGTGTTTGACATTATGCACCACTAATGTGATAAATGAAAAGAGAGAATCTCAAATTTCTTTCTAACTCTGTGTATGGCAAGTCGGCGCACGTAACGCATGTGTCGCTCACGTGGCAAAGAAATGACCACCGGCCGGGTTCACCGCCAGCCTTTATAGCGCCTATGGGTGTCGGCAGCCTACGCTATCGTTTCGCTAACCTAAAGGGGCGGGGGCTAAGTAACCTCCCAACGGTTTATAAAGACATCATCCGACATTCACTGTGAGGGATCCAATGGTAGTTGATCATTGGTTCTCGATGTGTCGAGAAGATTTTTGGTGAGGCTATGGAGATTACCTCCGATGCTACGATCAGCTAGCCACATTTCGCTGCAGGGTGAGTCCTGTGATCTTCGCTGGATCAAGCTAAAGTCTCAAGGGATTCTGTGACGATGACACGGGAGAGTTCATGAGCTCTTCATGGATAAGTTTTTCCCTGCATCAGCTAGACATGCAAAGGCTCCTGGAGTTCCTCTTCAGGCCGGGGCTAAGGAAACATGATCAGGTTTCTGAATACGCAGCCAAGTTCACCGAAAGGCACGCCGGGATGACTATGTGGCCACGTATGCGCCAAGGTGCGGTAATTCGAGACGGCCCAAGTCACCCATCCGTGGCAAGATCGTAGGATTCTCCTACAAGATACGGACCTATGGAGCCGTGACCGCCACACTACATGTAAAGAGATTGACGACGCATCTGAAAGATTCGAGATGCGAGTGTTAGTGGCAAGAGGAAGGAGGATCAACCTTTTTCTAGTTCTGGAAAGAGGGAGAGGACTTCTATCCCATGAGTGTCTCAGGGACGGGGCCGCGGCTATCAGGGCCGCGGCTAGACCATGGCTTCTACCACCAAAGACGTGATGATATGTTATTTTCACATCAGCCTAGACATAAGGAGGCAGATTTCCTAGAGGCAAGGACCCTGCTATTGGGGACGACATAGTCTCGCCATCGCGGAGACACGCGCGAACCAGCTTGTTCCTTCACCCTGCCAGTGCCCAGCGACCGCATCACTCTCGTGGTGCCGCATAAGCGCCTCGGCTACACATATAGGCCAAAGAGACCACTAAGATGGGTCGAGGTCGAGGATGTGGTCTGGCAGGATCGAGACATCGTGATCCAAGGGTTGCGTTGTCTACACCATCACACCACAAACTAAGCCAATTGATCAATCGGTGATACATGGTATGTTTTTGTTATCTCGCCTATGGGCAAAGATACTATTTGATTCTGGTGCATCACATTCTTTCATTACCGCATCTAAAGGTGTGGATGTTTTCGCTTAGAGGCGGGAGATCCCTGGATGAGTCAAGCATGTGAGTTCTCCTCAGTGGACTAGGTGAGGATTGATTAGATATACTGATCAGGATAGAGATCTCGTACCCGCTTCACGATGGACCTTCGTGATGGACATATCGACCTCATGTAACCCTCGGCATGGATTGGTTAACTAGCACACCAAGCCGTCATCGAATGGTGATAAGAGGAGGATTACAAACACACACCCGATGCGCCGGATCGGTGACTTTCAAGGGAGCATGATGCTTACCCTGGGATCGTGGACGACTCCGCACGGAGCGGACAACTGATGGGTCAAGCAATAAGCCTGTCTTGCAGGATGAGTGGGACAAGATTCGGGGTCTACCGGGGTGGCTCATGAGTATGAGGACGTTTTCCGAATGAGCCGCTAGGATTACTCCTTCACAGGATGGATTCCTTTGTCATTGAGTTACACCTCAGTACGTTGCCCATTTCTATGACCATAGGATGGCACCGGCTGAAGTTGCATGAACTCAAGGTCCAAATCAAGAAGAATTATTGACAAGGGTTTTATTGCATCGAGCACTTCACCATGTGGCGCCCTATTTTGTTCAAGAAGAAGGACAGACTCTTTTCGACCGTGCATCGACTACCAACGCTTGAACAGGTTACGACTACAGATCCCTTAATGATCGATGATTTGTTTGATCAGGTGAGAGGGCCACGAGTCTACTCCAAGATGTAATCTTCACACCGGGTTACCGCTTGCGAAGTTAAGGAGGTCGAGTATCCTACACAACGCTAGGTGCGGCCGGCATTTCAGTTCACGTTGATGCCCTTCTCGTCACGAACGCGCCAACGACATTCATGGATCTCATGCATAGGTATTCTAGCCCTATTTGACTGGGCTTTATGATCTTTGTCGACGAGCATCTTAATCTACTCCCACCCAAGGAGGAGCAAGGAGGATCATTTCATGGATTGTTCCGTGCACTCAAGGACCCACAACTGCATGCCAAGTTCAATAAGAAGCAGTTTCTGGGCTTCCCGAGGCGAGATTCTCGAGACACGCCGGCTCCGCCTGTGTGTCGCAGACCCCGAGAAGGTAGATGCCGCTATGAGTCGAGAAAGCCGGGTCATTTTCAAGATAATGAAGCTTTCGATCGCGGTGGTATTACAAGAGGTTTATCGAGGATTTCTCTCATTTAGCAAGACCTACACTAGATTATCCTGCATGGGTTAAGCTAAGTGGGATGACCTCGTGTGAGTAGCTGCATTCTAAGAGCTGAAAGAGGCCATTTCAGCCCCATTATGATAGTCCCGAAACAGTGACAAAGGTACACCTGTACTTCTTGATGCCTCTGTGACTGGATTTCCAGGTGTGTTTTGATGTAGTCCCTGAGGGTTGTAGCCATGAATCCAGATAACCAAAGAATCATGAGCGCACTACCTTACACATGATCCGGGAGCTGGCGTCATCACCTTTGCCTTAAAGATCCGCGCCACTACTGTATGGTGAGCATTTTAGGTATTTTAATTCACAAGAGTCCGCGTATATTTTCACATAGCTGACCTCAACATGAGGTGGGCACGGGATGGATGGAGTATCTGGAGGATTATGACTTCACTTTGTATTACCATCCTAGTAAGGAAAATGTAGTGGTTGATGCTCTTTGTCGGAAGTCACGGGGAGTACTGGCTAGTGTAGTTTCCCAGGAGTGGTAGATGCTCAAGAATGTGGGATACTTTTAGGGACGCAAAGACAGTTGATCGTGTGAGCGTTAGGAGTCGGGTATTATGCCTTCCTTACTAAGCAGAGTGGATCAGGCTCCAGGCGAGGACATAGAGATATCGGGCCCATCGTGGATCGGCATCAAGTACAAGTGGATTTAAGGCTGGTGCCATCCACACGATGGTAGTCTTCGTATGTGGGACGGGTCAGGGTTCCCTAGTTGATCGATTTGAGAGAAGAGATCCTCTGGGAGTTCCATTGCTCCCGATTTATTGTGCATCCAGGTGGCACGAAGATGTACCGAGATCTTTGTCGCTAGTGTTACTGGAGCGAAATGAAGTGACACGTTGGAGATTTGCCCACGCCGTCTCACGCGGTCAACAGTAAAGGCTGAGCATCGTGGCTGCCAGGCTACTCCACTATTGGGAGGTAGCCGAAAGTGGAAGGGCGTTGCCACGATGGATTTCAGTGACCCACTTCCACCTTAATACGCGAAGACATGATATCGTATGTGGGTTAAGGCAGTGTGACCGGTCACTAAGCTCAAGACACTTCTAGTCAGTATGGACGGCCTTCACTCTGCAGGAATCTCCACGGCCAGAGTATATCTGCCATGAGATTGTCCTACTACATGTGAGTGCCATTCTCTATCGTATCGGACATGGACCCTAGGTTTACGACACACTTTTGGAAGAGTTTTCAAAAGGCTATGGGGACACAACTGACGATGAGCACGGCATTTCATCCATAGATAGATGGTCAGTCGAAGAGGACCATATAAGTTTTAGAGGACATGCTGTGAGCATCATCCTAAATCTTAAGTGAAGATAGGAGGAGCACTTAGCCTTAGTGGAATTCGCCTACAATAATAGTTATCATGTGAGTATTTAGATAACACCCTATGAGGCCTTATATGGGAGGCCATGTCGATCCTGATTGGCTGACGAGGTGGGAGAAAGCACTCCATCACCGGTCCGGATTCGACAGAGACACCTCCGAAGGTGATTTGATCTCGAAGCGTCTTCTCACCGCTGTAGCCACAAGAGCTACGCCTACGCATCGTGGTCGACTCCCAGAGCCTGAGCGGGGCGATCATGTTTTCAAGATGATGCCTAAGAGAGGAGTGGTCGATTCAAGAATGAGGGAAACTTTAACGTCATAGAGCACGGCCCTTTCGAGATACTCGAGAGGTGGGTACACTACAGACGCCAAGCTACCACTGAATTTATCGTGTCCATGAGGTTCCATGTCTCCATGCTCCTAAGTATTCTCTAGATCAGTCATACTTGATTCGGGGAGAGATTACTATCGATACCGATCGGACTCGAGGAGGACCAATGCGATCTTGGATAGGCAGGGATCGTGTTCGTCACGCTGAAGACCGCGCTGCTAGTAAAAGTGTCGTGGGCAACACCGAGGAGCGATGAGGCAACGGGGAACGCGAGACACGACACGCTACTCTATCCTTCCTATTCGGCGACGGCCGCATTTGGCCTAATATTCGCATTAGAAAATTACTGCATATGCATGTGTTTGTGTGTGCTAGCATGTGTAAATTTCGGGGATGAAATTCTTTTAAGGGGGAAGAATGGAAAAATGATAATAACAATAATAATAAATTTCCATAATGGTTCAGGGAAGCTTAGAAAATTCTCTAGATCTTGGATGACAAAACAAATTACACCGTTAAATTCGTCTTGCGAAATCTAGTGACCCAGAAATTTTCGTCGAATTTTGAGACAATCGGAATATTTTTACAATTTTTTGGGTGATAAGTGATTAGTAATCAAAAAGTGCTATTTTGAACCCTGTTTATTACAGGTTTTGAGCACTGTGTGTACTAATCAAAGGTAATTAACCCACTCAGACATTAAGGTCCCTACTATTCTATCGATCAGATTATAGGGTTAATTTTGCAGTTTTCGCAAGCTATTTATGTCGAAATTGTTGAGTCGATCCAAGCACGGCACTCGCCAAACTCAAAAGATTGCGTATTAGAGACCGTATGAAAGAGCGTAAAATGTTAAAATGGAGCGTGAGCACAAATCGGTGCGAATTGTCTCATACAGATCGCTCACCTCATGCACTCGTTTCACTCCCTCCGCCACTGCTCACCTTTTTTTTACGCTCCGTCGTTTGTTACAATTTTCGTTTCTTCCCATTTTATCCCTTATAATAGCTTTCGTTTTGGTTTTTTGTGAATTTCTTGGCTCAGCATAAGAGAACCCTAGTCAAGCCCCCTCAGAATAATCAATCACTTCGCACACAAGTGAGAAGCGCTCTCCCGCCGCTTGCTTAATTTTCTTTTTTATCATTTTCTTCCACTTTCGTTACCAAACACCCTCGAGGATGACAACTCATGGGATGGTTAGCTAGAAACCCTTCCTCTCAAGGGAAGGTCGGGCCAGTGCGTGATCTCGACTCAGAGGTCAGGGTTCCATGGTTTTCACGTAGGTACTCACTGGCAGTTTGGTGTTTCCCTTTAACTGTAGGTTTAAATCCCTTAGATTCACTCTCAATGGTTATTACTGATAATCAAGCCAGCTCATCGATGCTAATGTTTAATCGACGATAAGCCTATAGTTATCATTTATGATTCCTTATAAGGTGAGTTAAGGAGAGTTGTTTTTCATTGTCGGAGACTATTGATGCTCAGTAAGTACCATTTTTCAAAGGATAATTATTGAGGGTTAGGTTTCATAGTTAAATGAAGATCCGGTTCGGGAGATGACTATAGGTCATCCTCCCCAACGTGAGGAAAGGACCTTGGGAAACCTCAAATAGCTCTAGGAATTCAACCCCGCTTGACCTAACACTTCATGAGTTTACGCATTTTAACTTATTTTTATTTTCAGTTTTAAACCCCAAAAACTCATTGTTTTTACCAACCTGAAAAATCCAAATTTAATTCACCAAATTGAACCTCATAGTCATTTCAGGCAAAGAAACCCATCCTCGAGTTCGACCTAGACCGTTTATATCATAAAGAGCTTTGTACTAAGAAGAGGAGGAATTCTAGTTTATAAATATTGCTTGATTCCAAAGACTCTACCGTGTCACGAATCAATAAGTCGCCAATGACTTCAGAGACGAGATTTTTACAAAAATATTTGAAGTTAGGAAATGGTTTGAGCTAAGTTCATTTAAAATAAATTGAACTGAAAAGAAAAAAATTGTTTCGGGGTAGAAACGGACCCAGATGAGAGATGGACACATGGCGCAATGTGAGCCATGTATCCAAATTTAAAAAAACAAAAAGGAAAAGAAAAGGATAAAAAGAAAAAGGAAAGTCAAAAGGAAAAGAAAGGAGAAAATGGGCAGTGTGTGAGCGTGAGGGAGGAGAGAGAGGAGAGAGAGAGAGAAAGGGGGAAAAGGTGTTTTTCTGAAGACAACACAATCGAATCCAGGTTTTGTCAAGAAGAAAAGGCAACAGTCCAATTACCAGAGCTAAGTGCGTAAAATTTCAAAATCTCGGAGTTTCGCCAAACTACACGGTAAGGAATTTTCCTACTTGGAATATTTTAGCCTAAAAGCCATGTAGTGGCATAGGTTTGGCTGCCGTACGTGATAAAGTCAGGTAGGATTTATCCCAAGATTTTGGGATCGAATATTGGAAATTTTTGATCGGTTCGAAAAACCTTAATTAGGCTGAGATTTGGTTTTCGTGGGTGTGTTTCTGCATCGCGCTAATAATTCGATGACAAACCGTGAAGGGACCAAGGAGCCCTGCTTATATGGGCTAGAGATTCGGGCCATTTTGTGTGTATTATTGGAAAAAAATGTTGTTGTGGTAAAAATTAAGTGTTATTATGTGCTTAAGGGATATATTAACATGAAATTTCAGGATGAATGGAAATTATATGTAGAAAAATATAATTATCCTAATTTATAAATGTTAGATGTAGCATGTAGCCAAGATTTAGATTATATGCACATTTCATCGCTGGCCAGTCAGCAAGTGCATGGTATTGTTATTCACCATTCTTAGTGAATGTGGTGAGTTGAAACGGGACCACGCCCAAAATCGAGACTCACTAAGGGTATACAAGACACACAATATAAATCAAATCATGAAGCGTAACAAGAAGGGGTAGATTCCCAAGTGATCTAAATGCTAGATACTTATCACCCATAAGCCCATAAAATGCTCTAAGGCTTATGTCGATCCTTCGTGGTGTGACCCCAAAAAAGACGTACAATGAATAAAAACATGGATTTGATAAAATTCAAATTAATATTTGAGTTGTCTAATGGGTTAAGCTATCAGTGAAATCAGAGAACCCCGTAAAATTTTAAAATTTTCTAAAAGTATAAAATTAAATAATAAATCGTCAAATGGCTCAGTAAGTCATAGAAAATTTCTGTGAGTTTCTGATGACAAACGGATCGCGCCGTCGAGTCCGTCTCAGAAAACGAGTAACTCAAGAAAGTTTCGCAATTCTGTAGTAGTGGGAATTTTTATGAATTTTGAAGTTGTGTATCTAGTAACTTAGAAATCCAGGATTTTCTAAAAATCTCGAGAGCGTGAAATGACTGGAAGTTAAGTTCATTTAAAATAAATTGAACCGAGATGAGTCCAAACGTTTCGATTTAAACGAACCCGAACTGCCGTGGACGTGGTGCAAAGTGGGCCCCACGTCCAACTACGCTGGGTCAATGGCATGGTCGCAAGATGAAGGAAAAGCTCATTTTTTTTGGGCCGGAACCCAGATGTCGGCGAAGGCGTGAGTTAGAGAGATGCTATAGAAACTCCTCTCATACTATCTAGAAAGATCAGTGGTCAAACTGCAGCCAAGATTTAAAGTTTATCTACTCGACGAGGGCTACGCTTGGGCACCGACAACACGCAGTTTCACCGAAGATTTCGGGTTTGGAGAAGAAAAGCTAGTGAGAGAAGCTCTACCTTCTCTCTGGCACATGGTGATCGACGGCTCGGGCCGCTAGGGTCAAGACTTAAAGTCGGAGTACTCGCTGAGGGCAATGCGTGACAATCAAATCGCACTCACGAAGATTCAAGAAGAAGTTCTGGAAGGACGTGGGTCTCTGGTCTTCAGGACTCCAAAAAGTTTCGTCTCCGCTCCAAGAGGTAGGGAACCATTCTACTCGGGTTTATATTTAATCTAAATGCTGTTTTGGTTTTGGTTGAGCCTTAAGGGCTGTTTGGTTGTGTTCTCGGACACGAAAACTAATTTTTTTTTTTTTCTGGTTTTGAGCTATGATGTCCGTTTTTTTTTTTCTGGGTAGCTTAAGTTGATTTCAATGAGTTCTGATTCAGCTTTGTGCCATGTTTGGCCGGAATTGTAGATCTCAATCTGGGGGGAGGCCTGTTGCAGGTGAAAGGGTTGTTTAATTAGCTCAGGTAGGAAAATAGCATGTACTGAGCCAAAGGAGAACGCACTCGTGAGTTTCACGCAGCCGCCTACCTACACCAAGCTTTCTGCCTAAGGCCTCCAACTTCGGATGACCATATCTTTCTCATCTGAGCTTTGTTCTGGGTGTTCTTGGACTCTATGGAAAGCCCTTTGAGTCTAGAATCCATCCATGTATAGTTTTATAAAATTTGAGTTCATATTTGGTCCGAAAATGATGAAAATGCAGGCCCCTACTGCTCTTTTCATCGGGCCACTGCTCATACGAGGTTTCAACTTGACGACTCCACACCTTTCGCCCGAGTCTGCCAGTGTTCTTAGACTCTATGGAAATATCTGGAGTCTATAATCTGACCATATGTTTTTAAATGGAAATTTGGTAGCTCACATACTTGTTGAAAAAATTGACTGTTACAACAAAGGTGCTAATCACTGGGTTGTGTGGATAAGGAGGAGTCGTGGTGTCATGGCCATTACATGGCGTGTCAGAGGCTATCTTAGGTGCATGATATGCCAAGCAATTATCCTAGGAAATGAGGTGTACAATACTTGCCTAGGTAAAGGATTTGATAAAACGTTACCACGTGCTCGCTGGATTGATTGAAACGGCATTTCTCGTTATGTCATGCTTCGATGTCAATACGCTAAGTATTCTAACATATCGGGTTTGTGATGTGTTTTTAGGTGATTACGGCTATCAGATGTAGCATGTTGTAGGCTAGTTTATCGGGCATTATGCGCCTCATGATGTGCCTAGGGATTCGAGGCTGATATTACTGTCCAAGCAAGAGCCGAATGATGTCGATGCATGCTCGCTTTGACGGTCAACATGAATGTGGATAAATGTTAGCATGATCGCATGTATATTAACGTTTAATGAATGTATGGACTTTAAGACATGAGTGTCCATGGTGGTACACCTAGTGGAGTACCTGTGATAGTGGTGTCCATGCAGAGGTTCCTATACATCGGGAATGACTTAGAGTGCACAAGACAATCGCAGATCGAGACCGGGTGCACTGTGGACATCACATGGTGCGGGTGTGAGTGCATAGTCGCTGTCATTCACCATCCTCGTGAATGTGGGTCAGGACTCGCACTTTGACGAAGTCCAATGGAGATCCATGGTTTGCATGGTGTCGTATTCGTTAAGGCAATGAAAATGGCTCATCAGATTTCATACGCATCGGGCACCCGTAAATGCAAGAGGAGGAGTGCATGAGGTGGTTTCTCGAGAGAATTATTTCAAGGGCTGACAAACAATATTATTTTATCGGGCATGTCCACTACACATCGGAGGGTTGTCCACCCAATATCAATGGTCGTAGTATGCCCACTGGAGCATACACGAAAGGTTGTCCACAAAATAGATTATCTGAAAGGTGTCCACTATTTCTATCGGAGGGTTGTCCACGTGTAAACACAAATACCTTTGTTTGGAAATGGCTTTCATTCATGGAAAAATGGCGTTCGAGGGAGTCTCGTGAGGACTTGATACATGGGCATGATGAGTCATGCCTCATTCATGACAAAGTAGGATTGTGTGATCAGATGTCTGTAGTTGAGCAGTGTTTCGCTGCTCAACATTCATGCATTTAAGTGAGGAATAGCCCTTGTAGGACTTATCTCTACCTGGCGTTAGCTTACCCCCGGGCCGTGGGACCCTTCGTGCACGTGACATAAAAGTGTGCAACTGCCATTCCCAGAGGCCAACATCATGAAGTGCCTGCCTGACAAGGGCTCGATCCATGTTTTTTATATTATATTAGAACATGTTAGTTTTAATATAATGTTTTGTATTAAGAGTGATGTGATAACTCTTGGTGGCTTCGATGATATAGATTGTATTTATATGGATGATTGGGCCCTACGTGGCCATTTTTACTCATATGTGTACTCGGTGTGGTCGTTGTATAATATTGGGACAGGTTGCCATGAAATTGCACAGGTTGTATTTTGGGTAGAGCTCCCTCAGACAAAGCTGAGACTCTACCCGATTCAAGTAAACTCGAGTCTCGGGAAAAGGACTTGCACGGAGTGGTAAGCCTGCCACCGACATCCACAAATTCTTCCGCGGCCGACGGGTTGTCAATGGACCTCAGATTTCGTCATTACAGTTTGCATCGAGCTAGGTATACGAATACTTCAGTGGCCTGGGCATGGGTCTAGGACATGTCATATGGTAAATGAGCTAAGGTATGCGACACTGTAGCTAAGTGTTCGGTACGGGCGTAGCACAATTTTGGTATAGCTCGTGTTAGAGCTAAGGTGTGATTACCTAGTGCCTTGCTCCACGCCACGCATGCCTTTAGTATCGTGGTCTAGGTAGGTGATTACCATGAAGTTACTGTGTCGAGATTAGACCATTGCATGTATCAGGTTTTCATGTACGTGTTTGGTGTGTTACATGTCAGGTGGATTATATACGTGGTAGATGTATATTGGAAAATATATGAACACTTAGGTTAGAGAACCCAACCTTAGGGGTTCGGAAAATGAATAAACGGAGTAGTTCATGATGTGATGTCTATTATTGTTGGATTATGCACTACTAGGTAGACTAGCAAAAGGAATCTCAAATTTCTATTTGACACATGTGTAGATGGAAAGTTTGGAAAAGCCATAAAGTGTAAGTTCTCCCCTAGGTACTAGGGCGAGGGTTGGTTAGACAGGTTGGGATGGTGAGGTATAGATCTTATGGATTCTCCTCACTGTGGACCTAAGGGTCACAGAGATGTCGGGATTAGATGATATCCTCTAGATGGACTGGATGGCGACACACCGAGTCGTCATTGGTCGTGATTGCAGGAGAGTCACCGCCTACGCACAAGACAATGTTTATGTGATGTTTCAAGGGGATAGGCATGATGCTTTACCCCGTGATCGGTATGCAACTCTAGATGTTACGTATGATCAATGGGTCAGCCGGGCAAGCTCACTCGAGGTCGAGGCGAGACGGTCAGTTCCACTGCAATGGAGTAAGGGTTGTTTTTCCTGATGATCTACTCCAGATTTACCTCCAAAGAAGGATGTAGACTTCATGAGTAAGTCACACACCGGTGCGTTGCCTAATCTATAACTTCGCATAGGATGGCGCCAGTTGAGTTGAAGAAACTCAAAGTCTAGATACAGGAATTGTAGGATAAGGGTTATAGTGGACCGAGCACTTCACCATGACGTGCTCCAGTTCTGTTTGAGAAGAGGAGAGACAAAACTCTTTGATTGTGTATAAACTATCAGCAATTGAACAAAGTCACAATCACAAATTTGTATTCCTTGCCAAGGATTAATGATTCATCTTATCAGCTATGAGGGGCGCAGGAGTATTCTAAGATAGATCTCCGCACCCGCTGATCCATGATCGGAGGCAAAACACCCCTAACACAAGTTAGAGACGCGCAAGATGGGCACTTGGATTCTCACGCTGATGCCCTCTGATTTAACGACGCGCCAAAGGATATCTGCTATGGTTCTCAATAGTTGAAGAATCATGAGCGAAATTACCCCATACATTTACATGGAGTCAGCGACTCATAACTCATGCCCTAAGGATTCGCGCCACTAATTATACGGATACCGCTTAAGGCATTTCCGCATCTCAAGAGTCCAAGTGTATTTTATTTTATTTACACAATGACCTCAAATCGAGGCAAAGGTGGTGGTTTATGCATTCGCCAGAAGTCACCTGGTTACGTGATAAGCAGAAGCTTCTGAGGTGGCAGATGCCGAAGTTAGTAGAACATGTCAAATGGACCTCGTGACTCACTTCACGATATCATAAGAACATGAAGCGGTGGGTAATAGTGGACCTGGTCACTAAGGCGGTACACTTATCTAAGCAGCATAACTTTCATTTAGAGGGAATTCTCATGGTTATATATATATATATATTATATATATATATATATATATATATATATATATATATATATATATATATATATATATATATATATATATATATATATATATGCGAGGGATTGTCCGAATACATGGAGAGTCACCGCTAGACGGACCAGATTCTGAGGTTCATGGCTCACTATTGGAGGAACTTCCAGAGAGCCATGGGAACGCTGTTGAGGATGAACACCATGTTTCATCTACATATAGATGGCCAGTCGGAGAGGGCCATACAAGTGTTAGAGGACATGCTGCGAGCATTCGTCCTGAATTAAAAGGATAGTGGTAAAGGAAATTAGCTTCGTGGGTCTTCGCTCAAGAACAAAGCAAAGTGGTGAACATAGCGGGAGGCACTATATGATGCCTCGTATGAGATCATGATTTCTTGTTTATCGACGAAGGTGAGAGACCACCACCGGTCCAATTGGTTAAAGCACCTCGTAGATAGTGGACTCGAATAGTGGAGGCGTCTTCACTACTTAAAGCTAGCAAAGAGTTCAAGATGGGTGATCATGTCTTCAAGGTGATACCCAAGATAGAGGGTCGCTCGAAAGCAAGGAGAGCCGTCACGAGGTATATCTGCCCTTCGAGATACTCGAGGTGGGCATGGGCCACAGATCGGCTTGGTTTTGCTACCAAGGTTATCAGGTGTCCAATAAGTATTCCATGTTTCCATGCTCCGGAGGTACACCCCACATTCGACTCGAGTGTTGGATTGGGGCGAGCTTATCGTTGATGCAGAAAAGGACCTTCGAGGAGGGACCTATGCATGTTTGAGATAGTCGGATCGTGCTTCACACGCAAAACCATGAGGCTAGGGAATGTGTCAGAAAGAACACCGAGCAGCGGAGTAGGAAACTCGGGGCTGCGCGCTCACGACGCTGCGGCCGGTTATCCCTTGTTTTCGCTGGATGGTACTCCGTCAGAGTCAATTGGTATTAAGATGACTATCGCATATGCATTGTGATCAAAGGTGCATGTGTGTGTGAATTTCGGGACGAAATTCTTTTAAGAGGGGGAGAATGTAGAACCCTGGAAAATTTAAAATTTTCTAAAACTATAGAATTAAATAATAAATTGCTGAAATGGTTCAGGGAAGCCTAGAAAATTCCTTAGAGCTCGGATGAAGAAACAGACTACGTTGTTGAGTCTGTCTCACGAAAACGAGTAACTCATAAAAGTTTCACTAAATTCCTAGGTAGTGGGAATTCTTTATGAATTTTTGAAGTTAGGTATCTAGTAACCCTAGGAACGAGATTTACATAAAAATCTCGAGAGTTAGGAAATGACTTGAGTTAAGTTCATTTAAAATAAATTGAATTGAGATGAAAATAAATTGTTTCGGGACATAGGACGGGTCGTGGATGCGTGGGACAAAGTGGGCCCCACGTCCAACTTATGCTTAAATGGACAAAAGGGGAAAAGAGGAAGGTGTTTCATTTTCAGGGCCGGAACTCGGCACAATGAGGATATGGTGTGAGTTAGAGAGAGAGATGTTTTGAGAGAAACTCCTCCTTCTCTCTATGATCTAAGAAGACGGTGGTCTAACTGGCCGGCCCAAGATTTAAAGTTTATCCACTGGACGAGCTACGCGTGGTACCGACAATGCTGGGGCCACCGAAGATTTCTGTTTTGAGAAGAAAATCTAGTAAGAGAAGCTCTACTCCATCTCTAAGATTTACTACGATAGCGCTTCGGCCTCATCGCCAGATCAGTCAATTACTGCTAGCTATACTGGACACCAACTAGAATTTCTAAGATTCGAGTAAGTCTTGAACGACGCAGTCCCTGTGTCTTCTGACTCAAAAGTTTCGCCCTCTGCTCAAGAGTAAAAGGAACCTTTCTACTCAGGTTTATATTTCATCTAAATGCTATTTTGGTCTTGGTTGAGCCCTAGGGGCTGTTTGGTTGTGTTCTCGGACACAAAAACTGATTTTTTTTCTGGTTTTGAGCTATGATGTCCGCTTTTTCGGGTAGCTTTGAAGCCGACAATGAAGTTCCTGATGAGTCTCTCAGGTCATGTTTATGGTTGAATCAGGACTCCACTGGGGCAGTTTGTTGTCAGTGAAAAGGCTGTTTCCGAGATAAGTTTGGCTAGGAAAAATAGCATGTACGGGAGCTTTAAAGGAGCCCCGGGAACGTAATTTCATGGGTTTCACGCAGCTGCCCAGCTGCACTGTTTATGCAAGGCCTCCAACTTCAGACGGTCATAACTTTCTCGACCGAGCTTCGTTTTGGGTGTTCTTGGACTCTATGGAAATCCCTTTGAGTCTAGAACCCATCCATATATAGTTTGATAAAATTTGAGCTCATATTTGGGTCCTAAATGACGAAACAAAAGAGGTCTCACTGTCTCGGGGCATACAAATACTATTCATACGAGGCCTCCAACTTCGAACGACCATAACTTTCTCGTCTGAGCTCCGTTTGGGGTGTTCTTAGACTCTATGGAAGTCTCTTGGAGTTTAGAATCTGACCATATGTTTTTAAATGGAAATTGGTGCTCACATCTTTGTTGAAAAAATTGATTGTTACAACAAGTGTGCTAATTGTCGTCAGGTGAATGTGAGGAGTCAGGAAGTAAGGCCATTACATGGCAGGTTGTAGGCTATCTTAGGTGCATGATATGCCATGAATTAACCTATGAAATGAGGTGTGCCATAACTTGCCTAGGTAGTGACTTGATAAAATGTTAACATGTGTTTGTGTGATTGATTGAAATGGCATTTCTTGGTTAAGAGGTGTCATGCTTGGATGTCAATATGTGTGCTCTAACATATTGGGTTTGTTATGTATTGCAGGACATGGCTATTGCATGGCATGTTGTAGGCTAGTTTATTGGGCATTATGCGCCATGATGTAGCCTAGGGATTTGAGTATGACATTACTTGTCTAAGTAATAGTAGGAATGATGTTGATGCATGCTTGTTTGATGTGTTGACATGAATGTGATAAATGTTAGTATGACTACATGTATATTAACGTTTAATGAATGTATGGACTTTGTGTGCATTAGACATGAGTGTCCATAGTACACGGTAATGTACCTAAGATGTGGTGTCCATGCAGAGGTCTTTATACATCAAGCATGACTTAGAGTAACGGCACAATTGCATTGCACCGTACACCCGGGAAATCACATGGTGTGGGTGAGTGCATAGTCGTTGTCATTCACCACATCCTTTCGTGAATGGGTTGTGACTGCACTTTGGACGGGGTCTAAAGTAGATCCACTATTGTACTGTGTCAGCATCAAGTTAGAAATGGAAATGGTTCATCGTGATTTCATATGCATCGGCAATTTTATAATAGTAGGAGTGAGTGCATGAGGTGGTTTCTTGAGAGAATTGTTTCGGAGGGTTGACCAACAATATTATTTATCGGAGTATGTCTACTATAATATCGGAGGGTTGTTCACACAATATCAATCGTCGGAGTATGCCCAATTGATATACATCGGAGGGTTGTCCATATAATGTCAATCGTCGGAGTATGCCCAATTGATATACATCAGAGGGTTGTCCACAAAATAGATTATCTGAGTGTGTCCACTATTTATATCGGAGGGTTGTCCACGGGTAAACACAAATACCTTTGTTTGGAAATGGTTTTCATTCATGGAAAATGTATACCAGGGAGTCGTGTGATTCACACAAAGAAGGATACTTTAATCAACAATATTTGTATCCTAAGCTTCTACCGCCAGAATGCTTACCGCAGATAGCTGTCTAGGGTCATCAAGGTGGATGGGTTTTCTGCATAAATGATTCGGAGCTTAAGCCAAAAATGGTGAATTAAATTTGGATTTTGGGGTTTGGATAAAAACAGGGGGAGTGGTTGGTTGCAAACTGGAAAGAAATAAAATAAAAAGTAAAATAGAACCCCTTGAAGTCTCGGGCCATTGGTTTAGGGTTCGAAGGCATTTAACATGTCCTCGGGTCCTTTCCTCAAGGTCGGGGAGGATGACATAGTCATTTCGAATCGCTCTTCATTTGGCATTAAACCTAAACCCTAAAATTATTTCTTCAATGTATAGCATTTATTACCCTTAATGCTCAAACAAGAAAACCTCACCTGACTTAAACCGCAGGAGCTCATAAATGACAACTAAATGGGCATCGTTGGATCTAATAGTAAGGCACCACCAACCTTGAAAGTTTGCCAATATGGCCACTGTGTACACATCACAGTTGATTCAAACCTAAAGAGTGAGATACAGAACAAGAAAAAGGAATAAATGCTTACGTGAAAACATGAGACGTTTCCCCATGAGATATGGCATCTGAGCATTCAAGTCCCAACAAGGTGTATACGACCTCAAAAGGCAACCTACGACAACTAATAGGAGACAACTAAGTGGATGACAGTGGATCTAAGATTAAGCATCCACTGTAACCACAAAGCTTGCCAAATACACATTGGCGAGGCTGGATCTAGGAGGTTTCAACCTAGGGTGAGATGCAGGGAGCTTAAATGCTCATAAATGCAGTGTGATAAATGAGAGGGCATGAAAACTTACCTCCAAACCTCCACCAGTGACCCTCCTCTTCAAGGAAAGGGGGCTTTAGCCAAGCATACCTTGGTTTGTCATCACCAAGGTATGTTTGGTTGCCGAGAAAATGAGAGAAAGAAGAGAGAGAAGAGAGCAAAATATAACCTAAAAATGAAAAAGTCACAAGGTACCAAAGATTAAAGTTAGGGTTACAAAAGCCATAAGTCGCTTATATAGTCATACAAAATGTGAATACCAAAATACCTAAAATATGTAATTACAATAGGGACAAATGGTAAATAATCAAAACGTGACATTTGGAATCAAAAATGTATGTTTCATTTTCGCGAATGCTGAATTTCCGCGAGAGTAGCGGAAAATTTCGCTATATAGCGAAAAATGCAAGAAATAGCAAAATTGGAAAATTTCGCTATGAACAGTAATTTTCGCTAAGCTAGCGAAAACAAATTTTCGCTAAGCTAGCGAAATTTCGCTAGCTTAGCGAAAATTTGTGCATAGCGAAATTTTCGCTAAGATTGCGAAATTTTCGCAATCTTAGCCAAATTTTCGCAATCATGCTCAAAATTCTGCCGCCGCATCCAATTCAGCTTCATTTTCATCATTTCCACTTGATATTTCTTCATTTTGGGTTGATGAAATCACCGAGAATTCTCGCATTCAAAGACTAATGACGCCAAAGCTTGTCGAATCGGGGTTCCCAAGACCCGCAAAACCATCAAAATGTTCGAAACCAAATTAGTAGCACTATGGACATGCACATGACAATTGGCTCAATTCATATGATTAGTGCGCAAAAGCACTCAAAACCTATTTTAAATAGGGTTCAAAATAAAGACTTCGGGGCACTAATCACACACCCAACCGACATCGTTGCTAGTCCCTTAGCAATGCTAAAACAAAAAAAGGTATGCATGTCAGGCTTTTACAAAAGTGTATATTGTTCAAAAGTGTGTGTACAAATAATCTTTACCTTAGTAAGAACAATTTGCACCTCGTGACGAAAAATCACATGAGAGAACAATTGCCATATAAGAACAAGTTTAGGACAACATCGGTTCCAAGGAAGTCAACCTGAACTTCCACCAAAATATAATTGTTCCTAAGGTAACCAGCTTGTGCCAATAAGTTGCAAAGCTATTCCCCCCCCCAACCTAGCTACTTCCATGGCCTTAAACTATCGAATTAACCTAAATAGGACAAGGGCTACACTTTTATTTCTTTCTTTGATTGTATCAGTAGTGGTGCACGGGAAAAGTCGACTTCACCAAAGTCCGTGGGGGTCCACCGAAGACTCCCAACCAATTAAGGTTTAGGGCATCAAGCCTAAAGGATCAACCGACCATTGAAACTCTACTGTGCTTCGCCTGACTCGAATGACTTTCAGACCAGCACCTACAACTCAAGCAACCTCACCCATCCACCCTGTAGCGAACACTAAGTCGATGACTCTAACCAATTAAGGCTTGTGTGGCATCGGGTTTCCTTTGCCTTCCACAAGAAATAACGTCCCTTCCACACCTATGGGAGGAAGGAGATCGTAGATCACAGAGATTCGTGACGCCTCGGAGAAGTAAAGGAACCCTGGGTGGGTTCCTTCGTCTAAAAAAGATGTAGGAGCAAAGCCACACTCAGTGGACGCGAGCCCTGTCCCTAAAAAGGTCAATAAGCCCACTCAAAATACCCCAACCGTTGGGAGCGAGTCAGCGACGTATTACTGAAATGCTGCAAGAACCCTTTCATGAAGGGGTGGAAAACGAAGGCCATTATCAAAGGCGACCAAAGAAAACATACCCATCCGCACCTAAGCCTACATAAAAAGCCAAGCACGCCAGGTTCATACGGACACTGTGGGAGGTCGATAACGCTCAAAGAAAGGTAGCCCCATACCGAAGGACCGACTTTGCTAGGTCCCATGGGCCACAAATATGGTTTGACGGAAAATTTAAGGTAATCTGACCCCCCAGGATATTTAATTAGGTTTATTTTCCCTTTACCCTTATCCAAGGGAGGAGGAGGCGCCCCAAGAACGTTCCAAGGTTCAACCACGGCCGAACGGCCGGAAGCATCCCTAACCCGTCCAGAACCGGCAACAACTGAAGAGTCATTGCCAATACGTAAAGAAGAAGAGCGACCCGAACCCATAATAAAAGCAACGGAATCCAATCAATCTAACCCTAACGCCTCGTCGTACCAATCGAAGAGAAACCAAAGAGGTAGAGACGCAGTGGTCCAGGGAACAAGATGGAAGAAGCTACAAAATGCCAGAAAAAGACTCCACACAAAAGGGTCGACAAAGAACTCGAGCAAATAGCACGATCGGAAGAGGTCAGAGGACCGCAGGCTACGTGACAAAGAGGTCTGCGAAAGAAACTGAAAGAAACTAGAAGAGATAGGGGAAACGAGTGCGAAAATCCAAAAGTCATCATTATCACAAGACATATGACGGCGACTAAGTCTTAACTAACCCCACCTCAAATAGACACGTGGAGATTGCATCCGATGCAAGAAACGATACAACCCTTGCCCACGTACACCGTACCCAAGGGCTGGGGGGCAACTGATATGGTTTGAAAAATGGGCTCGTAGGCCCACTCACCAAGCCCAAAGAAGAGGCGTGCCCAACGCATCGCTCCAGGCCCCTCAAATTCCTACATCGTACTTCAACATCGAAGGTCTGCCCGCAGCCCAAGGATTCCATCTCGATGAATTGTAAGGTCCTTATCCTCAGAATCGATCAGATTTCGCCAATAAAGAAAATAGAATAACCCCTACCAAGATATCATCTTGCCAATCCAACCAAATCTTATCAATAAGGAAAGGAAAATAATAACAGGTCATCACCGGCTGGATCTCCTCCCAATAAGGAAGGAAGATTATTCCAAATAAACAACTCTTTCTAAATCCATTACCAAATCCGATATTGATAAGAAAAACCCATCCAATGGGAGCAAACTTAGTTATGTAAAGATAAACTGGTTGAACATCTACTATAAATACAAGGCCACCCTAGCGGTGAAAGGTACGCAAGCACTAACGCACTCTTAGACGCATACTCATATGCAACACATTCGTCTCTACGCAAACTTCTTTTCTCCCCGAAAAGAACCGACTTAGCATCGGATGCCACTCGCACGCCCCGACCTCTTCTTCCTTGTTTTGCAAGGAGTGCCACGCCCGTGAGCCTCAGACAATAGTATAGTGTTCCTCCTCACCCAGACGATCCACGCCGCATCCCAAACATTAAACAATCCGGTCCACCCACAATTTCACACTCTCCAACACCCCGGCTCCTAAGTAAAAGGCATCATATATATATATATATATATATATATATATATATATATATATATATATATATATATATATATATATATAGGGAAAGAGATAAAATGGAAAAAGATGAAAGCAACTTCTTCATTTTGTAATTTATGTAGTTATATATATATTTTTTATTTTAAATATATAAATGATTGTCAAATGATTCTTTTGGTATTCTGTTTACACTAAAAATAAATTTTTGGGGTCAAGTGGTATTTAAATAATTTTTCGGCCCAAAGGGTAATGGAATGAGCCGAATCTATATATCAAGCCCAAATCGAGCCCAGCCAAATCCGAGAAAGCCCAAGCCCATGAGAATCAACCCATGAAAAGGTCTAGGGACATTTTTTGAATGTTTATATAATTTGTCAAAGTTGTCAGCAGCGAGTGGTGAAACTTTGTCTCAAAAGCAAAAGGTGGAAGAGACTTTTTCTCCAAGTCATTGAAGGATCCCGACCCAAATTAACCTCATGAACCCGAGGGGACCTTCCGGCACTCCAACGGATATAGAAACTTTTCCTCAAAACAATCAAATAAAATCCATGGAGCGAACCCTTTACAATCCTTAACATATCTTTAGAAAATAATGCGGAAGTGAAGTGGTAAATTTTTTTCTTTTCTTTTTTCTTTTTTTTTTTCAAACACTGATTTCGTAAAATCGGCCGTAGCTCTCCCGCTTTCTGACTCTTCCCAAATTTACAAAAACCCGCGACAACATTTAAAAACACTTCTAATCTTCAATTCTCAACTTCCATTTTAGGACTCCTTGTCCACAACCCAATTAAGCACACAACTCAATCAAACACAATATATACACATATACTTATTTACTTCAACCATCAAACATTCAAAACTTCTTCAATTCCATGCACAGCTTTATAAAACTACTGAGCCGAACTTAAGCCGACCGCCTACGTACTGGGCCCACCGAGGATCAAAGCCCACGAAGTTCCTTTTCAAAATATATACATATATACAAATATACATGACAAAATATTCAAATATATACAATATGCAAAGTATTTATACACGTACACATGACGTTCTCGATGGCTCGACTCCATCGCAAGCAGGAGGGTACCCACGGCCAAGACTCCTCGTCTCTATGTCCTGAAAATGTTTGTTGAAACATACGGAAAAGAGTGAGCTAAAGGAGCTCACTGAGTGTACATTTTCATTAATACAACATTTCCAATATATATCAAAGTACTAAATACTTCTACAATTAAAAATCAATTTATACCTTAAACTTTCTTTCTAATGGAACCCAAGGGATAAACACACCGAACAGTTTCCGGGTACTGACGGTGAGGATGCCTCCTCAACCAAAGTATAACCACTACTGCGGTGAAACTCATGCTGTGGCTGTGGTTTCGGGCCATAGCACCTATCACGTAAGGATATTACACTAAAAATCTATTTCCTCCCTCTCGTTAGTAACCTATAACTATTCTCTAAATCCTTACACGCTTAAGGTACTCCTACTGATATCAACTATAATGTACTATATAGGTTAGGTAACCATCAAGGAAACATTTATTCAAAATACATTTATAAATTCATTTAAATCCTTTATTTTATCATTTGAAACACATATATACATACGATTACTTTTTGCTACGCTTTAAACTTCCATATCATTTTTTTGGTAACATATATACATATATAATTTAATATAAATACAAGAGATTAAAGGATAAAACATATATATATATATATATATATATATATACTAATAACATATAACATTTTACATTCTTATTAATATACATATAAGCATTTACATGAAACTTTCTACTTGTAAGATTAAAATCATCACTTTAAACTCCACCTCAAACATCATTTTTACACTCCACCGTTCACCGCCTCAATCCCGCTTGCTTCCGTCACCAAGCTTCCCGTCCGATAGTCCTTTTCTTTTCTACCTTTTTCAAGAAAAACCACAACTACACACAACCAACTTCCATTTTAAATCCACCATACACATCACACCCAACCACATTACATTCACTTCAACCCTACTTAACCACACACTTAAAAAAACATAATTAAGGAAATGACCAAAATACCCTTTTCTTTACTAAAATGACCTTATAATGCCCCCTAATTCAAATCCTTTCTTTTCTAAACCACTCCATGTATTTCTAGAGTTAATATTCACCCTAAACACATGGAAATTACCAACCACCTCGAATTCCTCTCATTTTTGGCCGAATATGCTCGGTCATATTCAATTTTGTTCTTCCATTTTTCTTCATTCTAATCACTCTAATCTAATGCCTTATACCTCAATTTCACTAATCCCTAACCAATTTCAACACAACATACTAAAAATGTACTATCAAACCCAACTATCACTCACTCTTTATTTTTTCAAACCCTAACCTAATCCATTTCTTTCTTGTTCATATCAAAATCATCATGATTCAACCTTAAATACCACTACACATCCATTCAAGAAAAAATCATACAGGGGCATGAAACATAAAATCAACTTTCCACCAATAGAAACTTACTTTTTTCTTGTTTTCATTACTTCTCTTCCGATTCCATCGAGCTCATCGAGTTTCAAGAGAATCACATCCCAATCTTGCTCCACCTTGCCTCTGTAATACACGTTTTTTTTTTTTTTTTTCTCTTCCTTCTCTTTCTTTCCTTTCTTTCTCTCTCTTTCTTTCTCCCTTTTCCTCTCAATACGAGCTTCTCTCTGAGCAAACTCAACTTGAATTTACATTTTGATTCTCACAACTTGCCAAATTGCACTTAAGCCCATAAATTTATCAAGTTGATGCAAAGTGACTTACACATGTCAAATTGTCATCGGGTCCATTCTTATGAGTCACAACCACTAATTCATTATTTAAATCATAGTAACTTAGCCATTAAGAAAGGTTTTGATTGGTTTCACAATGAAAAATATCTCACTTATATCGATTTTACTCGGGCCATTTTTATACGCTTTTTATACCGATTAAACGCCAAAAAAATATTCTATGGTCGTTTAAACTTCAAATCAACATGAAATATTCTAATTACATCCTTCACAAGTACCTGTGCTCGAATCACCGAAACTGATTGAATCTGTTAAAATTGGAACCTTGGCATGAAGGTGATATTATCCAAATTACGTTCGATCGCCTGAAATTATCCAACGGACTGTCACCCAGCCGCTTTCATTAGACTCTATGATTAATTCCCATTTGTATTTTCACTTCACTTCAAAATTTCGGCCAAGAAGTTCGAATTTCATCCGGAAATCACTATTCACTTAATCTCCAATTTCTAAATGGGCTCAAAGTCATAGGAACCAAATTTTTAAAATTCCTCCAAACCCCTCCATCCCGATATAATAAGAAAATCACTATTGAAAAATCACTATTCATTGTGGCATCCTAGTGAAAATTTTAGAAAATGTCACTTTATGCCCAAATGACGCTCGGCGTTCTAAATTTAATCTACCCGTCTATCATCGACCCCTAATCGCTTCAAAACTACTATTATAACATTCAATAAGGTCGGGTTTTACAATCACCCCTCCTTATAAAAATTTCGTCTCGAAATTAAACATTCGCATTCCGCATCAAAGAGATGGAGATAATGCCTCTTCATCTCGCTCCTACGCTCCCATGTAGCTTCCTTCATCGTATGACTCCTCCACTTCACCCGGAATAGTCTGCTGCGTAGAACTTGCTCCTCTCGACTGGCCGAGGATCCTCGCACCGGTTCCTCTTCGCATGTTGCCCCCTGTATTTCCATACCCGGTGTCAATACATGTGAAGTGGTCCGGTATGTATTTCAGGAGCATAGAAAATGGAAAACATCGTGAATGCGATCGAGGTCAGGATGGCAACTCCAATCGATATGCCACCCCAATCCTCTCAACAACTCGTATGGTCCAATATACCGTGGACTCAGCTTTCCACGTTTCCCAAATCTTAGTACGCCCTTCCATGGGGAAATCCTCAAAAATACCATATCCCCTACCTTGAACTCTAGGTCCCTACGGCGATTGTCCGCATAGCTTTTATGTCGATTTTGTGCAATTTTCAGTCTATCCCTTATAACCTTGACCTTATCACAAGTCACTTGGACAATCTTCGGACCTACTAATTTCCTTTCGCCTACCTCGTCCCAACAGACCGGGAGTCTCGACATTTCCGGGTCCATAAAGAGCCTCATATGGGCCATACCAATACCGGCATGATAACTGCTATCAGATGAGAACTCCATCGTGCAGATGGGTGTCCCAGCTTCCTCTAAACTCCATAACACATGCCCTAAGCATATCCTCTAAAGTCCGTATAGTCCTCTCAGATTGGCCATCCATCTGTGGATGAAAAGTCACATCAAGTGCGCTTGCCAAGGGCATTTCAGAACTCGTCAAAACCGTGAGGTAAACTCGATCCCCGTCAAATAATGGAAACTGGCGTACCATGTAGTCTGATAATCTCTCTAACGTATAATTGGGCCAACTTATCCAAGAGATCACTATTCCTGATAGGTAGGAAATGGGCTGATTTCGTCAGTTTGTCCACAATCACCCATATCGTATCGTGACCACTCCGGCAACGTGGAAGTCCTACCACAAAATCCATAGTGATTCTCTCCCATTTCCACTGAGGGATCGAGAGTGACTGTAATAATCCCGCAGCTCTCGATGTTCTGGCCACCGTCGACATGTGAGACATCCGAGACGAACTCGCAATATCCCTCTTCATACCTTCCACCAAAAGAGCTGCCTCAGTATGATACATCTTTGTAAGCCTCCCGGATGCATAGCATAAGCGAAGGAATGAGCTTCCTCCATAATCTCTCCTCACATCACCTACATCCCAGACACACAACCTCCGGGTCCCATGACCACGCATTCATCCTCTCTCAATGACACATCCCCTCGTTGCCTGCACTCTACTTCACCTCTCAACTTCACTATCCGTGGATCCAACCAAGCTCTAACTTGTCTATCAATACATGACGATACGAAATGTGGCTAATAAAGGCTCCCGAACTGGCTGGGCCCAGCCTCACACCCAAGTGTCTCAATTCTACGAGTCGGGAGGAAGCACTTAACACCCTCAAGTGCGATAAGGAACTCATGGGTCTCCTACTAAGAGCATCCGCTACCACGTCATTTTCCGTGATGATATTCAATGGCACATTTATAATCCTTGATCAGTTCAATCCATCTCTCCGTCTCATGTTCATTCCTTCTCGCGTAAATGCATCCCGCAAGCCTTATGATCCGTAAAAATCCTACAGGCACTCCATATAAGTAATGCCTCCATATCCACAAGGCAAATACTACGGCTGCTAGCTCAAGGTCGTGTGTAGGATAATTTTGTTCATGCTTCTTCAATTGCCTATAAGCATATGCAATCACCTTGTCATTCCACGATTAATACACAACTCAGACTCGCCAGAGACATCACAATACAATGCAAAGCCATCCCGCCCCGACGGAAGTGTGGCACTGAGCCGAGGTCAATCTCCTTTTCAACCATCAAACTCGCCGACAAGCCTCCAATTTAAAAGGTTCCTCTTTCCCTTTGTCGGCCTAGTCAAAGGTGCATTTATCTTCAGAATCCTCAACGAACTTACTGTGAATACCCCCTCGCCTAAAATTAGAAAACTCCTTATCTCTGTAACACTCGTAGGAGGTTTCCAATTCAATATAGCTTCAACCTTCTGCGGATCCACTGAGAGCCCCTCTGTAGAAACTATGTGTCCCAACAAAGCGACTCGCCGAGCCAAACTCACACTTACCAGCTCCGGGCATATAAACCGATGCCCCGCAATGCTCGCGTAACCATCCTCGCGCCTCCGGATGTTCTTCTCCATCGCTTCGAATAGATCGCAAGATATCGTCAATAAACACAATAACAAACCGATTCAAGTAAGGCCTCAAAATCCTGCTCATGAGATCCATAAAGCAACCGGGCATTCAGAAGTCCAAATGGCATGACTAGAAAACTCAAAATGCCCGCATCGTGTTCAATGTCGTTTCGAAAACATCCTCATCATGAACTCAACTGATGATAGCCTCGACCTCAAATCAATCGGAGAATACCTTAGCTCCTCGTAATCGATCAAAGAGATCATCAATCCTCTAAGACGATTCGTATTATTACCTTATTGACTACCATTAATCAATACACTTAATCGCATGCTTAGTCTTTCTTCTTCACAAACAAAACTGGTGCTCCCCCGGAGACGTGCTGGTCAGCCGAACCCCCTTGACCCGACCATTTCTTCCATACGCACCTTAAGTTCTTTTTCAGTGGGGGCCGTCACGTAGGGGCGCTCTGAGAATCGGTTCTGTCCAAGGGGCTAACTCAATCTGAAAATCAATCTCTCTATCTAGGGGTAATCTGGAAGATCATGCGGAAACACATCAGGAATTCTTTGACCCCTCACAGGAATGTCTTCCAGGTCTCGTATAAATCATCTCACCTCCGGCTGCACTTAGATTTAGATACCCCCGGATGACTTTGAAGCATCTTCCCGGCCATCATCACGGACATCATACTCGAGGACAATATCTTCCTTACCCGTAAAAGTAATCTTTGGTTCCCAGGTCCTACAGACACCTTTGCTCAGAAACCATGGGTAGGCGTGATGTCGAGACAACCAGCCCATCCTTAATATCATAGTCTGGATGTCCAACAATACCAAATTGGCCCTAAACTCATGAAGCCTCAATAATCACTCTGGCCCATGTATACTGTCACGCTATAAGTGAATCTCTCTCACATGGGAAGGGAGACCACACACTCTGATCTATGGGTTTATTATCTCTGTATTCTTTGTCTTGATAAATTTATGAGAAATAAATGAGTGAGTAACTTTTAGGATCTATCCAAGACATAAGTATCATTATCAAACTTGGATAGTACCTGTCGCATGACCTCACAGTGCTATACGCCTCCTAACTGGTGTTGCAAACACCACTGGCACAGTGTACGGGCGTCCCATCTGTCCTCTGAGATGATGACCTCTACCTATTAGATCCTCAGGTTTAGTAAAATGGTGGGGCCTGCACTTTGGAGCCCCTCTCGACTCGACCACGACCTCTACCGACAACGAGCTGCCTCATCTGTGTCCCTCTGATCCCTTTGCGAAACTATCTGGGCACTCTTTGGCGAATGTACCGGTTGTCGCACTTAAAGCAGCTGTGCAGTACTTGATCTGCACTCTTTATAATGATTCTTCCCACTGATGAGCACCTCACGGCTTTGGACCTTTGGGTTACATGCGGCTGGCCTCAGCTGAACCACAGGTAGGCGTGCCCCAGCGGCGGGTTTCTTTGCCACCATCCCTTATGTCTTTCCTCCCCTCTTGGGCCTTCTTGGAACCTCCACAGACCCGATCGACCCACTCCCGGTTTACATCCTTGATTGGGCATAGCACAGGATTTCAACCCCATGCCTCCTCTCTCAACCACAATTACGGCCTCTACTACTGTTGATGCTTGTGTGGGCATCGACGCTCTTGTGATCTAATCTTTGGACTAAGACCTACGAGTAAACCTCCCAGTCTTGAAACTTCATCATCCCCGATAAATGGGACATGTCTGAGGCTCGAGGAAAAACTCGGCTCATGTCTGTCACGGAGTATCCCTGCTCCGGCTAAAGAACTCCTCAGCCTTTGCATCTCTGTAACTGGCTGGAACAAACTTATCTGTAAACTCTTCCTTGAATTGTACGGGACACTCCCTGCAGGCGTCTCCTCTGAGCGCCCTCCGCGGCTCCTAGCGGCTACGTCGCGTGGGGAGGCGAGAAAAGTGACCATCTGCTCTGTCTGTACCTTTGCATCCACTAGTAGACTGCTCATTTCCTCCCCAACCATAGTAGGCCTTTAGGGTCTCCCGATCCATCATAGTTCGGGTACCCCCCCAGCTTTCGCCCCCCTCTCTGTGAAGTACACTGCTCTCAGAACATTCGTAATCTGATGCATTACAAAGTGTTATCACAGCTAAGGTATATCTGTCCTCCACGACCTCGGGAGGCGGTGGCGGCCTTAATGCGTGTGGTGGCTCACGAAGGCATAGGGTCACCATGTAAATGGGTGGAGGAACATACGCGGACTCATCAACATTTCCTCGGGTGGTAGATCTTTAATGCCTCGGGACTCTCACAGTGGCGGGTCGGCCTCGATGACGCATTTTTTGTGAATTCAAAAATTTAATATGTCATTTAATGCATATATGATTTTAAATCACGTAAATAATTTATGTAATTTAAAATAAAACATTAAAACAATCATATGAAAATAAAATTTGCAAATCTTTGCTGCTGTTTCAAAACCTTGGCTCGATACCCACGGCTGAAGGATCCGACCGGTTCTTCTCATAGACAGGGGACTCCGACAACCTCAACGGATATAGAAACTTTCCTCAAAACAATCAAATAAAATCCGTTGAAGCGAACCCCTTTACAATTCTTAACATATCTTTAGAAAACCGTCTTGGTAGTGGTAAATTTTCTTTTCTTTTCTTTTTCAAACACTTGGATTTCTCGGAAAATCGTTTCTCATTTTTCGGACTTTCCCAAATTTACAAAACCTGCGAAAACATTTAAAAACACTTCCCCAATCTTTCGATTACCGGCTTAGTTTAGGACTCGCCGTCATGGCCCGATTAAGCGCCTGACTCGGTCAAACGCAAATATATGCACATATACATTTATTTACTTCAACCATAAAAGCATTCAAAACTAACCAATTTCATACGGTTTATAAAGATTGAGCTTGAGCGGATAAATGAAGCTAGCCTCGTACCTCGTCACGAGGATCAAAGCCCACGTGGTTTCCATGCCAAAATAACACATATCTGAATATAAACAAAATATTCAGCATATACTATATGAAAAAATTTGTTATACAATGCGGTCACGGGCTGTGATCTCTCGATGGCTCGAGCTCAGCTGCGAGGAGGGTACTCTGCAGGCTTTTGTCTCATGTCTGAAAATGTTTACATTTAGTATACGGAAAAAGAAAGTGAGCTAAAGGGCTCGCAGGTGTACATTTCATTAATGTCTGTTTATTTCGATATATATCAAAGTACTATTAACTACAATTAAAAATCAGTTTATACCTTAAACTTTCTTTCTAATGGACAAGGGATAAACACACGACGATTTAGAATGCGACGGTGAGGGCGATCACCAATCGGTTATAACCACTACGGCTGCGTTGAAACTCCACGCTTTGCATAGGAGTTCAGTCACTTAACACCTTATCACGTGTAAGGATATTACACTAAAATCTATTTCCCTCCCTACAGTAGTAAAAGCCCATAACTTCTTCCCTCTAGTGCCTTACACGCTTAGGTACCTCGGCGTCTCAGTGCCATACTTGAGATCACTTATAAGTTAGGTAACCATCGGTAAAACATTTTATTCAAAATACATTTATAAATTCATTTAAATCCTTTACTTTATCATTTAAAACACATATATACGCCTTAAATACATACATATACATTATTTTACAGTTTAAACTTCCATAATGCCTTAACATATGCATACATATATAATTTAATATAAATACTCCATCTCATTAGGCAAGATAAACATATATATATATATATATATATATATATATATATATATATATATATATATATATATATATATATATATATATATACTAATAATATATAACATTTGCTGCATTCTTATTAACTATACATATAAGCATTTACATGAAACTTTTCATTTTAACATTAAAATCGGTCACTTTTAAAACTCAATTTTCAAAACATCATTTTTACACTCACCGTTCAGAAGCTCGATCAGCTTGCTTCAGTGAGTGCCGTTTCGATATTAGATATAGTCACTTTCACCTTTTTCAAGAAAAACCACAACTACACATTAACCATAACTTCCATTTTAAATCCACCATACACATTCATTTTCACCCAACCACATCACATTCACTTAATCCCATTTAACCACACTTAAAAATACGAAATTAAGGAAATGACCAAAATACCCTTTTCTTTACAAAATGACCTTCATGCCCTCAATTCAAATCCTTTTCTTTTCTAACCAATTCCAATGCATTTCTAGAGTTAATATTCACCTAAAACATAGAATACCAAACTACCCTTGACCCCTCTCATTTCCCTTTTTGGCCGAAATATGCCCAAGCCATATTCAATTTTGTTCTTCCATTTTCTTCATTCTAAAAATCACTCTATCTAATGCCTTATACCTCAGATTTCACTAATCCTAACCAATTTCAACATGTCATACAAAATGCACTATCAAACCCTTACCATCCTCACTATTTTCCAAACTCTAACCTAATCCATTTCTTTCTCAACTTATATCAAAATCATCGCAGATTCAACCTTAAAACATACCATAATCTCACATCCATTCCAAGAAAATCAAGGCATTAGGCATAGAAAAACATAAAATCAAACTTTCCCACCAATAGAAACTTACTTTTCTTGTTTTTCATGGCTTCTCTTCCTTGATTCCACTTGGAGATCACTTGGAAGCGGGGAGAGAAAATCACATCCCACCTTGCTCCACCTTGCCTCCACCACGTTTTTTTTTCAGCCTGCTTCTCTTTCTTTCCTTTCTTTTCTCTCTTTTCTTCTCCCCTTTTTCCTCTCATGGCGGGCTCTCCTCTTTTGAGCAAACTCAACTTCTTGAATTTGTTTGATCCTCTAACACTTAGAAGTGCATAAGCCCATAAATCTCATTGGTTGATGCAAAGTGACTTACACATGTCACCTTGTCATTGGTCCATTCTTATGAGTCCACAAATCCATAATCTATTATTGTTTAAATCTGCTTAGCCATTAAGAAAGGTTTTGATTGGCTCTCCTGAAAATATCGGCTTGCATATTTTACTGGGTTCCCCGCTATCTGCTTTTATCACGCGATTAAGCGTCAAATATTCTATGAGTCGTCTAAACTTCGATTGAACATGAAATATTCTAATTAAATCCTTCACAGTGGATTCCAGGCTCTGAAATCACGAAATCGGTTTAATCGTTGTCGAATCAGGACAATAGCGTATTATTTTTCAAATTACGTTCGGATCGCCTGGAAACTATCCAAACGGACTCCGTTTCACTCAGTTTCAGTTTCATTAGACTCTATGATTAATTCCGGACATTTTCGTATTTTCGGCCCAATTTCAGAAAAATTTCAGCGCAGGCTCAATTTGGTCAGGAATCACTATTCACTTCAATCTCAATTCTCTTCTAAATGTCGGTTCAAAGTCATAGGGTAGAATTTCTTAAAATTCCTCTGCAAACCCCCTCCATCCGGATATAATAAGAAAAATCACTATTCATTAGGGCATCCGGTGAAAATTTTAGAAAATGTCACTTTATGCCCAATGGCGTTGAAACGTTAAATTACAATTTGCCTGCTTCTATCATTTGGACCTCTATCCCGGTTCAAAAACTACTATTATAACATTCAATAAGGTTGGGGGTTTTACAGTCATGACATGGCAGAGTACGTGAGCAATTATTGAAAGTGGGGAAAGTTACTTAGGAAACAAGACTTTAGTGGAGAAGACTTGGAGAACAAGACTCTAGTGGAGATGTGAGCAGTTATTGGAGAAGGTGGGTTGAGGTAGTTAGTCAAGAATGTCTATAAAATGAGAATTCAACATCAGAGATAAGGAACCAACAATCAAAACAAAGCATTTCAGCATTTCTCCTATGTTTCTACAAATTCATCAACCGTCTTTTCATATTCCTAGCTTAGTTTTGCATATTTTCTTTACAAGCATCTATTACTTCAAGCTTTCTCGCTTCGATATTTCATTTTCAGTCTAATTCTACAATGAAATTTGTTATCTTTCAAGTTAGTTCATATAGTTTTTCTCTTAGCTTTCAATTCAGTCCATGCAATCTAATTTTCAAGGCATTGTTTCACTTATAATCTAGGGAAATGTCAAGGAAACTAAGGAATCCATGTTTCACTTGAGCAGAAGTTAGATTTCGACATAGTTTCAATTCGGAAATACTATAATTTCCTGGCACGCCTGCACATCCACAAATTTCCTGTGCTTTTTATATGTTTTGGAGCAAATCAACTAAAACATATTTTTATATGTTCCACACATCTATTTTTATATATATATATATATATATATATATAGTTGTGCATATTCCATAATGAGACCCTTCTTTTATTATTTACAGATGGTAGACCTCGGGACATCGGCGGCCTTGATATAAGCCTACTTGAGGGTCCAACGATATTAGTGTGTGAGCCGCCTCTTTGATGATTAAGAACCAAGCAAAGGGGTGGAGAAGTAGATGAAGGGGTGGCGGAGTTGGGTTGCTACCTTTCCCCCGTGGGGAGTCTTTGCTTTATACTCGAATTTCTCCTTGATTATAGGAAAGATAATCTCGTGATTTTGTTGATAAGATCTCTCTTTCCTTATCAAGGACTAGTTCTTCCTTATTAAGGATTAATGCTTTTAAGACTTATGAGATTTGGATACCAGGAGATCTATGGATAGATATCTTGCACGTAATTCCCTCCTTAATATATTTATCCATAACAAACTTCTCATATGAGGTAGGATGGCTAGCTGGGGGACTCGGGATCCTAGACAGGGTTTAGGGTTCGACCGTCTGGCTAGTTCCCATATGGCTTTAATATAGTAGGCCGTCTTGGGCAGCTTCATGAGAAGGGCTAGGTGCTGGGCCTGTGCGAGCTCTGGGCTTGCACGGGTGTTAGGCCTATCAAGTAGTGGGTCTAGACCAAAAGGCCACAGTATTCACACGATACTCACAAGGGTCTCTCCTACCTTAACTAGTAGTCTTGAGTTCGAGTCCTAGGAATACAGTCGTGTTCTATAGTAGAGCTTTACCTACCTTGTAGTCCATCTTGATTTGAATGTGGATTAATCTGGATGTGGTATGGGATAAATGTGTCTTTCATGTGTGCACAGATCCGCTCAGAACACCTCATAGCTTGAGAAAAAAAAAACATATTTTTCCCTAAAAAAACCAAAGACTCAAAAAATGGTTGGCAACTTAAATTTTCAAGACATTTATGATGGTCCAGGGAAAGATATAATTGGTAGGCCATCAAATCTTCAAGGGATTTATGAAGGCAACAAGATATTATAAAGACAAAAAGAACAAAACAAAACTCAAATAATTAACACTTTGTAAAGAGTTTATTTTATCAAAGTAATCACCAACTCCATACACAAAATATATAAGATCATATCCAATCATTCTCTATTCTCCATCTCCATCTTTATATATGAAGATTTTAACCAAAATCCATTCCCAACCATTCTTCATTTACATATTCAAATAGAAAGATGTCAATAGTAAGCTTCCATTTTTATTAAATGATTATTTTAATTAAGTATTTTTATTTTTCAAGATATATTTACTTTATATTATTTGTTCTTTTATTAAGATTGAATTATTTGATAAAATGATTTTAATATATTCATATTGACTTGTTGATTTATTTAATTAACATATTACACTAAATATTCAAATTTTTAGTAAAAATTATTTTAATACGATGTATAAATCTTACCTTCTCTCTCAATAAATAAAGCGTTAAAATTTTAATTAATTAAAATAATTTTTTTGAAAGGATTTCACTAATTTCTTAAAATAAAAATATAACTTCAAATTTTAAATAATAATAAATAAAAAAACATAGAGATTACATCACATGATGTTCTACCATAGTTGTGCAAGGCGCCTTGCTTTCAAGACACAAGGCCTCACCCAGACCTTAAGGCATAAGGCTCACTTAAGGCCAGCGGGCTTTTTATGTAAGCGTACCCCATTTTACATATATATTTTTAAAAATATAATCATATATAACAATCATTTATCATCAAATATCATCTAAAATATCAATCCAATAAATAAAAACACATAAACAATATCTCTAAGCATAAAAATTCATAAAACATGTCAACAAATCTAACAAATCCAAACTCCAAAGTTTCTAAAAATCCATAGAAATTTCTTAGGCATGCTCTCATTGCTCCATAGAAACATGTCAACAAATTAACAAATCCAAACTCCAAAGTTCCTATCAACCACTCATTGCTCTCATCAATTTCTTTCAAGATTATTGATTCAATGGTATCATCGTTCATCGTATCTTTTCTTCAAGGCTCAATTATACTTGATGTACATCAAATCAATCAAACGTTAGTGCTCTAATCTATTCCTCCTCTTGGCATAGATCTGGAAAATTTATAAGCACATAAATACTTTATTATTCATATTTAATCCTTTTTAAAGTTTTTAAAGCGCATAATATTACTTACATTTTCAAAGATACTCCAATTTCTTTCACAACCTGATGCACTACATGTTAGGCTAAGGACCTTCACGGCAAACTTTTTCAAATTTGGAGTTTAAGCTCTAAATAAAGTTCACAATTCAGTTGTAATATAGATATAAAATGATTTAGTGATGAAATTCGAAACAATTCTCCTATTTTCTAGTATCTAAAATATAATATAATAAATTAAATAAAAAAATTTTAAGTAATTAACCCGGTACTTTGGTCTTCCTTTTCTTTATAGCCGAGTCTATTCCAAATACTCCTTATATATATATATATATATTCAATTTGTCCACAACTTGCTCTCGTGTATCAACATTCTTTATCAGCCTTTCAATGCATTTATATAATTGTCTCATAATGGCTTCATCATGCTCCAACTCTAGTTTATCATAGAAGACTTATGGGTTCAAGAAGTACCTAGCTGAGTGCAAAGGCTGATGAAGCTGAATTTCCCACCTCCTATCAATGATTTCGAATATCTCCTTGTACCTATCTTCATTACCAAGAAAACTTTTAACAATAGTTTCCTTAGCTCTAATCATGGCTTCATATATGTATCCCCTTGGAGCTTTTTTTTCACCATCAACCAAGTGAAGCACGCGAACAAGAGGACTTGAAATCTTTAAACAAAAATATAATAGTATTCCAAAAGAAGGCATTATGACCGTCTTAGCTACATTCTTCCCCTTATGCTCCTTTGCCCATTTACTTTCTAACCAATCTACATTGGTGAACATCTTCCTCAAATTATTTTTTTGATCATGTAAGCGAGACAATGTGATGAAAGTAGTGGCAAATTGTGTCTTAGCAAGCCTAAACAATTCCCTTTGTCTAGTAAACTGTGTAACGCCTCGTCCTGAGAGAGTGTACAGTACATGCAACTGTAGGGGCGTATACGAGCACCAAGTGAAATTGTAATATTTTTGGGAGTTATTATTAAGGGTGAAAATATGAAGTGATAAATTATGGAACCCGGAATGTTGTAATAAAACAAGGGTTAAATTGTAATTCACAAAAAGGATATGAAAATCATAAAATGAGTAGAGATTGGCCATAATAGAAATAACAAAAACTGATTTGCAATTTTGGAGAGATGGAGGACTTAATAATAATTAAGTCAAAAATGGGAGTATAAAAGGAGAGTTGAGACAAAGAAAGTTCATTTGTCTCATTTTTGGCTAGGGCACCCGTAGGAGAGGAGAGAAAAGAACAAGAAGGGAGAAGATAAGAGGAAGAAGAAGGAGAAGGAGAAGAAGAAGATCAAAAGGGTATGTTTTCATCTTGGGATCAAGTGTATTTTGATTTCCTAAGGTTTTGGTTTGGAGAATTGTTCCTCCTTTGTCTAGGGTTTTGTGGGAAAATCACCCAAACCCTTGATTTTGTTGGGCTTATGTGGGTAAAACCCCAATTGATGTAAAATAAACATAGAATCATCATATTTTTATGGTTTTTAGAAGAATTGGTGGACCTTTGGTTAAATTCATAAGAGTTCTTGGAATTTCACCTAGGGTTTTGAGGTATGAGGTTCCAAACCACCAATTTAGAGTGTTATGGAGTTGTTTTAGATGAATTCCATATTGGTTTTTGAGAGGTATTAGGGAATAGGAAGTTGTATGAAGAGAGTTGGTACTAAGAAATTTCAAGCAAGAAGCAAATGCGAGCAAATTTCCGAGTTGTGGGAGTGGGTGCAGTGTACCGGTGACCCAGCGAGGAATGCAAGCGTAAATTACGGGTCAAAGGTGTCTTAGGTACAAGTGTGCCCCGAATGCCAGTTGTGGTTTGTATTTAGACCCTAAATTCATACACCCAGTTAGCATGGGAACCTTATTAAATGATTAAGAAGGTTCAAATAAGATTGGAACTCGACGAAGCGTGGCGTACCTCGTAGCCTCGTGACGATATTCGTGGTATGAATGGGTGCTAGGAAGTACGTTAAGTTTCACGTTATCGTAAAGAGATTAATGTTCGCCCGTATTCGTTTGAGTGTGTAGGCTAAAAGCAAAGGCGGAAAAATTGTGGAATCGTGCTCAAGTTTAGTAAGCAGAAAAGGTGAGTGTTCTAAACCTATTTTTCTCAAATATTAGTGTATTATTATTATAAACTGTTTTACACTGGTATTTAATGGTTTTGAGTTGTAAAACCATTTTCCAAGCAAGCAAGCAAATAAGCAAGTGGTTTTAAATTGAAAAACCATAATTCAAAGAGCAAGTAAACAAACAATGGTTTTGAATTATTAAACCATGTTTCAAGCAAGCAAGCAAGCAAATGGTTTTAAATTGAAAAACCATTTTTCAAAGAGCAAGCAAGTAAATGGTTTTAAATTGAAAAACCTACATTTTCAAGAAAGCAATGTGAAAAGCGAATATTTGTGAAAATAGGTCTAACTAAAATTCCCTAGTTCATGAGCAAACTGGAGTGGAGGTGTGCAGCCGTGCACGGTGGTGTTAGGATATCATACATGCATTTTAGTTTTGCACAGTGGTCGGCAAATATAGGTCATGCAATAAGCGGCATTTAAGAAGGGAGGCAGTAGCCTTGTCTGGGGCTATACTTGAGGTTAAGAGCTTCGACCCTAAATTATGGTGATGGAGACAGAGGTCAGATTCCACCATATTTAGAAAAAAGTGACATTAAGACTGAGGCCCTTCCACCTAAGGGTGATGCGGACACGAGGTCCTTCCCGAAGCCACGGTCGATGCACAGGCTCCCATGTTCACTAGGGTACATGACAAGTATAGGCCTCCGGTGGTTGATGATTTATAAAGCATGATCATTCGGTTTGAAAAATCAACCATTGGTACGCGATTGGCCGCAGGCTCAGTTTTATTTCAAAGAACGGCGGTTGAGCCCGATTCTTCCCGTTGGTTTAAAAACAACGGTTGAGCCCAAGCTCCGGTTTTTATTTTTTTCAAAGCATGCGGTTGAGCCAGGGAGGCTCCATTATTTATAAAAAGTTTAGAAACTTTTAAAGCAAAATTTGAGAAATGTTTTATAAGAATTTTTTTAAAGCAAGAGGTTTATAAAAATATTATAAACTTTTAAAGCAAGCAAACAAGAGGGTGAAAAGAAGTTTTTAAGGCTTTTTAAAGAAAAGCAAAAACAAGCAAAAACAAGCAAGTATTAAAAGTTTTATAAACTTTTAGGAAGCGAGCAAGTCTGAAGAGTTTTAGAAACTTTTAAAGCAAGCAAAGCAAAGTAAGCAAGCGAACTTACGGAAAATATTACGCAAAAGAGAGTTTTGAGTTTTGGGATGTGCTCCAAAAGCAAAACACTTTATAAAGCATACACTCACTGAGCTCGTTTAGCTCATTATTTTTGTGTTTTAAAAACTATTTTCCAAGTACAGGCACTCCGGACGCTGGAGCAGATTAGGATTCTCCTGACATTTGTGCAAATGTTGTAATTAAGAATATTTGTAAGGAAAATACTTTGAATTTGTATAATGGAACATATGTATGTACATAGTGTAGTTTTGTGAAAATGTGTTGGTTTGCTAGTTGCCATATTAGGAAAGTGTAAGTTTGCGTGTATACGAGTTTAGATATGTCCTTATATGCCGTGATCATGATGCCAAGAGTTTTTACATTTGCCAAGATTTACCAAATCCTAAGTTGGAAAAAGAAAGAAAAATTTTTATGAGGTTTTAAAAGCAAGCAATAAACCGCTTCATAGAATTTCTAAGGCGTTAGAGTGCTTAATTTGGGGGATTTACAGTGAATTAAGTAGATCACACCCTTGTTGGTAGGGGGTGGGGGTGTGTCAAACTGCCTTATCATGTTGAGTAGCCATGAATGGTTATAAATGTAGCCATTTAGGGATATGGCTCTCTCCAAAGTTCTCTTGATGTTTGGTAGCTTTCCAATTTCTTCCAATATCAAGTCAATGCAATGTGTGGCACATGGTATCCAATAAAAATTAGGTCACTTTTTTTGCAACATCCTCCCTACATCATATTATATAATAAATTAAAATACATCATTCAAAAATTAAAATCAATAAAAATTTACTTATTAAAGTCCTAGAAGTAGTATTTATTACCGTCATCTTATAGCTTGAGTGACTATCTATGATAACTTGAACCACATTTTTCTTCTGACTTGGTCCTTTACATTTAATCAGTAGTTGAACATCTTTTCTCCCGTCTTAATCATTGAAGAAGCATTAATGGATTCCATAACATGGTTTCCTTATAACAATTCACTAAAAAGTTCACCAAAGTTCTTTCTTTCCTATCGGTCCATCCATCCGACATAATGGAGCATCCATTCTTTTTCCATTCCATTTCATGATCCTTCATGGAATCTTTTGTAAGCTCCAACTCTTTCATAGGATTTAGTAGCTTACCTCATAAATACTTGGTCCCTTCATCCCCACACCATATTGACCAATAGCATCAATCATGGGTTGGAAACTTGGATATGTGACCGCATTAAATGGAATGGCGCCTCATACATCCACTTTGTAATAAGAGAGCAAACTCTTTCCCCTTGCGTCCTTTTTGTAGGCATCATTGATAGTAGTTCGAGTCATTTTCCCACTCCTATTTTGAACTACCGTTTCCGCATTAGAGGTGGGAAAATGATCCATCGGCTCTTTCTCCCTTGATCTTTTCACACTACCTCTACCCCTTTGTTTCATCCACGTGAAATATTAGAAGCAACCCTTTTACTTTCAACTTCTTCATCAATGTCTTCAAAATATTCATAGAAATCTTCATTTCTCATTTTCAATTGCTCCTTTTGATTATTTTTCCCAATCATATAATCTTCCATCTCTTGTCTAACATGAATCGGACATTTATTACATTTTGACATTTTATGTCCACTGACAGATGTTATGCATTGTGTCTATAGATGCCTCCCTGGGTTACGATATCACAAAATATACAAACCATTGTATTCAAATTTTTCATTGGAAGTAGCAAGATTGTATTTCCATCTCGGGTCTTTTCTTTCACTTCCACAAGTAGTTGTAGAGCCAACTTGAGTCTCATTTTCATTGCCATTGGAATCCATTCTTTCTTCTTCCAACTTTGAAACAAATCAACTGCAACACAATAATAATTGAAAATATGTAAGACCCGGGAAAAAACTAAAAATTTGAAATTTAGCTAGGAAGGGCAAAATGGTAATTTTGACGAAATGGGACAAGCTAAAACCTGTAATTTTTCTAGATCTCGGATGACGAAACGGACTTCACCATTGAAATCATCTCGTGAAATCTAGTCACCCAAACGAATTTCGTTGAATTCGACCTTTATCCAATTTTCTAGAATTTCGAGGGCCAGGCGTCAGTGGACCCCAGCGGGATTTTTAGAAAAATCCCAAAAAAATGTCAAATATTTAAAGAATGTCCATTTAAGATAGATAGAATTTAAACCGGGATGAAATAAATTGTTTCGGGGCGAAAACGAACCGAGGAAGCGTGACACATGGAGCGATGTGAGCCTCGTGTCTCATGTATAAATATCAAGAAAATATCTAAAATAAAAAAATATCTACTTAATTTGAGTGCAGAAACAACGTTAGAAAGAGAGGAGGAAGAAAAAAAGCAAACTTCTCCAGTGTTTTCACAGGGTTTTGATCAGAGCTCAGAGTAGGCCAGAGAGTTAAAGTTTGTTCTGTGACGAGAGGCTCTGGCGTGGATCTGGGAATCGCGAGATTTGCCGAGGTCCAAGGTTCGGGTTTTCACTAAAATCGAGAAAAGGCGATCTCCAAGGAAATCACGCTATTTGAGGTAGGGTTTTTCTCCTACTCGATTTAATTTATGTCTAAGGGCATGTGTGTGTGTTTCAAGGGGTAGTGTTCGATTTTCCCCCTTCGGCCTCCTTGAGGCGTAGACTTTTTAGCTATAACTTGGTCATCGGCTCGTCAGATTGAGTGGTCAATTTCCTAAGTAAACTAAACTTATAGGATAAAATATCTCCTTGAAATAGGTATATCCAAATTTCAACCCCTTCGGACTCAGAAATTCATTCAAAGTGGAGCAGCACGCTATGGTGTGTAGGAGGAAATTCCCGGGTGGGACACAATTGTCATTTTGTGATTGTTGGCCTCTAACTTCGGACAACCATAACTTCTTCGTTTGAACTTTGTTTCGGGTGTTCTTGGACTCTATGAAAAGCCCATTGAGTCAAGATTCCAGACATGTGCATGTGGAGGACAGTGGGTGATCATAACTTTTCTGAGAATCTATGTTTTGCACCAAGTGTGCAGGTTGCTTTGTTATTGTCGATGTAGACTAACGGTTTTGACATGACCATTGCATAATAATAATATTAGGTAGGAGTACTCTGAGTTAGCCTAAGGAAGGTTGTATGACATTATTTGTTTGACTGTTTTTTTTCCTTTCTTGAAAGTACTTTTAATTGAAAAAGTTTTTTTTTTAGAAAAAAACAAACATTTCCTAAACTTTGAAAAACATTTTTGAGAAACACGTAGTAATAAACTGTTCTCCTAAAAAGACTTACATTGAATTTTTTTTTGAGTAAAACCGTTATCATATATTTAAAAAATAATTTATGATTTTTAGAATGAGTTAAAGTCACCACCTTCAGAAAACTTAAGTATTAGGGTATAATCGTATTGAAGCCTATTTCATGGATGAAGGCTTTGAAAAGTGTGATCATGAGCACACATTGTGTATCAAAACAAGGGGAAAAGACAATATTTTGATGGTTAGCGATAATTTGATTTTTTTTATAGGAAATAATGAGTTGATGTTGGCTGATTACAAGAATATTATGAAACTGGAATTTGATATGGTTGATCTGGGTGAAATGAAGTATTTCCTTGGCCTTGAAGTTGGCTAAAATGAGATGGATCTTTATCCAGTCAAAAAGAAGTATGCTTATTAGATTTGATACTGCAAGATTTGGCATGATAAGAGTAATTCTATTTGTTATTTGTTTGAATCAGTCTTCTAGGATTAGTTGTCTGAATCAGTATGTTTTGTAAGGCTATGCAGAAACAGAGAACACAGTTAAAGGCTATGCAGAAACAGAGAACACAGTTAAAGGTGACGTTTGTTTTTTTCTTAATAAATAAAATTTTTGTCATAAATAAAATTTAATAGGATTAATTATTTAGTTTGTTTGCATTTTTCTAAAAAAATCAATCTTTTAATTTTTATTTAAATTTTGAAACAATAAATTTTTAAATAAAAATTTAAAAATATATATATGTTTTTATTTAATTAGCATGAAACAGATTATGAGAGTTTCTATTGAATCATGATTTTCTTATATTATAATATCTAGTTTTGCCTTGATAGAAAAAAAAACATTCAAAAAATCATTAAGAAAAAACCAAATAATCAAATATTTTGGATCTTTCTATTCAACCAAAAATTTCAAAAATTGAGCATTAAGTCATGAAAAAGTTAAGAAACAAATAGGTTGAATTCTAAAAGCAAATTTGCTTTCAAAAAGCCAAAAAAAAAAAACACCTTAGGGGCTGTTTGGCATTTAACAATGGGCACAAACAGCTTGGCTTGACTTGGCATGGACAGGACATCTCTTAAAGATGAGTAATGGTGAACCCATGCCCAGCTATGAAAGATTAGCTTTGCCTTTCAGTCTTTGATTTTCTTTTGAGTTGGGATCTTTGCTCTGTTGCATCATCAAGTTAATCAGTTTTCCATACAGTTGCAGATTCTTTTTCCATACTACTGGGAAATTTCTAGCAACTTTTATCAAGTCCCCAACTCCCAAATGTTAGATCTGAGTCTAGGAATAATGGCCAAATGCAAAGATTAGTACTGGATTATATGGAAGAAAGATTTCCTAGAGTGACATTAATTCAATCCTGATCTAGAATAGAAAGATTTTGAAGTTCTGATTCCAAGATCTAGAATATTCTAGGAGATTGATTCAATTTTCTGCCTGTTATTCTGACTGATTCATCGAGAAATAGAAATAAACAGAAAATTTGCTTCTGTAAAAACTATTCAGCATGATAATGTTGCCAGGTGAATCATATTGAATGCCTGATAATCTGAATTGACTCTTATTTACATATATATGTAGTAACATTCAGAACCTACTCATTTTATTTTATATTTATGAGCCCTTCAGTTGGCAAATACACACCAAGTAGAATACCATATCAAAGTAATAGCTTTAGTTATCACATGACTGCAATCACATGATTAATCCTGAGTAGGACTTGGAAGCCATATGAGATTATCTGCAGGGAAGAAATGGCACACAGGGGATGTCCCGGGCTCAATCCCAAGCACGCGAAACGAGATATGATCACGGCTCCAGGCAGAGGTATCCAAATGGCAAACAGCCAAGGCATCCACCCTATCTCCATTTTCGCCTTGTAGTAAGACCTTAAACACCTTGTTCTCAGTCAATTGGGAATGGCAGTAGAAAACTGCATAAGGGTAGGGCATAGTATGACAAGCTACCATCTTGGGAGCTGGTGTTTCTTTAGGCACCTCTAAGATGGTATAGTTTTGGAGAAGGGCTCTTGATTTTGTGAGATAGGAAGTTGTTACTCTGAAATAGGATTCCAGCCCAAAAATGTTGTGTACAAAATCAAGCATGGATTCTTGAGAAGTAGCACATAACTTGGTCTCTCCTTTGATGGACTTAATTTCACACTCTCTAAGTGTATTTTCCATGGCTTTGGCTTGGGGGGAGCCTTGAGAAAAGGAGAAGAATTCTAGGAGGTATGGGGTTGGGAATATGAGAAAGGAATTGGAATCAGCTTTCACTTTGGGCAGAGAAAGGGAGGAAAGTGCTTTCTGACAAAGTAGATGGGCAGTGTTTTCCCAAGCTTCAGATCCTTTATAGTGAAGAAGACAATTACTGAAGGGTCCAAGTGATCCATTTGGGATGATGAATGTCCATGAACATGCCCTGTGTCTTCCATTTTTCGGGTTTCATCGCCTCCCTTATCATGGCCATGAAAATTGCCCTCCATGGCAGGCTGCTGATCACCATCCTTTTTCTGAATTCTATCCATGCTATGGAGTTGCAATACATTAACCCCTTCTGGCAATTCATCCATGGGAATTTTCATCAACTCCTCTCTAGGCATCTCCATGAAAGCAATTCCATAACACAAAAATGGAAATGTCTGTATTAGAAAGATGGGAGATCTGTAACATGATTTAATAAATTAAAAAAAACCTCTATCAATCCTAAACCGTACCAAAACCCGCTAAAAGAAAATTAAAAAAAGATTAGTACTTTTATTCAAATGCAAAAATGATATTACCTGCTACAATCATTATACTTTATCATTGACATTAAATTTTCCAGATTCCGTATATGATAATGGATTATATCAAACAAATAAATAAAAACAGGTATAACAGTATTTAATGATTGCCTTCTTGAGCTGCAGGGGTATAGAAGTTCCAAGAGACTGCAAAGAAGTAAGCATGGAGTATGAATAAATTGAAGAGTGGAGAGATTACCATCACAGCCAGAAAGAGAAGGAAGATCCTCTCAAAAGAAATTCTCAGCTTCATTTTTCTTCTTTTCTGGGAAATCCTTTCTTCTTCTTTGATCTTCTCCTTCCGGTAAGACAACAAAGAGACCAAATGAATTAGTGAGCAAACACAAAGGGGCATTTCATCGAATACCACAAAGGCAAGTCATATTGCATCTGAGAGTAGTATGAAGTGAAGAGTCCAATGGCTTCCTCAAAGAAATGCTGCCATTTCACCTATGCAAAAGACAATTAGGCCAACTTAAACAATAAATGGATTCTACATTATTATAATTCTTTTTTTTTCTTTTGAAGATTATATTATGATAATTCAAGGAAAAGGATATTGGGGTTTTTCAAATTGCAAGTGAATAGTTTTAATTAAAAGATTCGCTTTTATTTTGAGTTTGATTGATAATGATCATATGAAGCATTTTAAATTAAACAGAATTTCTTTAATAGAACTAAAAATAATTGAGAATATTTTTCACTATTGTGTAGAATAAATGTTTGACTGTTTTTTGAAAATTTTAAAAAATTTTACATTTTATTTACTTTGCATATTACATTATAGTACTCTTTTTTGGATTAGGATTTGATCATGGTTCTCCTATATGCCAATCCCAACCATTTGCAGCAGAGTGGAGACATTAAGAGCAAATTTCAAAACTTTTTAACTCGTTTTATATTATAAATATATCTTAAAATTAGTTTTTATAAGTGGCATTTTGTTTTAATAATTCTCTATATTTATATAATTATTATTTTTTAAAATATTTACAAATTTACTTTTGTAAACAATTAGCAAACAAGCTCTAAGCCCGATTCAAAAGAAAAAAAAAAAAAAAAAGAAGCAAACAAGCCTTAAGTCTTTCTCTTTCAGCAGATCAAACAAGCTGAACAGTGAAGCACAAATGCCAAACCAACCCCATTCTACATTTCTACTACTAGCTTGATGTGATCCTAGCAATTATGAAAGAAAATAAACTAACTATCCATATTTAACAGTTCTTGAAGTCTTACTCAAGTGGTAAATGGGTGGAACGGGTTTATGGGAGATCCAAGTCTACGAGAATATAATACTACAATGATGTAATCAAAGTGAATGCATGGTAATAAAAAACAAAACTATCCATATTTAGCAAGCATGCATGATCTGCAAGTAGACCCTCCCTTATTAATTGCTTTCAACAATCATGAAGACATGGGCATTTGCTTGCATGATTTTCTCTGGATTCTGGCTAGCCACCCATGTGAAAAAGAGATGATTAAAAAACTACAAAGGTGCAAGAAATGGCTAAAAAACAAGAACGTCCCAGCTTTATTAACTAGAAAACAATAACAATAATTGAACATTTGAACGCTTGGTATTTTTTAAATGAAGGGATGTGGAGTTAGGCAGACCCAACAATGACAACAAAGGATACTTCTGTCTATCGGTATGGAGAAATATAAAGTTTCATTTTTTGTACACTCATATTCACACATCTAGACTATGGGCCTTACTTTCTCATGGTTGAATTATCCAATCATTTTGTATAATTTAAAAAGAAAAATGCCTTTAAATTTATGTTTTTATGTAGTAATGGATGAATTTATTCTTATTAGTTAAAGTTGAGTAATCCAAATTTTGTTCGAACCAATCGAAAAGTTTTTATGTGCGATATTATGATTTTTTTTAAAGATTTATGGTGGTAGTGAAGTTATTGGATGGATAAAGTTTTGTGGTTTCCTAAATTAACACCACAATACTCCAAATATGAAATCAATTTTGGAGTAATGGTTTTTTTTTCCTCTTTCACTCTTGGTTTCTTTTCCTTATCTAGGGCTTCAACATAAATTTTTGGGTCTTTTTTATTGCTTCTTTTTGTCTTAATACTACATTATTATGTTTAAAAAAAATTAGATTTTTATTTTTAGTAGTATAACTAAAAAAGTTAAAAATTATATTCATTTTTCATTCATTTTGATCACTGAAGTCTTAAATGTTTATATACTTCTATTTGACATCAAATGTTTCTACACTTTACAAATGTATTTTTTATGACATCAATGTTTATACACTTTATAAATGTATACATACTAATTATCAAGCCATCTTATAATATTTTGTTTTCTGCTTTTATGTATATTGATTAGCAAGTAAAAATTACCATAATTCATGACTTAATGATGAACCAATGTCTCATACTATATTAAATAATTAAAAATTTTAAAATGTTCTAAACTTAAAATTTTGGATTTAATATGTATATGATACTCCTTTAATCAAAGAAATCTGTACAAAATTTTCAAGCATAAGCATGAATAAAGATTTTGCCTTGGATTCGCATAAGATTTCAGATCCGAGCATCTAATTATGAATACGTGGACAAGTGAACCCACACATTTTGCCTCCAAACGCTCGGAAAAAACAAGGCCACAGTACATGGTTAGTGAGGCGTCAAATCTTCTAGAGTATTATAATTTATATCCAGTCATTTGCTCTCTGTTTTATTTATTTATTTTAATTTTTTATTGAAAACGTCGGATTTATAAAAGTAATCTTTCGTTGTGGAAGGATGAGAACGTTTTCTCATGGTTTTTACAGTTTTATGCATATTCTAAGAAGGGGTTACTATGGTTCGGTTAAACGAAATGTGCCACTAAAAACGATTACAGTTTTCGATTTATTATTTATATATATTAATAACCTAATCATCAACATGATTAATCAAATATTCGGTTAATCATTTTTCGATTAATTACATATCGGTTTTTTGAAACAAATTTGCAAATCTATAATCATGTATTAAAGTTCAAGTTACAATAATTATTATAAATAGAGATAAAAATGAAAAGAAAAAATGAATAAATTGTAATTTATTTGTTACAATCTCCTTGACACTTGTTGTATCTATAATACATTCAAATAAAATATGAAAAGCATGAGATTATATAATTTAATCACAGTTTTTTTAATCAATCGCATGTTTTAACAACTTTCATAGAAAAAAAAAACTACTAAAAATATCACACCTTATATGCTTTGGTTTGACGAGATTAAATAGATTGAAAAAGTGTCTCATATTATATATATATATATATATATATATATATATTATATACATTATGTTTTATAATTTTAGTATAATATTAGTATTTTTATATTTTTCGATCGATCGGTTATGATGCAAGCTTGCCACGGACTGACGCGATTCGCAACAAGATACTCTTTCGGATTGTTTTATGATCAGGTTCGAAGGGAAAAAGTGAAAATGTCATGATCAATTATGGAAGGGTTGATGATAAGTCATTGGGATGAAGACGTCACAATCAACTATGTGAAGTCGCTATGGAATGTGTGGAAATATTGATTGATATGTCATGGATAGTGAAAACGCTACAATCAACTATGAAATGACCGATTAATAAGTTGATGGGATGATGACGTAACAATCAACTGTAGAAAGGTTGATTGATAAGTCGATGGAATGAAGACGTCATGGAAAAATCCGAAAAGTTCAAAAATTCTTTAGAGAACCAAAGGAGAAGACTACCCAAGTTTTAATTAACTTTTATTTTATTACATTTAATAAGCTACAATAGAAAATAAAAATAAAAATATCTACTATAATATTTGACTTAAATCAAACCTAAAACTAAAAGGGAAACAAATCTAAATAAAAATAAACTAATGAAAGTAGATAAAAATACATAAATTAAAAGGAAAGTAAATAACTTGGCATGCAAGTCATATAACTTGATCCAGAAAACATCCCAAATACGTCTAGATTCTTCTAGAACTCGAATTAACATATTGAATGCGTCTTTGATAATCTTTCCTTATGCTCTCAAAACCTGTTGTGGATCCCGTATTTTTTGCTATTATGCGTTTCCCACTAAAAATGCGAGACTCATTGTGACGCCCCAAAACCGGGGGGTCCGTTGACAACCTGTCAACCCGCGGAATATTCGTGGATGTCGGGTAACCCGACACCACTTACGAAAATCGGGCCGAGTCTCCTTTGTACGGGGAGCTCTACCCAAAGTACAAAACATGTCCCAATAATCAACAATGACCACCACGGGGTCGAATCTGAGTAAAATAATGGCCACTTGGGCCCCTGCATTAATACCCATAAAATACATCAACTATCTTACATGGCTCAAGAGTTAATAAATTACTCTTATACAACATATATTAAACCTTAAATTTTTAATACATGTATACAACAATATCAAAGCCACAAATTAAAACTTTTCTTCTAACAGCGGCCTCTAGTAGTGTAGCCTTCCCGTCGCTCTTTGTGCGAAATGGTGATCCCTCGACAAAGGGTGACAGAAGCCCGAGTAGAGATAATTTTACCATGGGTTACTCCCCCACCCTAAGTGCACATTGCATGGCAAAACAAACACATTCAAGCAATTACCCTTGAACCTACTTTCGAATGTCTACATGAGCCCGATCCAGGTGTCCAGGAGTCCTCACGACTTTCTGCAAATGCCTAAGCCAATATGCGAGTAAAATAATCAGTTTTCAAAATAAAAGCTTTTTGTTTTCGAAAACTCACTACCGAATTTCGGTAAAAGTATTGGACTACCCTCCGAGGCGAATGTGTTAGACTATCTCCCAACACAATTCTCCGGAAAATCATCCATTGAAATTCCTTTCACAAACATTTTCGTTTTTGTTTCATTTCATGTCATGCACTCACTTCTAATATTAGGGTGCCTAGGTGCATGTGGATACATGATGCAATTACTTGCACTCATGCTAATATATTCACATGCACATGCTATATTACTTGTAATTAAATCATAAAACATGTTATACAATTCACAATCAATTACACGAAATTAAGCTCACATGGGCTAATTAGCAAACACAAGCAATTCATTTTGAATCACTCGACATCACCGAAATTCCACAAAAATATTCAACGTTACTATTCACATGAACGGTGAAACCTCGGGTTCTGCTGTTCCGACCTACAAAATAGGATTTTCTCCCTTTCGGTTTCTCAGCTTTTGAGGCCAGGAATTCACGGTAAAACAAGCCTCAAAATATTCATAATCATTTACATGGCTCTTAGACAGATTAGCATGAGTAGGAAAGATCACTACTTGGGTTGTCGGAGGCTCGATCGGTCTTGCGTGGTCGCCGTGGCGTGGAGCAGCTTTCCTTCTTCAGCTACATCGAGCCTGACGGTCCGATCGGTAGAGATCATAGAGAGAAGGTGCTATCTCTCTCAAAAAAATCTGATTTCCAGCCACTGCCTCTCACACCTCCAGCCTACTGCACGATTTGTGCTCAAATGAAGGAGAAGATGACACTATGCAAGTTTTTGTCTTATTCATTAACATCTCAAAAATTCCACTTATTCCCTTCTCTTGGATTTTTGACACTTTGCACTATCTCGGCCATCCATTTCCATCCTCTCTACTCATGCAACATGTGTAACATGAGTACATGTTATAGGTGACTTTTGTCATATCACATGTCGTTTTACGGCACTCGATACCTAGTGCCTCGAAAAGAAAGCCAGTGCAAAAATTCAGTATGCAGATTGACGAGTCGACAACTGATATCTAGATTTCGCGAGACGATTCCAACGGTGAAATCCGTTTCATCATCCGAGATCTAGAAAATTTTCAAATTTTTACCGAAATTACCATTTTACCCTTTTTCCGAAAATTGGAATTTTCTCAGGTCTTACACTCATTTTTATTTTTATTTTTAAAAACCATTTTAAAAACGGTTTGGAGTCGCCATTTAATTTTGTTTATTTTTTTTAGAGGAAAAACAAAATAAGAAATAAAAACCCTAGTGTGACTCCTTGTTTAGAAAAGACATGTCTACAAAACCGAGTCCAAATTCAAAGGTCGTGTTACCTATTGGGAAGGTACGATAGTGAGTCGTAGCACCCCTCAAAGCCCCTAAAACCGGTCTTTACTAATCAGGTTATGGAAACTATGGTCATTGATTGATTAACTAATAGATACCAAGAATTATCTCTCATAATTACACTAGTGTATATCAAAACATCAACAAATAAATAAATAAATAAAATAAACAAGTAAAGTCAAAGATGAAAGAGTATGTACCTTGACGGCGAATCGTAAGCATTATCAATAGAAGAAAATGTTAGTATAATAACAAATATAGAAATATTCATGATCGAATTAGGAAAACAAATTGTACATCCGATTTGCTTAGATTATTTAATAAAGGATAAGCTGAGATATTTAGATCCACGACCTATTTATATGTTCACTTGGAAATTAACTCCACAACATTCTATTTTATAACAATAAAATTAATCATGTGTTTAGAATTTTTGAAAACTGATTTGAAATTTAAGTTTTGAAAATTAGAAGTTTGAATGGAAATTGAGAATTTTGAAATGAATTTGAAGTTTGAGAATTTTGAATTGAGATTTTGGAAATAGGGTTTTGAAATTAAGAACTTGAATTTTATAAATTTGATATTTGGAAATTTACAACTTGGAATTTAGAAATTTGAAATTATGAATGGGGAGACTTAGATTTTGAAATCATGACACTTTAAATTTTGAAATTGGGAAATTGTAAATTTGAAAAATTAAAATTTTAAAATTGGAAATTATGAGACTTCGAATTTTGAAATTAGGGTACTTGAATTTTGAAATTGGGAAGTTTGTAAATTTGAAGTAGAAACTTGAAAATTTGGGTTAGAAAATTAGGGGCTTGGGTTTTGAAATTAAGGCAGCGAATTTTGAAATCGGGAATTTGTAAATTTAAACTTAAAAACTTGAGGTACAGGGTTTGCAGTGGGAGACTTGGATTTTGTAATTAGGCAACTTGAATTTTGAAATTGAGAATTTCGTAATTTTGAAATTAGAAACTTAAAATTTTGAGAATTTGAAATTGGGGGACTTTAATTTTTAAATTAAGATTTTATAAATTAAAAAAAATGGATTGAGAAATTTGAAATTTAGGGATGTTAAAATTTTGAAATTGGAAATTTGAATAAGCTAAGAGTGGGAGTTTGATGGGCTAAAGAACCGATCAAATGGTATGACCAAATCATCTAATGAGTTTAGAAAACCTTCTCTATATGTTTTTATGTTATAGTACAAAATGTTCAAAAAGAAGCTAATAAAGTCTCAAAATAATCCAAATTTACAAAAGAATTACAAGGTTCAAAACATAATAAGAATAGAGAACTCTAAAAAGTAAATCCCAAAAAATACTTAGAGTTTGAATTTAGTCATGACAAATTTCCAGAAATGATCAATTATGTGTCTAAATTATTGTACAAGTGTCAAAACAAAGTAAAAATATTCACAATTAAACACAATTTATAATAATATTCACATAGATTCAGAGTAGGGTAGATTAGGTAGCTCACCAAAATAAATCTTAAAACAATATTCATAGGTTGAATTTAATTATGAAATTTCGAAATGATAAAAATTATATGTCTACATTTATGGTACAAATGTCAAAAATATTATTGTCTCAATAAATTTAATTTACACAAACAACTATAAAGGTCTAGAATATGGTAGAAACAGCTACTCATATAAAATGGATTTTAAATCTAACTTAGAAGTCTTATAAAATCCTGCAGTCTCTTAAGATGTCATAAAATGTATAAAATAGAAGTTTGAGGATATAAATTGTAAGAAATTGAATTTTAAATCAAATGGAGTCCTTCATGGTCAGTGTAACTACGCAATGGGTACAAATTCAAAAAATCATATCATTAGCTATACAAAATATATATGCACGATTTATATGTCATACTTCAACTTCAAGATGTATATAATTTGGAAAAAAGAACTAAGAAGATCGTATATTAATTTAATTTAATAGAAACACATTAGGTGTCCAGATTCGGGTGAAAACAAAACATATAAAAAGATTTACACATATTTCTCCTTTTAAATGTGCTTTTTAACTCAAAAAAACTCCCAAAATAAAATACAAGAAGTCAAGAATGCTATAATGCACACTAGAAAAAATTAAAGGCATTGGAAGGTACTCATTTGAATTTTTATGATGAAGATACAGAAAATCGTTGAAGCTTTTACTCCTATGAAGCTCTCTCCCCAAAGCTTCTTCTTCCAAGCTTCCTCTTCCCTTCCTTCCTTTATTCCAAAAAAAACTCTAACGTCTATAGCCTCTTTATGAACCCTACTCTCCAAAAGAATGCGCCCTATAAACCCTAGAATGCCCCCTATGAACAAAGAATGCCCCCTATGAACCTATGTATCAACCTATCAATAGGCCAAAAGTTTTAAAAAGTTTCATACAAATAAAAATAAGTAAATAAAAGAAACACTAAATTGGCCCGCGTCCCTCTTTCTCGATAGAGTTCATGAGTGTACGAACACAAATAATGAAGTGAAACGAAGGTGTGAAAAGTGAGTGAAATGAACTCTATCGAAGAAAAAAGAGACCGCAAATTAAAGTACCCAAGAGGAACAATAGCTCACTCAAACTTAGGCAGCTAAAGGGGTTCTAAAAACTCTAAAAGGCAACAACAAAGTAATTAGTTACCAAAGTCGTAATGCAAGTCTAGACTCCCTCCAAATGGTCTCCAAAGGTGATCGGAGAATCGATGATTGAAGTTAAGTGATAGTTTGACCACCAAAGAGAAACGAACAAATACGCATAAAGGAGATCGACACTCACCACACGAAGGCACTAAAAACTAAGGCAAGACAAATGCACAAAACTCAGGTAAGCTCACATCGAGGGGGAACTGATAAGGTGTTTGTCTATAGAGAGTGCTCCAAATGACACTACTAACATGGATGAAGACGGTGAATGCAATCAAGGTTCGTCATGGATTAAAGACTAATAGAGAGAAAAAAAGAAAGAAAACGAGCCGGGTTCGAAAGGAAAGAAAATTAAAGTCAACAAGGCTTAAGGCCTAAAAAAGGAAAAAGTGAGCTTCGAGCTCGAAAAGGAAATAAAATATCTTAGGGTTGAGAGATCAAGGCTCCATTCAAGGCTTAGGGCTTAAGAGTTCCGAGGCTCAAAAGGAAATAAAACAAATTCATGATTGATAGCTTAGGGTTCGATAAGGCTCACAAATTTAAAAATGCAGCCCGAGCTTGAAAGGAAATAAAACACCAAGGCTGAGATCTCGTAGTTCAAACGCTACCAAAATGAAAAATAAAAAATGTGCTTGAGCTCGAAATGAAATAAAACAAATTTTTACAAGAACTTAGGGGCTCACAAGGTTCAAGGCCTAAAAGAAACAAGCGAGCTCTAAAGCTCGAAATGAAATAAATCACCGTGGCCGAGCTGATGCTTCGACAAGGCTCAAGGCCTGGGAAAGAAAGGTGAACTCTGTGCCTGTAAAGAAATAAAACAAGCCTTGCTATCGATAGCTCAGTGGCTTCGACAAGGCTTGACATGGCTCAGCCTAAAAAGTGAGCTGGCTCAAAAAGGAAATAGAAACGGGAACAAGAACAGAGTTCAAAGGTTTGACAAGGCTCAAGACCTAAAAAGAAAAGCGTAGCCTTGCTCGAAATGAAATAAAACAAATTGTGTGGCTAAGAGTCAGTGGTCTTCGACGCTCATGGCCTAAAAGAAAAAAAAGAAAGCAGCTCGAAAGAAATAAACAACCTAAGAGCTTAGTGGATCTACAAGGCTTGTGGCCTAAAAGGAAAAGAGCTCCGTACTTGAAAATTAAATAAAACAAATGCGTCGAGAGCTAGGATTCAATGCTGCTCAAGGCCTAAAAATGAAAAGGCAAGCTTCGCCCGGGCTTGAAAATGAAATAAAATAACTTCAAGGTTGAGAGCTTAGCTCAATATCAAGAAAAGGCGAAGCCAGCTCGAAATGAAATAAAACAGCCTTAGGGCCGAGCACCGTTCAACAAGGCTAGTGACATAAAAATGAAAAGGCGAGCTTTGGGCTCCAAAATAAAATAAAACAGCTCAAGGCTGACAGCTCAAGGATTAACAAGGCTCAAGGCCTAAAAAGGCAAAGCTCTCGCAGCCCAAAAATACAAATGGGCACTGCTCAGTACTTAAGAGCCACCCAACAAAGCCCAGCCAAAAAGAAGTAAAACAGTTCCAGTTCTAAAATGAAATAAAACAAGGATAGGCGTTACGTGATTGTGTTTCGTGATATGCATTACAAGTGTATCACCAACCGCCCACAAGTATAACTCGTTGCTAATAGAGAGGTCACATATCGATATCAATCCATAGGGAAAACCTTAATCGTAGTGGGCTAAGTACCAAAATTATAATACTTATTTAATATTCAAACTAGCAATTGTAATGGCTAAGCGGAAGTAAAATCAGATTAAATTACTACTAATGTCCTGTGCGCTTCAGACGTGAAAATGATCAAAATGGTGTAAAAGGTTAGGTGTTGCGTTGTTGACGTCTCTATTATATAATGTCATGGTTTCATTCCATTATCTAGTATACATGTTCTCCAAGGCGGCTCTTATCTACTGTAATTAAAGCCTTTCTCAAGGTCATTTAACCTCCCTTTATCACTAGGTTTCTTGCTCCTTGGCTCAACCCTAAGCATTAAAGGTGCATGGAAGGCAAAGAACCCCCAAGCCTTCTAATTATTGATAATCCTATATTACCAAGTTTATTAGGTTAACCCACCTATGTCTAATTCTTCATTCACTTCTTAGATCTTACAAAGAACCACTCACATATTAAGATTGATCATAAATTAATATGTCTGATTTCAACCAAGCATGAGTTTATGGTAAAACAAATATATATAAGATAATGGAATTATGAAAAAGTCAACACTTTAACATAGTATTCATGTCCAATTCACTACCAACACCCTAAACCACGAAATTAGAACCTCATGATGTTCTGGTCCATTACAAAATAAAAGTAAGACTTAATAATAAGGATAGAGAAAACGTCAATGATCGAAGGAATGACGGTCTCCCAGATTCTTCAAGTCTCTTTCTCTAAGATAGGCCTTCAAGTCTCCTTCCCTCTGTTCCAAACCCCAGTTCCTCAAACCCTAGCACTGCAAACGTTTTTTGAATCCCTTGAATCGATTATCTCTGCCTCTATGCCTTCTCTTCCACGAGATAAAAGTTTGTTAAGTTTTTCTCCCTGCCAACCGTGACGCTTGAGCTAATTTCTACACCATTCTTCTCCAGGACTCTTACAAGGCTCCATTTCCAGCACTTTTCCTACAAAACCCAACACAAACTAAATATTAGAAAAGTAATCAAAACGAAGTCATATATATATGAAACTGATCCCAACCAGTAAACTCCTGCTTGTAATGAAAGGGCTTAGCACCTATCACACCCCCAAATCCAGGCTTCTTGTTGGTCCCTAAGCAAGAAATAGACTCTAAACCGTGACACATAAGAAAATAACATACTAAACTCAACGACACGAGTGTGATGCACATGTTGCCAAAAGAAAGGATCAAAATGAACTGTACTCACAAATCTTGCCCTTTGTTTCTAATTTCAGAGGATTCTTAAGGTTGTTTGACTTTCGAAAGAATTCGCTGAACACGATTCGACGACACAAGTGATTCAACCTCCTTAGGTTTTCGATGGCCTTTCCCAAGAAGCTATGCAATTGATGCATGATCTCTAGCATATAACTCCTAGCTCCTGCACTTCAAACCGAATTCAACTTACCTATTCGGGGATCAAATAAACGATAAGAACGCACCATATTTATTCATACTAACCTACTTACTCTCATGAAAGAAATACTAGTGCCCGTGAAGTTTGGGCTGAAAGTGTTCTCAGTAGCTGGATTCGCTGTGACTCCCCACCGCTGGTTAAGGGCACCAGCATTCGCCCTCGAACTTCACCTCGAACACTCAACCAAACTGGCGGTCTTAAAGGGAAACTTCCGCCTTCCTCGTCCCATGTAACCCGCAAAGGAAGTCAATGGCTCCCGCCGCTGGCTCGGGGTAAGCACAGGTTTAAAACCCCTGACCATGCCCCAGTATTCCCAACCAGAATATCTCAATTTATCCAATTCACACTTTCTATTTTTTTTTCTTTTTTTTTAGATGGGGCCTTGGAAGGAAACTCTCTTTTCTTAGGGTGTCCCATCACTGCGTTTAGAAACGCCCAAGGTTCATTGAAATTAGTAAGCCTGCCTGCTTAGGCATACCCCACCACATGTATGAGTGTGTGGTAGACTAATCTGGAATTGGTTTCTTGAACACCAAGGAGGTGACTCACTATATCAACCCTACCTATCCAAACATGTAATTCCCGAGCATTTATGTAAGACCTAGGAAAAACCTAGAAATTTGAATTTTTGCTAGGAAGGGCAAAATGGTAATTTTATTGGAATTCTTTCTAGATCTCGGATGATGAAACGGACTTCACCGTTGGAATCATCTCGTGCACCCAGTTCACCCAGCGCATTTCTTCAATTCTAGACGTCTGATTTTACCGAATTTCGAGGCAACAAAGGCCAAGTAGACCTTGAAAACGAGACTTTAGAAAAAATCATGAAAAAATGTCATCATTTAAAGAATGTCTATTGGCATAGATGGAACCGAAACTGAGATCAAAGCCAAATTGTTTCTGGGCTTAAGAACTGAACCGTAAGTGACATTGCAGGCGCCGACGGTGAGCCACGTGGCGCGACGTGAGCCACGTGTCTACACTATAAATATCCTAAAATATCTAAAATGCAAGGAGATCTCATTTTTTGTCTAGAGAAAACCATGATAGAGAGAGAGAGAGGGAAAGGAAAGAAAAGCAACCTTTCTCCCAAATGGGACACTGGTTTTGCCGACTTAACCTCGATAGATCTAGAGTTAAGCCGCTTCTTACGCACGTGAGAGCTACGCTGCGGTACCTGGAATCACAAGATTTTTGCCAAGGTTCCTGGTTTTCACGAATCGAAAAAGGCAAGTTTGTCCCGGGAAACTCACGCTAATCGAGGTAGGGTTTACCGCATCGGCTTAATTTCTATCTACAGTACGTGTGTGTGTCAAAAATGGAGAATGCCACAAGTTTTTTTTTTCCTCCACCCCATGACTATGTTTTCACATAATCTCTGTCATCATATCCTCATCCGACCGAAAGGATCTTCAAACTATACCATGGGGGAGAACATATATCTCTTTGAAATAGGTATATCCAAATTCGACCCTTTGATTCCAAATTCATTCAAAGTAGCCATATGTTTGAAGTGCTGCTCGCTTTTTTAAACTCCCCGATTGTGTTTTTTGGACATAACTCGCCATAACACATCTGAATTCGAGTAGTTCTAATTTCTGGTAAACTAGACTTATAGGAACATATTTCCTTGTGTCAGTTCATCCAAATTCCGACCCCTTTCGACTCAAACAAATGCATTCAAATGGAGCTATGTTCGTACGCCAATATGTTTGAAAACCCAGTAGTCCCGATTGTTTAGGACATATCTTTGAGTTCTGATCCGATTTGGGTGATTCCGCTTGAGAAGAAGCCTAAGAACCGTATAAAGATCTAAATGAAGCATAAAGAACCAAGCAGCAATTATGGATTAAGCACTCCTCAAATCGGGTATCATGCATCAAGCCTGGAAGGTAAGCGTAGTAACCGACCGCGGAATGAAAATGCCATAACGTTTCGTCCGAACTCAAGCTGGTGTTCTTGTGTTTGAACCAGTGTGTGTGGGACACACAATGGTCCATTCCCCGTTTTGTTGTCTCAACTGACGACCATATCTTTTCACAGTCCGTACTCAAGCCAAGTTGTTCTAGACTCTATGGAAAGCCCATTAAGTCAAGGTTCTTTCCATGTGCCTGTGGAAGGCAGTAGGTGTCCCCAACCTTGCTGAAAATCTATGTTTTGCACCAAGTAAAAGTGTGTTATTTGTCATAGGTCGATGTGAATAGCTTCAGCTTTGATATGCACCTCATTACACGGTACGCCAGAGTTATCAGATTGGTATGAATTGCCATGAGTTAGCCTAAGGGACTATATGACATTACTTGTTTGGGCCATGTATTGATGAATGCTAATATGCATGATAATACGATATCTATAAAGATTGGCATGAAATGTATGGAACTTATATGCGTTTGGCGATATAGTGTCGCACACTCGATTACGCACGACGATTAGAATATTCCATGTACAGGCATCATACATGTAACATGAGAATTTGTAGTGACATTAGCATTGCATATGCATAGACATCAATATATTGGGTGTGTGTGCTGGATATATCATTCATCATCGTTGTTGATGAATGTATGGAAGCCGCATTTCGGACGACGTCCAATAGATGTCTCACTCTGCTTAAAAAACATAAAAATAAATATAAATAATGTGTGTGTTGGGTAGAGCAAAGCAGTGGACCGTTAACCCCCTCGTGAAAAGTTTCGAACATGGGTGTAAGGAGATCTTCGCTGTGATCCGAAAAGTTCATGCTTCAAAGAAGACATCACAAGCCATGGTTATCACATGTAATTTCGAAGCCATATGATAGAATCGATTTCCCACTTCCCTGATTAGTTTCCATTGGCACTTCAGATTGGTAATATGAAGCCTGATAAGGCTCTGGGTGATATGTGTATCATTGGTACCACCGGTGACGGTCGTCAAACTTGGCATAGGCATGTGTGAGGGAGCTCCAGGGGTGACTCCTCGATACGGGCATGAGCCATTTGAGCCCCACGATGACATACCCATTCATGTGACATTTTCTACTGATGTATCAAGGTTTGACTATCAGATGAAAGACTTCAGCGGAGTAACCCTCAGAATATCACCACCTGCTTTCGCCACCCCGTCGTGGGACCCCCCCCTCCCCCTTCCCTTTGTAATGTGTCAAAAAGTGTGCCACTGACCCGCATTAAAATCAGCACATATGAAGAAAGTCTGATGTACTAGGACCATATTTTGTATATGTATATTAGAACAATCAATTTTAATATATCATTTTGTAAGAGTGTATAATTGAACTTCAGAACATATCATCACATATTGCATGTATAGTATTCGTGCATGGCCGAATGGGGTCGATTGTCGCATGACCATGAATGTTCCTGTGGTATATCGATCCCGGATGGGTCATGTGATATATTGTTATACAGGTTGTATTTTGGATAGAGCTTCCCGTACAGAGGAGACTCTGTCCGATTTTTTTTATTAATTTATGGATCCTGATAAATGGGACATGATGATGTGGTGTTGGGTTACCCGATATCCACAGGTTTCCACAGCCGACCTGTCACCGGGGGACCCCCGGGATAGGGGTGTCACAATCTAACAACCTAAGGATCCTTTCTTGTTACTTGCATTATGTGTTTCGAAAATTTGGAGAGGTAAAAAAGATCCTTGATTGGCAATCATGGCATCACTCACACATACTACCTAACACAACGCTAAAACATGAAATTAAACTGAGACATCCTAACACACAAACCTAAACGAAAACTGTGAAAATACGAACATAAACATAAACAAAAACAAAATACACAAACATATCCTAAACAACGAACATAAACATAAACATAAACATAAACAAAATACATAAACATATCCTAAACAATTAAAGTAAATTATGCCAACTCAACCACCCACAACCCCCCCCCCCCCCAAACAAAAACGGACAATGTCCACATTAGCAAGAAAATAAAAGAAGGATGGGAACTCCCCTCGTCGATCTAAGGGATCATCATGGCAGGGCGGCGGGTGGCAATGGAAGGCAAGTACCGCTGAAGCATTACTGGATGACCCACTGGGCTAAGTGAGATCAGGTGCATACCGACCTTAAGGCATCCATGTCCTGACTCATGGTGACTCGATGCTCCTGGGTCTCATCCTAGAACGCATCAAACCTGGAAGTGAGGTCCTCGAACCCGTCCCCTGTGGTGAAGGACCGAGGACATCCTGTGGCCCTGGAGGTAATGAGGGGGTGGCCGGCCTCACCCGGGTTCTCCTCACACATGCCAAACAAAGTTTGGCAGTCATTAACTCTTCACCCGAAGGTTCATGACCCAAGTCATAAACAGCCTCGGATCAGGGAACGCCCTACTTATCCTTCTTAACGACGAGCCTTACCGGGATGGATCCGTGCCTTATTATCCCTGGCACCCCCTCGCTGCTCTCAGATAAAGCCATGATGAGAAATGGTGGCGAGGTTCATTTTGTCCTGCTATAGAGGATTCGCGTCCTATGACATTAGACCGACATCAAACTGATGTCCTAATGATGGCAAATCGAGCAATGCCTTTTTCGTCGTCATTCTCAAGAAACATTCCTCGTCTAATGAGACTGAGGCAGATAAAATGGTGCCACACCTTAGGGATATAGGCCAAGTGTTTGGCCTTGAAGTGCATGGCGTGCCCCTCATTGTTTAATTTCCACGACGTGCCTGTTTGTTAGCATCCTAAGGACTTCCGGGTAGTTAGGGTTCTCATGAAGCCGATCATAGCTCCTGTTGGAATCCAGCTTCAAGGTTATATTACGATTGATAGACTTCAGACCGAAGTCTACCAACACCCCACCTGACCATTTTCAATATGAGCAAGAAGTTGGTGTAGACTCACACAACCATCGCGCCATCAAGGTTAGCACAACGCACCCCACCCCTTCTTAGCTATAGTTTTTCAGAAAAAATTATCGGGATGTTGGAATCCCTTCTCCTTAATGAAGGAGCGATTGGTAGAGATGAGGCTGAATTTCTCAACCGTGCTCTCATTGACAAATTTATCATGGTCGAGGGCTGGAGAGGGTTCTTCACCGGCTCACATTTACTTTTCAGCCTCATTTTTCGCTTTTTTCTCGACATTGGGCATGGGATGGGGCAATGTTTGGATGATCCTGAGGGTGAAAACACTCTCTAGTTGGCTTTCGTACCCCTATTTGAAGTGCACTCTACCAAATGACTCGAAAGAATCCCCCAAAACTCACTTAGGCCAAAGATAAAACACTTAGTGGGCACTAAGTGAGATGGTGGTCTTGCTTGAAGAAAAATGGGTCTATAACACCCAACCAACCCTAGGGTACCTTCTTGGACACAAAGAGCCCAGAAAAAGAGGCAGTAGAACTAAGACCTGAATTGAGCCAAAAATCAACCCGGAAGAAGGGTCTTCAAATGACAAGGACATTATCGTTAAGGAGCTGGGGACGCGCCTGTGTGGCTGGAGGTTGCTATGATGGCTGGGATTTGTGCTTGACCGATTTAGCTAGAGCACTCGCAAAATCTGAAAAGCACACTAGGGTTTTTCAAATTGACGGAGGTGAGAGTATGAACATTTATGTTCCTAAAAACAGGGTAACGTCACGACGTCTCAGCCAACCGATGTTCTCGAGGTTATTTGAAACGCCGAATGTTGGAACCAATGTTGCGATGTTGTAGAGAGGCTTACTGTTCAACGCCGCGATGTTGCAGAGAGGCTTATTTTTCAACGTCGTGATGTTGGAACCACCAGAACGCTGCGTAGAGGCTTATTTTCCACGCCGCGATCGCTGATTCCTCAGATCTCACTCCCGAGAGGTATTTTTTCAATGTCGCGACACTGACTCAACGTCGTGACTTTCCCAAGACCATCAACTAGGAAATTCTTACAAAAATTTTCTAAGTGGGAAACTCCCCAGATTCGCCTCTACTCCCAAAAGCCTCGTACAAAGCTCGCTTCATGCTATTTTTCCTTCTGCCGCAGCCAGAACCTGAACCCTAAACACCGCAAACACAAATACATCAAAATTAAAACGAGGCACCAAAACCAGCAACTTAAAACAAACAAACTGGATGACCAAATGATTTAAAAGCTGGTTACCTCCTAAGAAGGCATCGTCGTTAGCTTCTCGCTTCACGCTTGCAACCCTAACCGGGTGCTTAACCATAGAAAACTTTTGCTAAACTAAAATTGCGTGGTCCCGAGCATTGCTTATTTTGGTTTCAACTTGTGTGACTGAAGCTTCGAATTAACCGGCCAAGATAAAGCTTCACCGCACCCATTCACCTTAAATCAACCTTCTCATGGTGATCAGCCACACTACTATACGTGGAAAACTCTGTGACTCATAATCTGCCATCGCATTCCTGACTAGTTTTCCTGGGAACAATTTCAATCTTGAATTGAATAACAATACTTGTTGCCTGGTTTCAGCTCATTATGCACTAGATGCTTGTCATGCCATGCTTTGGTCTTCTTCTTATAGATCCTTATATGCATTCTAACTAAGTTCATCCAACTCATTCAACTGAAGCATCCTCTTTCTCCCGGCCATTTCGAGATTCATGTTCAATGATTCTAGATGGGTTTTATGCTTTATAGTTCCGCCTCTACGTAGGTGGCATGTCTTACCATGCATAACTCAGACGGAGACATTCCTACCGGGTCTTGAAAGTCGTTTCTATAAGCCCATAAGCTCACCACTTTTGTCATCGGGCTCTTCCTGCTCCATTAACCGTCTTTTTCTAAGATTTGATCTCCTATTCGACACCTCAACTTACCCATCATTAGGCGGTGCATATGCAAGGAGTTCGATGCTTCACCCCATATTTGGCCGAGCGATGCAACAAATTGTTAAGGCAAATGTGAGCCTTCATCAGCCGACATCGCTTCAGAGTCCCGAACCTTGAAAGACGTTACTCCGCAGAAATGCAGCGATTTCACTTTCGCATCACAAGCAATGGTCAGAATGGCTTCCACCCACTCGACACATAATCTACCGCCAAGAGTATGTATTTGTGCCCATAGACACGCAACATACCCATAAAAGTCAATGCCCTGCATATAAAAAGTTCTACCTCTGTGATATTCGCCAACGATATTTCATTTCTTCCAATGTTCCCGGGTCCTTCGACACCGATCACGTGACTTTTGCAACAAGTGTGCATCTTTGAATATAGATGGCCAATAAAAGCCGGATCGTGCTCACGTTGTTCTCTGGGTCTATCAAATGACCTCTACACTCTAAAGAGTGGCGGTGCACACACCTTCGAATAACTGACGGCATTAATCGCTTAAAGAGGATCGGGTCTTCCGCAATAGCGCTTCGCTTCGCAAAGAATCTCTTCTTCGCTGAAATGTGAGGTCGTGAATAATACCGACTAAAGATAATCGCTATGTCAAAGAAACCACGGGATGTTTCAAAGATGTGACAAAGCTAGTATATGTTCATTCAGAACATGTCATCAACTTAAATGATGTTTCAAAGATCGCTTCGAGTTTCTGGGCCTTGATGATGATCGGCTACCATGTTTTTCGGAATCCTTCTTATCTCGACCTACATCAAATTCTTGCAATAGAGCACCCACCGAATAAGTCTTAGGTTTCACATCTTTCTTAGTCATCAAGTATTTGATCGCTGAATGATCCGTGGAACACAATAATCCTTTGTTTCCCTATAAGATAAGGTTCAATTTGTCAAAGGCAACACAATAGCTAACAATTTTCTCTCACATAAGATAATTTGAGTTGTGTATCATTCAACGTTCTATTGGCATAGATGACTTTTTCTTTTCTCTGGCCTAAAACGACCCAAACTGCAAAGTCTCGTGCATCACACATAAGTTCAAATGGAAGATTCCAATCTGGAGCGACTACTATAAGGGTCGAGGTCAACTTCTTTTTCAGCAACACAAAAGCATTCATGCATGGCTCATTGAACTCAAACGGAACAACTTGCATAAGAAGATTAGACAAAGGTTTTGAAACCTCGAGAAATCTCGATGAACCGTCATAAACCCACATGGCTAAGGAAACTACGCATCCCTTTACCGACGTGGGAAGGGGCGCTTCTCTATTATCTCACCTGCCCGATCACCGCGAATTCCTCTTCTGGATATGCACTGCCCCAATACTATGCCTTCCCTCACCATAAAGTGGCACTTTTCCCAATTTAAAACTAAATTGGTTTCCATGCACCTTTTCAGTACCAAAGTTAGATTATGGAGGCAATTATCAAATGTAGAACCAATCACCGAGAAATCATCCATGAAAACTTCAATGAATTTTTCAACCATGTCCGAAAATATTCCGATCATGCATCTTTTAAAGGTTCTCTGGCGTTATTAATAACCTAAATGGTATTCTCCGAGCAAATGTGCCATAAGGGCAAGGAAGGCTTCCCGATCTTCTAGAGCAATGGTGATTTGATTGTATCCTAAATATCCATCTAAAAGGAAAAAGTACTCATTCCCCCCGAGTCTATCTAACATCTGACCAATAAATGGAAGTGGAAAATGGTCCTTTCTGGTCACTTTGTTCACCAGAGTCAATACAAATTTTCCATCCTCAGAATCGTTCATTGGAGCAAATTTCTATTTTTCTCATTTATTATCACCGTAGTTCCTCCTTTCTGGGCACTATCAATAGGCTCACCGGCGAATCTGTCATACGGGTATATCACTCCCGCATCTAAGTACCTCCTTCCGAACTACCTCTCTCTTCATCAGATTTAAGTGTCTCGGTGCATCCACCATCTACGCTTGCTATCTTCCCTCCTCTAATATTATGTGCATACACATAGACGGCTCCGATCCCTTTATATCACGAAGGACCATCCAATCGTCTTTATGCTCCTTAAGGATCTTCAACACCCTCCCTCCTCCATGTTGTGAGAGGTAGATGAAAATGATAATCGGTAAGGTGTATTCCTCCCCAAGATAAGCATATCTCAAATGACACGGCTACTTCTCTTCCACAATAGGGGGTTTCTCAATAGAGGGAGTCAATCGACTTGGGCTAGCTCCCAAAGATTCAAAGTACTTTCTTCTATTTGGGCCAAAAGAATCCATCCATTTTACATACTCCCCCGAATCACCTCATCTTCACAAGAGGAAGGGTCATCACAAGGCCAAAGGTCTCCAATAGTTTTGAATGACCCAATCACAGACACTATACTTCTAAAGATGCATGCATTTCAAGCAATCACATTATCATGTGGATGCTTTATGGAATTGAAAACATTGAATGCTACTTCCTCTTCTTGAACTTCTCAACCCGGAAGTTCACCAGACATCAATCATTGCCCTTCCGTAATGGCTAAGAAAACGGGTCATCCGCTGATAATCGGGGACCTCTTTATCTTCTCGCGATGTTCGTAATGATAAAATCTTCAGGAAAGATAAATTTGTCCACTTTCACTGGCACATCTTCTATGATACCACGAGGATGAGTTAGTGACCGATCTTGCTAGCGCAAGGTGGCCCGTAGTCGGGCCCAGCTTATCGATTCGGTTTCTTAAGGCGGAGCCATGGCATAAGATTATTGCTCGCACTTAGATCACACAGAGCTCTTTCAAATACTGCATTCCCAATAGCACATGGGATTGTGAAGCTACCTGGATCTTTCAACTTAGGTGCCAACTTCTTTTACAATATAACACTACATTCTTAGATGAAGCGATAGTTTCATAGTCTCGACTTCCTTTTCTTGGATAAAGGCGTCGCCGTAATTCCGTATCCCGGCATTTGCTCAAGTGCTTTAGCAGATGGGATGTTGATGTGAAGCTTTTTGAAAATATCCATGAACCTACCAAACTGCTTATCCAATCTGTTCTTTCTCAGTCTCTACGAATACGGGATAATAGGCTTCTCATCATACGAAGGTTTCTGAGCTTCAACTTTCTCTGGTGTGTTTGTGACCGGTTTCTTTACTAACTTTTCAGCATCTTCAGCGACCTCAGTACTGCTTTTCTCACTTCCCGCAGGGTTTTCAACCTCTTCCTAGGCCTCAATTGATTGTTCTAGAGTCCTCCCACTCCTAAGGGTTACAGCTTTGCAATGCTCATTTCCTTCTCTCCTTGGGTTGACCTCTAAAGTACTAGGCAAATTCCCTTGTTGCCTCTGGCTCATTAACGAAGCCATTTGGCCCATCTGGACTTCCAAATTTAGAAGTTAGGCTACTTGATTGTTCAGTGACGTCCGAGTCTCATTCTCGAACTTATCATGTGACTTCATCATATTCTGCATATCGACTCGCTGTTATTTGGATCTATGCTGACTTCTTCTCTTGAGGTGGTAGGAGAGGTTTGGCTTGCTCCATAGGATTACTCGCATTTTGATTTTTCCATAGAAAGTTAGGATGGTTCTTCCACCCCAGATTGTAATTTTGACCATATGGGTTGAAGTTCTAATTTTGAGGGAACTTTGCCATATATTGAGCTTGTTCAATAATCAAATCTCCGGCGCGTCGTCATTGGAAGCTGCGAGAGGTGGGATGAGGTCCATGACATTGCTGCATGTAAGTGGGCTTTCTTCAACCTTGTGTAGATAATTGAGAACCTAATTGTTGAGAAGCTTGTAGTTGTTTTGAGGAGGTGAACCTTAAGCATATAAGTCACGTAGACATGTCTAGAAATTGATGCGATGCCCAGCGGGTGTCCGTTGACGATCCGTCAACCCGCGAAATACTCGTGAATGTCGGGTAACCCGACACTACTCACGAAAATCGGGCAGAGTCTCCTTTGTACGGGGAGCTCTACCCAAAGTACAAAACATGTCCCAACAATGACAATGACTACGGGGTCACGTACGGAAGTAAAATAATGGCCGCAGGCTATCAATACCATAAAATATCAACTTGACTATCTCACATGTTTCAAGAGTTAATAAATTACTCTTATACAACATATATTAAAATTACAACATTCTAATACATGGGTACAACAACATCAAAGTCACAAGCCAGCTTTCTTCTCAAACGGCCTCTAATGAGTGCCGCCTTCCCGATCGCTCCCTATACTTGAAATGGTGATCCTCGACGAGTTGAGCAAAGCTGATAGGATAATTTCCTACATGGGTTACTCCCACCCTAAGTGCACATGCATGGCAAACAAACATTCAAGTAATTACATGTGAACCTACTACGAATCTCTACATGATGCGGATGAGTGTGACTCACCTATCCCATATCCCGAGTCCTCATAGGCTCCCTGCTTTGTCTCAGTTACCATGAATAGAAACCATTTTCCAAACAAGGTATTATGGACAACCCTCTGATGTTGTAATGGACACCTCCGATAATTATTATTGTGTAGTCCAGCCCTCGAAACAATTCTCTCCAAAGAGAAACCACCTCACGCACTCCTCCTATTACAAGATTGCCCCGATGCATATGGAATGCATGATGCCAATTCCAATACGTTCATGCTAATATATTCACATGCATATATATTAACATAATTAAATCACATAAAACATGTTATGCAAATTCACCATCAATCACACCAAAATTAGCTCACATGGGCTAATTAATAAACCACAACAATTCATTTTAATCCTTTCGACCAAACACATTTTCACACAAAATTATTTCGTGTCACTATTCATGTGAATAGTAAAACCCTCGGTTACTGTTCATGATCACTCAAATAGGAATTTTCTCCACTCGGTTCAAAGCTTTTGAGACTGAATTTACGGCTAAAACAAGCCTCAGAACATTCCTAACCATTTACATGGCTCATAGCCAAAGATTAACACAAGTAGGAAAAGATCTTGACCTCTTGGAGTTGTCAGAACTCCACCAAATCGGTGCCCACGCGTAGTCCTCACCACGTAGAGCAACTTTCCTTCTTGCTCCGTCGAAAACCGACGGTCCGACAGGCCAGAAACCTAGAGATAAGCCACTCCCTCTCTCTCTAAAAATGAAAATTCCAGCCTACTGCATCCTCCTCCTTCTTTCTTTATGATTTTGTCTTATTCATTAGAGTCAAATAATACCATTCATAATCTCAAGTCTTGGATTTTTTTACACTTGGCACTATCTAAACCGTCCATTTCCATCATCTCTCTACTCATTCAACATGTATCATGGTATGTTATAGGTGACTTGTCACATCACATGTCATTCTGACTTTTAGATACTCGGTGCCTCGAAAAATATCACAAGTCATTTGTCTCGGTCGACCAAGTCGACATGGTAGTTAGATTTCACGAGGCGATTCCAACGGTGAAGTCCGTTTCATCATCGAGATCTGAAAAATTTCAGTTTTTACGAAGTACTGTTTTATCCTTTTTCGGAATATTGGAATTTTCTTGGGTCTTGGCTTTTATCTGGTTTCTTCAGTGGTACTCTTTCAACTGGCCATTAACAATCATTAAAGACGATGATCTCAAGAATTTGATAAGCTTCCACTTCATTATTTCCTATAATCGCTCTTCCAGCATAAACATCAATAAGAGTCTTAGTGGGACGACTCAAACCATTGTAGAAATGATGGACTTGCATCCATTTGGTGAAACTATGGCTAGGGAATTTTCTCAACAAATCTTCAAATCTCTCCCACGCTTCGTAAAATGACTCCCTCTCCTATTGATAAAAACTACTGATGTCAATTCTCTACTTTGCCGCTTTTGCTAGTGGAAAGAATCTAGCAAGAAATTTGTTTGATAAGTCATCCCATGATGTTATTGAATCCTGCAAGTTTGAAATAAGCCAATGCTTGGCTTTCTCCTTCAATGAAAATGGGAACAATCTAAGGCGAATAGCATTATCGCTCACCTTGTTATATTTCACTGTGTCACACCCCTCTAAAAAATTCAGGATATGAGCATTCGGGTCCTGATGTGCGAGTCCATGGAATTGAATTCATACGATGGCTGAGTGATGGACTTGAGCTTCCAGGTGTTGCTTGTATTGCGGTCTCTAATCAGGTGGAGTAACCACAGATGGGTGACCATAATCTCTGATAGGTGCTTAACCATAGTATCCATATTTATGCGCATTAGGGTGTCTCTTACTCCTCTGTCCGAACCATCATCGTCTTCTCTATTTTCTTCCATCGGTCCCATAGGTAACTGTTCCATTCTAGCTGGTTCTTTCTTGTCCCTCATAATTCTTTTCAAAGTTCTCTCGATCTCAGGATCCAAAGGAATAAGATTTTCAAGCGAGAATCACAAATGTATACAACCTAACGTGCTACTTGAGTTTTTCCGCAAGAAAACAAAAAATAAAGCATCAAAAATTAAATCCAAACAAATGTTTGAAGTACTAAAGAAGTACTTAGTGTTGATATTAGCATAAACACCACGATGAAATAAAAATTGTCCTCGGCAGCTGCACCAAAAACTGGATAGGCATTTACGTGATTGTGTTTTTGTGGATATGCAATAAGAAGTGAAGATTGCTAATCACGCAAGTATACACTCGTCAAGTAATATAGTGTACTCAAGGTACGGATATCAATCCATAGGGAAAACCTTAATCGTAGTGGACTAAGTACCAAAATTATAATACTTATTTAATATTCAAACTAGAAATTGTAATGGCTAAGCAGAAGTAAATCGAGATTAAGTACTACTAATGTCTGTCAGCAGACGTGAAAATGATCAAAATGGTGCAAAAAGGTTAGGGTGTTGGTGTTGTTGGATAATCCTACTATGTAATGTTGCGATTCTATTCCATTATCTAGTATACATGTTCTCCAAGGCAGCTCTTATCTATTGTAATTAAAGCCTTTCTCAAGGTTATTTAACCTCCCTTTATCACTAGGTTTCTTGCTCCTTGGCTCAACCCCAAGCATTAAAGGTGTATGGAATGCAAAAAACCCCCAAGCCTTCTAATTATTGATAATCCTATATTACCAAGTTTATTAGGTTAACCCACCTATGTCTAATTCTTCATTCCTTCTCGAGATCTTACAAAGAACCACTCACATAGTAAGATTGATCATAAATTAATATGTTGATTTCAACCAAGCATGAGTTAATGAGTAAAAACAAATATATATATAGATAATGGAATTATGAAAAGTCAACACTTTAACATGTATTCATGTCGATTCACTACCAACACCTAAACCACGAAATTAGAACCTCACGATGTTACGTTTCCATTACAAAAGCAAGACTTAATAATAAGGATAGAAAAACTTGATGATCGAAGGAATGACGGTCTCCCGGATTCTTCAAGTCTCTCTCTCTAAGATAGGCCTTCAAGTCTCCTTCCCTCTGTTCCAAACCCCAGTTCCTCAAACCCTAGCACTGCAAACATTTTTCAAACCCCTTGAATTGGATTCTCCCGTTCCTTTTATAGCTTCTTCACGAGATAAGGTTTGTTAAGTTTTTCCCGCAACGCCGCGACGTTGAGCTGATTTCTGCACCATTCTTCTCCAGGACTCCTACAAGGCTCCATTTCCAGCACTTTTCTTGTAAAAACCCAACACAAACTAAATATTAGAAAAGTAATCAAAACGAAGTCATATATATATGAAACTGATCCCAAATCTTGCTAAATCCCGGATTTGTAATGAGTGTTTTTGGGCACTCATCAAACAACTCAGGGTTGAGATCTCACGACTTAAGCCCTGGGCCTAAAAATGAAAAAGCGAGCTCCGGGCTCGAAAATGAAATAAAACAACTCAGGGCTGAGAGCTTAGGACTCAACAAGGCTCAGGGCCTAAAAAGGGGAAAAGGCGAGCTCAGGGCTCGAAAATGAAATAAAGCATTTCCAGTGAGGCTCGAGGCTCAACAAGGAGGCTTGGGCCTAAAAGGAAAAGGCGAGCTCCGAACTCAAAAATGAAATAAAACAGCCCAAGGCTAAGAGCTCGAGGCTCAATAAGGCTCAGGGTCTAAAAAAGGAAAAGGCGAGCTTCGGGCTCGAAAATGAAATAAAATATCTCGTGGTTGAGAGCTTAGGGCTCAATAAGGCTTAGGGCCTAAAAAAGGAAAAGGCAAGCTCTGGGCTCGAAAATGAAATAAAAAAGCTCAGGGCTCGACAAGGCTCGTGGCCTAAAAAAAAAAAAAACCGAGCTTCGGGCTCGAAAACAACTCAAGGCTCAACAAGACTTAGGGCCTAAAAAGAAAAAGCGAGCTCCGATCTCGAAAATGAAATAAAATAGCTCATGATTGAGAGCTCAGGGCCTAAAAACAGAAAAGGCAAGCTCTGGGCTCGAAATGAAATAAAATAGCTTAGGGCTCGACAAGGCTCAGGGCCTAAAAAGGAAAAAAAAATGAGAAAAGCGAAAAGTGACTCAAACGGGATATGCCTGTGCCTGACTCAAAAGGTGAATAACGTAATGTGATGGTAGTGAAACCTACTAATGATCCGACAACATCAGTGGATGGGGTATGCCCCTAGTATGCGAAAGTGACTAAAGGAATTATTGAAATGTCCCCCAAAACTATTGGCACTCAAAAGTACGCCCATCGATCATGCAATGAAGTGCAAATCTAACCTCAAGAATGCCATATAGGACCATGCATCGAGTCTTGCCAAGAGGATAAAACTAACCAGCAATCAAAATTATAGTAACCAACACTCAACATGCTAATTGCCAAAAAGGAGACATCATCACAAATGAGTCAATAATTTGCTAGGCCATGCCATCATAGAAGGTGTTGAACATAAAAGACCAATAAGGGTGAAGGCTCGACTGTACAACTGAAAGACTAAACCACATCTTTCCCTAATCAAAGGAGCAAATCATAAATCTTGGTGAGATGGGTAGGTTAAAGAAGGTGAAGGATATGGTCTTGTAAAATAGGTATAGATATGAGGCTATCAAGAAGGAAATATTTGGGTATGGGATGGAGGATAGGTAGATATCTAAGATCGACCAGGTATGTCGAAAAGACTAAATCTTATGTGACATCAAATCCACAATGCATCAAAATCCTCCATCAAATGGTCATTCACTACGTCGATGAGCAAAACAAGAAGTGAATTATACTTGATAACAAATAAATCATGAAGTATCTCACGATAAGTGCGCTCTCAAAAGTGATTATACTCAATATAGGAATGTCTCAGATCCATTAAAGAAAAGGGTTATGCCTAGTTTTAGATCATCTCAGGATCATGACAATAGGATAGGTATGCCCCGATGCTCGAGACATACATATATGATCAAAATGAACTCCAAAGTAGCCATGTCCCAGTGTAAGCATGCCTTATAATCCATCAATCAAAAATAGGGACAACCCCCCCCAAGTATATGATCATCGTCAAAGCTCCTCATCCATGATGCTCAGAAATATCTCCAACCAACCTCAAATCTCTCCCATGTGTAAGCTATCAAACATAATGTGTGGCATCATGGCCTTAGGGCGGTCTTACGACTCGAACTGTAATGTAGGCTCGGGTAATAGGGTAAAATAAATGAAGGGAAACTAGGCTCAATAATCCCAATGATAAAAATATCAACAAACCCCTCGTGTATGTAATGCAATGTATAGAAACCTCATGAGTCAGGAACCTAAGCACGTCATTTTAGAACACTAAATAGTGGGTAGTGAAGTATCACATGTCGATAGGATGGTAAAGCGATATGTGAACGATAAAGATACTCTCGAGGGAGAAGAAAGGTAAGAAAGGGAAAGAACTCAGGCATGGTCAAATCGATAAAGGTAATGAAATGGAGGTCAACAAGAAAAAGCACAAATGTGGGAGTGGGTGATGGTTGCCTCACATCATAGCATGGAGGGAAGTCACATCTGAAAGGGATGGTGTGATGGATGGACAATGATCCAAATATCCTAAAATGAGGTCACAAATATCTCTCAAATGTTGCGCAATCTAACTCGAAAGAGAGCTCACATACGAACTCCCACCATCATATATATTCAATGTAGCAAGATGTCATGTTCATACACGTGCCCCCCTAAGAAGAATGATACAACGGAATATATAAACAATTTTTTTTCTTTTTTTTTCTTTTTTTTTCTTTTTTTGTACATATACTCGAATCAACAATGGCCCGATATATGATTCACATGCCAAAAGTGCTATTTTGAATCCACATTTAAGATAGGTTTTTGAGTGCTTTCTTTGTCATAATCATATTAATTAGGCGATTGACGTAATCAGGTCCATTAGTATTACTGATTTTGTTTCGAGATTGTTTTTTGGTAGTTTTGCAGGTTTTGTGAACCTCCTCCAACATTTCAAGCTTGACATTGTAATTTTGCTGATATATGCCGAGTTCGCAAGACTTCTCGGCGATTTCATCAAGCCTGGGATGAAGAAATACTTGGTTGGAAGTGAAGAAATGCGAATTTGGAGGATGGGAAGGCGACATGGGAGAATTGGCATTTTAAGCTGTAACATGAAATTTTCGTAGGGATTGTGAAAATTTCTCAATGGTAGAAAATTTATAATCTAACGAAAATTCGCTATGCCACATTTTAAATATGATAAGCGGAAATTTTCTATCATAGCAAAAATTCGCTATCATAGCGAAAATTACTGTGCATAGTGAAAATTCAAATTTTCGCTATGCCTGCAATTTTCGCTATGATAGCAAAATTCACTGTGCATAGCGAAAATGCTGCTTATGTTTTTGTGATCCAAACGACCCCGTTTTGTGTAATTCCTCTTTTGCCCTCAATGTAATCATATTATTTTGGTTATTTTGGTATTTCACATCTTTTGTAAGGCTATATAAGCCATGTTATGGACATTTTGTAACCTAACTTTTTAATCCACGCAGCTTTTCACTTTTGGTTCCAGTTTTCTCTCTTCTCTCTCCTCTTTCTCTCATTTTCTCGGCTGCCAACCACACCATTTGAGGATGACAACTCAAAGGATGTTTAGCTAAGCCTCAAACATGTGAAGGAGAGATTCTAGGACAGTTAATGGTGGTTTGCAGGTGTTCTCTGTTTTAAATGGAGCAAATCTTGCATTTTTGTTTCAAACTTTCGAGCTAGGGTTTAATGCTATTTAATGTATTTTCTTTGGTCAATACTTGGCATGCTTTAGGGTTCAGTGTATTCTTAATGGTAGATACACTGACATTCATTAGATGTCATTTATGAGCCACTGAAATTAGGTTAATTGCTATATTTTCAACTGCTGAAACATTAAATGCTCAGTAAATGCTTTGGTTCAAATAGGAATATTTTTAAGGGTTGGTTTTAAAGCTAAGCAAAGATCGGTTTTGGCAGTAATATATTTCATTTGCTCTAATGCGAGAAATAACCGAGACGCTATAACCTCAGTATACCAATCTAGTGACCCAAGCCTTCAAGGTCTCCCTTTCACATCTTGTTTTAAACTGTTGTCAGTTAACCTAGTGACAACAACACCCACACTTTTTAATGCAAATCCGAAAATCCAAATGAAAGCCTCCTGTTTGAATCATGATACAAATCATTTTCTAAGATGAAAACCCATCCCTGAGTTCGACCCTAGAGCCGCTATGCGGTAGCTTGACTGCGTGATAGGAAAATTAGGATACAAATATTGTTGATTACGTACCTCTTGTGTACGAATCAAATGGCGCCATTGCCGGGGATGGTGCCAAAATACAGATGATGAGTTGATATGTACTTGTAATCTACATTACAAGTTTTGGTGACCTCTTACTCCTTTTTGAATTTCGTTTGTTAGAATTTCAAGTTTTTTTACTCGTGATCCTCTTGGGTATGTTTATTATTGCAATCATTTTATATTTTAGCTAACACTGATCCTTTTTGGCAAACCTATTTGTTGTTCTTTGCTTTGTCTCATTTTGTGGTACAGGTCATTTGTATCAGCAGGATAAAGATATATCGGGTAGGCTATGAAGTGCGTGCACCAAGCCCGATCAAGGTTGTGAAGTCAGTGTGCACAGTGAACACATGGATCCTCTACCTGAGGAACAGCAGAGTCAACAAGCAGCTCCTATGAATCCAACAACATACAGGTCAATGAGGGACCACATACACCCTCCTAGGGTGAGTGCACCTTCCTGTATCATACCACCTGCTGATGATGTGGTAGTGAGACCCTATCTGGTGCCCCTGCTTCCCACATTTCATGGAACGGAGAATGAAAATCCATACACCCACATACGGGATTTTGAAAAAGTGTGCATAACTTTTAAGGGGGTGTAACCGATATGGATTTGATGAAGTTAAAGGCATTCCCATTAACCCTTAAGGGCAAAGCCAAAATATGGCTTAATTCACTGAGACCAAGAACCATTAGAAGATGGCGGAGGCTGCGACGAATTCTTAAAGATGTGGTGCTCCTGAGACCAGCCCGATTTGAAAGGCAAATCTACACGTTTGTTGCCCATGACAATGAAAGGTTCTATTAGTTCTGGGAGAGGTTCATGGAGACCATCAGTGCTTGTCCACATCATGGTTTCAACACTTGGATGCTTGTGAATCACTTCTATGGTGGTATGTCTCCAGCCATGAAGCAACTACTGGAAACAATGTGTGGGGGGGACTTCCTGAGCAAGCACCTAGATGAAGCCATGGACTTTTTGAATTATGTGGTACGAAACTTCCCGAGGATGGGACATGTTTGCTGTTGTGACGAGCCGAGGGAGGTAGAGAGAATGACCTTCGACCACCAAAGGGAGGCATTTATGCACTTTCGAAGATATGGAGATGAAAGCAAAGATATGAAGCCTTAGCTAGGGAAGGTGGAAGAGTTGGAGGAAAATTTACATGAAGTCTGAAGTGGCCGAAAATCCACTTGCAGGCCAACCCATGTCAATTCTTGTCCGCGGCGGAAGAACGCGTCGATTGCACCCTCGGTGAGAGATTTGATGTCGGAGCATGCTAATGTCGTGGGCCAATCTGAGCCATAACCTAATGCCACAGTATGGTAATACATATAATCCCGATTGGAGAGAACCACCACCAATCTCTCTTGAAGCCTAACCCCTGTATGTACCTGCGGTGCCTTGAAACAACGGTTGGTTCCTCATCTACGACAAGTGATCACCATCCTCATCCTGTTGAACGAAGCTATTTTGAATTTGAGCAAGGTGGTAGGTAATTTTGTGGAAGAGCAAAAGAGATCAATGTACCAATTGACTCAGAATTGATAATGTGGAAAGCACCACGAACGAGAAATAGATGGGCTTGAAAGTAGCCTTAATCAGAAAATTGATAATCTACAGTATTCCATCACCAGGATTACCAATTTCTTTGGAGATCTGAAAGAGAAGATTCCTTCTCATGCCAAATCGAAAGGAGTCCATTGAAATAGGTTCTTCAATGACTGAGGATGGATGAAGTAAAGGCTATTATCACTTTGAAAAGTGGAAAGGAAATTGAAGCAGCAGTGCCCAAGATTGCTGAAGAAACCAGGAAAGAAAAGGAAGCTGAGCCTGAGAGAATAATAATCAGAGAAGATTCAATGAAAAAAAACATGCCCCCTCCATTTCTTGAGCACTAAGAGGCAAGAAAAAAATCCTGAAACCAAGCTGAAATTTGGGAGTGCTAAAATGATGAAAGGTAAATATCCCACTACTTGACATGATTAAGCAGGTCCCAACATATGCAAAATTTTTGAAAGACCTGTGCACGGTCAAGAGAGGGTTGGGCATTGAAAAGAAAGCCTTCCTAACAGAACAAGTCAGTGCCATCATTTAGAGCAAGACCCCGGTGAAATACAAGGATCGGGATCCCCATTTGTATCAAGTCAACATTGGAGGAACTTGCATAGATAAGCCTTTATTTGGACTTGAGGGCAGTGTAAACCTATTGCCATGTCGGTATATAAGCCGGTTAAGGTTTAGGAGAGCTTAAACCTACCAACATCACTCTATCATTAGCGGATCGATCGGTAAAAATTCCTTAGGGATAAAATCACACAAAAAAACATACAAGTCCCTTAAGATGTCTAAAATGTATAAAAAATAGGGTTGAGGATATAAAATATGAAATTGAATTTTTAAATCAAACAAATTCATTCATAGTCCAATGTATAACTACCACAGCGGGTACAAATTCAAAAATTATATCACTAACTATACAGAATATATATGCATGATTTATATGTCAAACTTCAACTTCAAGATGTACATAATTTGGAAACAATATGAAAAATAACTAAAAAGATTGTCTACTAATTTAATATAATAAGTACATTAGGTGTCAGGATTTGGTGAAAACATAACATGTTTAAAGATTTACACATATTTTTCATTTTAAATGTGCTTTTTGCCTCAAATAAAATCCCAAAATAAAAAACAAGGAGTCAAGAATGCTATACAATCACTAGAAAAAAAAATTTAGACATTGGAAGGTACTCACATTGAATTTGTATGATGAAGATACAGAAAATCGTTGAAGCTTTTATTCCTTTGAAGCTCTCTCCCCAAAAGTTCTCTCTCAAAGCTTCCTCCTCCCTTCCTTCTTAAAAAACTATAACCTCTCTTTTTTATATAGCCTCTTTATGAACTCTACTCTCCAAAATAATGCCCCCTATGAATCTTAGAATGCACCTATAAACCATACTCTCCAAAAGAATGCCCCTTATGAACCCATGTGTCATCCTATAAATAGGTCAAAGTTTTCCAACTATTTATCATACAAATAAAATAAAGTAAATAAAAGAAACACTAAATTAAGGTCTACACCTATCCTAAGCATTACTCATCTAAACTGAAAGCATTTAAAAATTTATCAACAAATAAGAGCGAGCCCAAATTTTAATAAAGTTATTAACCAATTGGTTTATAAGAGTTTCTAGATAATTGGTTAAACAAAACCAAAATTCAATTTCATATTTAATATCCTAAAACCTATTTTTATACCAGTTCAGTGTTAGGATATTATGATTTTTGTGTGATTTTATATGACTTCTAAGTTAGATTTAAAAATCCATTTTATATGAAGTAGTAATTTTATGTTTTGACCTTTTTATAGTTGTTTTGTGTAAATTAAATTTTAGATGTCATTAATTGCTTTTGACTCTTGTATCATAATTGATCATTATGGAAATTTAGAAGTTAAATTCAACCTATGAATATTTTTTGAGTTGTTTGATGAAGCTGCCCCAATCTGCCTTCTCTAAACCTATGCGAATATTATTGCAAATTGTGTTTAATTGTAAATTTTTTCCTTTGTTGTGACACTTGTATAATAATTTAGACACATAATTGATCATTTTTGGAAATTTTCATGACTAAATTCATCCTCTAAGTATTTTTTGGGATTTACTTTTTAGAGTTCTCTATTCTTGACATGTTTTGAACCTTTGTGGGTATTTTTGTAAATTTGGATTAATTGAGACTTCATTAGCTTCTTTTGAACATTTGCACTATAATATAAACATATAGAGTATGTTTTCTAAACTTACTAGGTCATTTGGTCATACCATTTGATTCGATCTTTAGCCCATTAAGCTCCCACTCTTAGCTTATTCAAAATTCCAATTTCAAAATTTTAACATCCCCAATTTTCAAATTTCTCAATCCATTTTTTTTTAATTTTATAAATTCATAATTTAAAAATTCAAGTCCCCCAATTTCAAATCTCAAAATTTCTAATTTCTAATTTCAAAATTACAAAATTCCCAATTTCAAAATTCAAGTTGCCTAATTTCAAAATCCAAGTCTCCTAATTGCAAACCTCAAAATTTCAAGTTTTAAGTTTAAATTTACAAATTCCCGATTTCAAAATTCAAGTGTCTTAATTTCAAAACCTAAGTCCCCTAATTTTCAATCTCAAATTTTCAAGTTTCTAATTTCAAATTTACAAACTTCCCAATTTCAAAATTCAAGTGCCCTAATTTCAAAATTCGAAGTCTCCTAATTTCCAATTTTAAAATTTTAATGTTTCAAATTTACAATTCCCCAATTTCAAAATTTAAAGTGTCATAATTTCAAAATTCAAGTCTCCTAATTGCTAATTTCAAATTTCTAAATTCCAAGTTGTAAATTTCTAAATCTCAAATTTATAAAATTCAAGTTTTTAATTTCAAAACCCAATTTCCAAAATATCAATTCAAAATTCTCAAACTTCAAATTCATTTCAAAATTCTCAATTTCCAAAATTTCAAACTTCCAATTTTCAAAACTTCAATTCCAAATCAGTTTTCAAAAATTCCAAACACATGATTAATTTTATAGTTCTTATAAAATGGAATCTTGTGGAGTTAATTTGTGTAACATATAAATGGGTTTGGGTGGGGCCTAACATCTCATGTATCCTTTATTAAATAATTTGGCATTGGATGTATAGTTTGTTTTCCTAATTCGATCATGAATATTTCCATATTTGTTATTGCACTAACATCGTCTTCTATTGATAGCGCTTACGATTCACCACCAAGGTACATACTCTTTCCTCTTTAAATCTACTTGTTTATTTTATTTATTTATTTATTTGTTGATGTTTTGATGTACACTTGTGTAATTATGAGAGATAATTCTTGGTATCTATTAGTTAATCGATCAATGACCATAGTTTCCATAACCTGATTAGAAGAGACCTAGTTTTAGGGGCTTAAAGGGGTGCTACGACTCACTACTGTACCTTTCCAATAGGTAACATGACCTCCGAATTTGGACTCGGTTTTGTAGACATATCTTTTCTAAACAAGGAGCCACACTAGGGTTTTTATTTCTTATTTTTTTTTCCCTCTAAAAAAATAAACAAAAATAAGTGGGGACTCCAAACCGTTTTTAAAATGATTTTTTTTTTAAAATAAATAAAAATGATTGTCGCTTTGTTAGTGGAAAACAATAATAGGAAAAAAATATTTGGGTTCTAGATGGCGCTCCACTAGGGATGTTAATTAGGTGGGCTTGAAAAATAATTTGAGGAAAGTGTAGCGAATTGATTGGTTGATTGAGTGGATATCTACTCTTGTGCTTTTTGTATGTAATAGGCACATTAGCGATTTTGCGCAGCGCACGGGTCGCATAAATGTCTGATGGACTAACAAGAGTCTGAATGTCGATCCACATGGAAGGTGTGGTTTTAACGAAGATTGAGTACTCTGGAGTTCTGCGAAGTGGTTAATGTTGAGGCGACCGATGACTTTGGGAGAATGTTTTCTAATCTAAAATAAGAACAAAATAAGACAAAACAAAACAGGGTGTGATCAATGTCCACTCACAAGGAATGGAGTAATATCGGGAATATAGCTCAAGGAAATAAACTAGGGTTGATTGCTTCCGTTGATGCATTTGATTTATATTTATGAAGTACTAATTAAGTGAATATATACTTATGCTAGTCCAAGGAACACGATATGAGGTTTACACTTTCGTGTCTCTCCTCAATTTCTCACACCAACTCCCTATTCTCATTTCGATCCATCTAGGTCATTAAATGTGATGCTTTTATAAGGTAGTGCTTTCCTTGGGAATCCTATTGGTCACCTCTCGGTCCATATAATAGGACTACTCGGACTACGCTCGCATCGATCACCTCTCGGTCCATACGATCCTCACATAATGCTGAGATGGTGCTACTCCTAATGAAATTGATCTAGTACTAGGCATTCCTAATTATCTAGACTTCTTTGATTAGGTTAATTAGGATTTCAATTAACTAATTCATACCTTAAGATACCTAAGATCGGATTTTAGGGCGTAATCCAAGTGTCACCAAGGATGCCTTAGTGTAGGGATCGAAGACTCGGCTCTCAGTATGGATTAATTAGTTAAAACCATAATAATCCTAAGAACTACACCAACTAACATCCACACAAGCATGAATTCACAAAACCATTCTAAAAGATATATAAATCAAACATCAATTTAAACAATCAACCCTAGAGGAAAGAGTTTAGCTATAAAACACAACCTACAAATCCATCAAAATGTGTCTATTACATCCATAATAATGAAAGAGATGAGAAGAAGTGAGAGTTAGAATACAAAAATATGAGATGAGAATGCTTGAAGGCTTCAGCTCAGGTTGAAGGAGGTCCTCTAGTTGATAGATTCTTCAATATTACACCAAATCTAAAGTAAAAGTGACCAAAAACTCAAACCACAAAAATGATTCAAGAAGAAGAGAGGAGAAATCCTAAGGAGGATGTTCTCTCTCCAAAATCGAACCCTAAACAAGTCTAAAATACACATATTTATAGGCTTTGAAAAATTGGCTAAAGATAGGCTTGAAAGTCAGATTTTGTTGGTCCAGCCCGCCATTCTTAACTGCGGCGAAGCCACGTGTCATCTTTCTGAGTGTTCTTCCTTCGCCTTGGCAAAGGCCTTCGCTACGAGCGAAGAGTGCCCTTCTGATGAAGGCCGCCATGGCGAAGAGAGGCCCGCCGCTCTGACGAAGGGCGCCCTTCTTCCATCACTTTGCTTGATTTTCCTTCTAGTCCTACAAAACATAAGCAAATGGGGATTAGTGTAATCTTTAGGAATACGGGTGTGAATCTAGCATTTAGGTTACAAAAATACATGCAAAACATGTGACACCCCAAATCCTGGGGGTCCGTTGACAACCCGTCAACCCGCGGAGAATTTGTGGATGTCGAGGTGGCTTGACACCACTCCATTAGTCCTCTTCCCCGGGACCGGATTTATGAAAATCGGGCAGGAGTCTCCTTTTATGCAGGGAGGCTCTACCCAAAATGAACTACAATAATAATTTCATGGAAACCTGTGTCGATATTATACACTTGACCACTTGGGTCCACATACGAGTAAAATGGCGTAGGGCCCATTTATCCATATAAATACAATTTATATCACCGAAGCCACGAGTTATTACATCCTCTTAATCTGAAACATTGTATTAAAACTAACGTGTTCTAATATAATACAAAACATGAATCAAGGCCACAATCCAGCCGCTTCTGAATCACATCTAAGGAGCACCGTCTGCACACGTATCTGTATCACGAAAGGAGGTCCCACGGCCAGGGTGAGTAGCCCGATAGAGATAAGTCCTACAAGGGCTATTCCCCACCTAAATGCACATGAATGGTCAAACAACCAAGCACACACCAACCTAGGACATGCAATCTTAAATCTACTTGTCATGAATGAGACGCGACTCATCATGCCCGTATATCAAGTCCTCACCGGCTCCTCGAACATGCATTTTCCATGGACCAAACCATTTTCAAACAAAGGTATTTGTGTTTACCCGTGGACAACCCTCCGATATAAATAGTGGACACACTCCGATAATCTATTTTGTGGACAACCCTCCGATGTATATCAATTGGGCATACTCTGACGATTGATATTATATGGACAACCCTCTAATGTATATCAATTAGGCGCAGTCCGTTTCGTCATCCGAGCTCTAGGGAATTTTCTAGGCTTCCTTGAGTCATTTCAGCAATTTATTATTTAATTTTATACTTTTAGAAAATTTTAAATTTTTCGGGGTTCTACAAAACACGCTATAAATGCTAATAAGATTCACACTTATCAATAGCACATTAAGAATTTTTTTTTAGTTTACTTCATCTTGATGTATTCTTATTGTATACTTTCCACATTTTGATATGTTGATTGTATATATTCTGTTTAGATTGTGTGTAGATTTTGATGATATACTTATGTTTCGCATGACTGCCTATTGTATGACTACCCCTCTCTTGCTTTACTTCATGTTGTGTGTTGATGTGGGACACACTTGTATCCCCTCATCTCCAACTCCCTAGTCTCGGTTGACTATGTGTCTTTTGTTGTTGTGTGTAATGTTTGATTGGAGACTTGTTGCTCCTTGTTTGCTCTTCGACCGAGCTAGTGATTAGGAATAAGGTCTAATTATGGGTTATACCTTTGTTTGGGAGTATTCTAGAGGTGGTCGACGTATGGAATGATGCTTGGAGTCTGATCTTTGAGGCATGCATAACTAAACTAGATTTCAAGATATTTGTGTGGCCAATGTGCTCTTTTACGTGTTAGATTTATTAGGCTTTTGAGCACCCACATATTCCTTTGTATAGTTTCCTTCTTAGTGTTGAGATTAAATCGAGCCTTCACCAAAAACTACCCCTTGGGATGTCGAGGTAGTGCATGTGTGGAGGTGATGACCACTGCTGCATGGGCTTACCTGCGTCTTAGGAGGCATGGGAGTTGCGTGCATTTTGGAGAATTCCTGTCCGTCTTACTAAGGACACCTTAAAAAAAACCCACCATTTTGTTTAGAACCACCTTGACCTTATAGGTTGAGCATAGGTCCTTTTTCTAGGATTCATTTTCCTCACATGGATGCATCTGAGAGCCTTTAAGGCCACTTTAGTCTGGTGAGTATAATGTTCTCTTTGGCCTCCTCTGCAGTGTTCGAGGAGATTGATTCGAGTTTGGTGTTAATTGGACCATTCATTGTCTTCATGTGTCAGATTTACTCCCTTTCACTTATTGAGTTTGAGGTCCTTCTCCATAGATTTATTGTCTTATTTTTGAGTCATATCATACATCGGGTTATGATTTCCACCATAGGATCATTTAACGTGTGTTATGTTGTTCGGTGACTTAAGGCATTCGCTTTCATGTCATGATCACTGGGCCTGACCCATCATGGAGGGTTTTGAGCTTATTGACCTTATATTAGAGACTTGACTCGAGGTGTTGGAGATTGAGATTCATTCTACTCGGATCAGAGTAGCATCTCATTCACACTTGTATTCTTGCCCTAGCCTTTTCGAACTTGATGACCTATTATCATGAGCTTTCTATTGTTATTACCGAGTACCACTACATTATCATTGATTATTCTATGGCTGAGATGGGAAGATGAGTTGTTACATGGTATTTAGTTTGTATACTTATATATGACTTAAGGAGTTTGATTTGGCTATGGGGATTGGTTTATATGGGTTGATGATGAGTAGCTTTTATTGAGAGAGCAGCTAGCTGATTTGATGAGAGTGTTATTGTTATATTATGATTGAGATAGTCCGAGAGGTTTTATCTAGCATATAGTCTAATCTTCACATGATTTTAGAGGATTTGACATTACTACATTGGGTGAGTGCTGATCTTTATTGTTTACCATGTGTAATCTTGAAAGCATGATGTATGATGCTGTGGTCAAAGGATAGGTGGCCATCGTTTCATGAGCCTTTTACCTTATCCCATACACATATAGAGTTAACTGTTGCTAGCCCATTGAGCCTCACATGGATGTTATAGCCTTTTCTTTCATCACCTCATTTATCTTTACACCAGGTTTGGGCTCGTGATGTCTTGGATGCTTTTGATTAGAGATCTCATGAGCTTTGGACTTGACAGATGAATTATGATTCATTTCATCCTCTATATCATGATCTTTCCTCTCTTGACATCAATATTACTCCCTCATATCACATGTCATCATTAGTCTCATACCCCCTTTCTTTCCCATGTCATTTCACTCACGACATTGCTTTTGCTTTCCCTTAAGTGGTAGTCTTCTACATGTCTTTGTATGGAGGGCAGACACATCTTTCCTTTATTTCACCCATTAGGCAGTGATTCAAATATCATAGTTGTGAGAGATTATCTTGTTAGTGAGGATTCGTGGCTACATCAGTGCATGAGGTGATTTTATTCATGTGGTTGTATGTTATTGATTCGTGCCACAGTAGGGTGATACGGAATCAACAATATTTGTATCCTAAATTTCCTCCTACTATCGTAGTCAAGCTACTGCAGTACAGCGGCTCTAGGGTCGAACTCAGGGATGGGTTTTCATCTTAGAAATGATTTGTATCATGATTCAAAATGGTGAGGCTTTCATTTGGATTTTCAGTGCATTAAAAAGTGTGGGTGTTGTTGTCACTAGGTTAACTGACAGCAGTTTAAAACAAGATGTGAAAGGGAGACCTTGAAGGCTTGGGTCACTAGATTGGTATACTGAGGTTATAAAGGTGTCCTCGGGTTATTTCCTCGCATTAGAGCAAATGACATATAGTCATTGCCAAAACCGGATCTTTGTTTAGCTTTAAAAACCAACCCTTAAAAACATTCCTATTTGAACCAAAGCATTTACTGAGCATTTAATGTTTCAGCAGTTGAAAATATAGCATTTAACCTAATTTCAGTGGCTCATAAATGACATCTAATGAATGTCAGTGTATCTACCATTAAGAATACCTTTGAACCTAAAGCATGTCAAGTATTGACCAGAAAAGAAAATACATTAAATGGCATTAAACCTAGTTTGGAAAGTTTGGAAACAAAATCACGTACACCTTTCGATTTAAAAGCAGAGGGCACCTGCAAACCACCATTAACCAGCCCTAGCAGCCCTCATCTTCAAGGTTTTGAGGAAGCAACCAAACATGCTTTGAGTTGTCATCCTCAAATGGTGTAGTTGTGGCCCAGAAAATGAGAGAAAGAGGAGAGAGAAGAGAGAAAACTGGAACCAAAAGTGAAAAGCTGCGTGGATTAAAAAGTTAGGTTACAAAATGTCCATAACATGGCTTATATAGCCTTACAAAAGATGTGAAATACCAAAATAACCAAAATAATATGATTACATTGAGGGCAAAAGAAGAATTACACAAAACGGGGTCGTTTGGATCACAAAAACAAGAGCAGCATTTTCACTATGCACAGTGAATTTCGCTATCATAGCGAAAATTCGCTATGATAGCGAAATTTCTCTATGATAGCGAAATTTGGCTATCATAGCGAAAATTGCAGGCATAGCGAAAATTTGAATTTTCGCAATCCTTGCGAAATTTTCGCTATGCCATAGCTAAAATGCCAATTCTCCCATGTTGCCTTCTACATACTCCAGCCTGCATTTCTTCACTTCCAGCTCGATATTTCTTCATCCCAGGCTTGATGAAATTGCAGAGAAGTCATGCGAACTCGGCATAAATCAGCAAAATTACGATATCCAAGCTTGGAAATATTTGGAGAGGATTCCACAAAACCTGCAAAACTTCTGCAAAAACAATCTCATCCGATAATACCTAATGGACCTGTACATAATCAATCGGCTTAATTAATATGATTAGTACGCAAAAAAGCACTCCAAAACCTATCTTAAATAGGACTCAAAAATAGCACTTTTTGGGTACTAATCACTAACCATTTACGTTGCTAGTCCCTTACTTGATACTAAAACAATAAAGGGATGGAGCTATGCTTTGCGAAAAATTATGAATTATTTCAAAAAGTGTGTGTACAAGTGAGGCTTTACCTTCAGTATGAACAATTTAGACTTTGTACAAAAATCATCATGAGAGAACAAATTCCATATAGGAACAAGCTTCAGGGCAGCATCACTTCCAAGGAAGTCAACCTAAACTTCCACCAAAATCTAAGTGTTTTTAAGGTAACCAGTTTGAACGATAGGATTTGCCATTTATTCCACCACTGACCAAGCTACTCCGGGACCTTGGAGGCGATGACCAGCCTAAATGGGTCAGTTGCACCCTTATTCTTACTTACGATTGTATTGTAAGTGCGATGCTAAAACTTCGACTTCACCAAAGTCCGTGCGAGGGTCCACCGATGACTCCCGACCAATTAAAGTTTGGGGCATCGAGTCAAAAGGATCTCTGAGCCACAAACTCTTGAGGCTTCACGGACTTGAATGATTTCGAGTGCTTCCCTCTGACTTGCTAAACTTCACCCATCCACCCGTGTAGCGAACACTAAGTCGGTGACTCCCAACCAGTGAAGGTTTAAGGCACCGGGCTTTAAAGGCTTTCTCCATATACCCCTCGGACTGTGTTCGGGTTTCAAGGAAAAGTGTCACGGCTTTCAATTCTCTTTTTCTTCTTTCCTTTTCTTTTTGCTTTTTCTTTTCTTTTTCATTTGGAAGACCATTGAGTCTTCTTTTGTGGGTAACATAAACCTATTATGGAGTGAATCCAACTAATCTAAGGCCGGTTTTGCAAAGTAAAGGAGTATATAGCTTCTCGACCTATTGATAAAGCGTGTGCCTTGTGTGTGATTAGGCCCAAAGTTGATGTAATAGGTTAACGTTGGAACTTCAATCGACGAAACTTATCATGCATGCAGGCTGTTTCTAGCATTATGTGGTGGCATACGGCCTTGATTCTTCAACTAAAGGCAAATCAAACATAAAAATAGGCACAAAATGAATTTTCAAAAATTGCAGAAAAATATATATTGCTATAAAGCTTTGATATAACCAAGTGGCTAATACAAGCTTAACATAGCTAAAACTACAACAAAGTATCCTTTACTACTACAAACAACCATGCATCTATACACAAAATAAGTAGGCAGTTAATAAAGCTATAAACAAAACAAAATGTGATAGAAGACACTTCCAACTCTAACTTTTCCCCCCAACCAAAGTATAAACATGTCTCCATTGGGTAGGGATCGGAAGGTAGAAGGGAGTCACGACCGCTCTCTCGTGGTGAGATTGTAGATGCGGTGGATCACGGAAGGCTGCTGCGTGATTGCCGTATATCCAAAGGAACGCTACGGTGATCTCGAGTAGTGAGCGGTGTGAAGCTCACATCACGGTAGCGACGGAGAGACCGGGGTGGCTCATGATCGAAGCATGGCGTGATTCTGCTTGTAGTGACCTCGGCTCAGGCCATCCGCTCGTCTAACGACGCCTGAGTAGTAGCAAGTGTGCGGAACCGGCATCCGCAATAGCGGCTAACTCCTAGAGGCGACGGGGATATGCTGGTGAATCTTTGTGATGTATAGGATTAGGCGAGTGTCGATAGGAGTAGGGCGGAAGGAGGTGGAGCGGAGGAGATGAATGCGGGCCCCGGGGTCCTCTCGCATACCTGCAGGCAGGATGCTCTCCTGGAAGGGTCCTCACACTGGCATCATCTGGACTGCCTCCTCTTCTTTCTTTGGAGAATAATGGAAGTGGCATGTATAAAGATCGCTCGGTGGATAAGACTGAGTCTGGCGATGCCGCTCGTGCGTGGCTCCTCGGGAACCCAGTTAACTCCCAAGACCGGCCTCAATAACCTCGGCATCCAATAAGGGAAGAATCTAGCCGAGCCGGGTCCTTCACGATGGACCTTCTTCTCGAAATGTAGCAATGAGGTCATGGCTTGAGCTGGAGGAATTTGAACCAAAATCCCTCGGATATCATGCAGGCCTGCTATGGCTCCCTACCCAGCACATAGTGCTGGAAGCGGAAATGGAGTTGGTCAAAACACGTGGTCACGGGCATGCGTGGAGGAAGCTGGGGCGGAAGAGTATAGGCCGGACGGTGGTATCTCGAGCGAGGCAATGGAACCATCTCTCTGTGATGGGCGGGGCCCGCGCATGGCACAGTGGGTTCGCGGGAACCCCTCTTGGCGGAGCCCTAATGCGGTTGTAATATCGTGACCGGTAACGAGGCGGCGAGTCAATGCTTGGAACGGATCTCCGGACTAGGCCTCCCGGGATGTCATAGTGTGATAAAACTGAAGCACTACCCAGGGATAGAAGAACTGCCTCGGCGTCATGAATGGGAGCAGTGAATACTGCCGGATCAACCGCATTGAATCTCTGAATCGCTGGTCTGCGGTCAATGCCGGTATATCATAATATGACTCCATATGGAAATCCCGGGCACGAAGATCTACGTTCCCTGGAGATCGGATCGCAGGTAAACATCGGTCGCCTGATCCTCGAAGCCGGGGATAACTGGGGCGACGAACCCTGATCAGCTGGAGGAGGCGACGGCTCGGGCCTAGACCGCGATGACTCACCCGGGCCTGATGTCCGGGCCCGCTTGGAGGGCGGGGCCCTCCGGCGTGGTCTCGGATGCACTGGAGAAGGGGCCCGAGGTCCCACCCTGGTCTGATATCGCCTGGATGGGGGCTCAGGAGCCTGAGCCTCCTCTGATATAGCGACGAGGGGGACGATGTAGGTGGTGTCTGCGGGCTGGTCGGGATGAGCATCGCAGCCACAGGTCTTGCATCGTCTCTCTTAGGGAGTCTTGGGCCGGACCACGGGCTTGTATGATGACCTCCACGGTCACGAACCATGGTACATTGGTCGGTCGTGCTGCGGTGAAGTGCGGGGGTTGATGCGGCGCGGTGGAGCTTGTGCGCGAGGCGAAGCGGACCCGGGGCTGTGTGAGCTCAAGCCCGCGGCAACACGGCTGATCTTGTTGGGAGCTAAATCAACAAAGGAACTACAGTGGCAATGAGCCTTTGTGAGACCTTCATGAGTAGCTCCCTAGCTGGGAGAGTACAGGCCTTGTAGTCGGGGCTCGTCGATAGTGGCGATCGCAAGGCTCGAACTGGGGCAGGCGACTCGAGCTCGGGCAGCGCGGAGCAGAGGAAGTGTGAAAGGTATGGAATGAAAATGAGGGGGGAGGGGGGTGTAAGACCCGAGAAATTCAAATTTTTGGAATAAGGGCAAAATCGTAATTTCGATTACAAAATTGTAATTTCGGTTAAAAATCTGGAATTAATTCTCTAGATCTCGGATGAGGAAAAGGATTTCACCGTTGGCATCGTCTCGAAATCAATTAGCACGTAAATTTCACTTAATATTCCGAGACGGTCGGGTCGGCCGCACGTTTTTCGAGGCATCGCGTTTCGAGTGTCGTAAAATGATTTTCGATGCGACGAAAGTCACACATAACAAGTACTCATGTACCATAAGTGGTATGAGTAGATAAATGATGAAAATGGACGGCCGAGATAGTGCCGAATGTCAAAACTGGTGAAAGAAGGAATTAATCAAATAAATTGGATTAAGTCGCACAAAGAACTGCTTCTTTAAAGATTGGAATGAGCCAAAGCGTGAAAGGGAAACGGGGAGGAATTGACAGGTGGCTGCGTTTGAAGTTTAGAGAGAGAGCACTTCTCTCTGGGTGTCGGGCGCGTCAGGCCGTCGGAGTCTTACGGACAAGAAGGACAAGCTCTGTGAAGAGAACCGGCGTGGGTACCAGATTTATGGAGTTTCCTCAAACTCCAAGAAGTAGGGGTTTCTCCCTACTTGCGTTTTATTCCCTCTTTTAAATACTTTGCAAATGTTTGAGTTGAATGAAGTGGTAGCGTTTGATCGGTTCAAAGCTTGGGCGGGGTGGAAAGAATTTAGAAACCCATGTGGAGCCCAGTCCGTGTTGTCCACGGGCTAATTGAGTTCCTAGTTTGTGCATTTATGTGAAATGTATGCTTTGATGTGTATGGCGGAAATGGCGAAGTAGAGCCGGAGTTCACAAAAGGGAACCAATGAATGGATGTGTGTTTGAACGCCGTAAAACCTAGGTTTTCTTGTTCCTAGGAATAGTGACACGAAATGTATTTTCGTGAAAATATCAATGTTTGGTTAAGTAGTCGAATCGAATTGCTTGTGTTTGATCATTAGCCCCAGTGAGCTAATTTTGATGTTTGAAATGATAATTACATAACATGTTTGTGTGATTTAATTTTTTTATGTGAATATATTCAGTGTTTATATATTTGCATGTGATTGGAAGCGTATTGGAATTGCTTTTATGCATTCCATATGCACTGGAACATCCTAGAACTATAGGAGTTAGTGCATGAGATGGCGATCCCAGAAAATGGATTTCGGAGGGAGTAGTCTAAAATATTAATTATCGGGTAGTCCACAAACTAAAAATATCAATCGTCGAATTGGCCCAATTGATATTCGCCGGAGTAGTCCACAAACGAATTAATATATCAATCGTCGACGGCCCAATTGATATATATACATCGAAGGTTGTCCACTAATAAAACAATAATTCTCCTTACAAGGCTTAGGCGAGTGTGAGAGAGTCGATGAGGACTCGGGATACGAGTTAGTCATGTAGACATTCAAAGTAGGATCATGCATTTGGCAGATGTGTTTACTTTGGAACATTGCCTTGCACTTAGGTGGTGAGTGGCCCGCTTGGCGATTCTCCTGCGAGCTTTAGCTCACCTGTCGTGGGACCCCCTTTTACGAGGCCACGAGGGAGCATGCGATGAGACGGTTCGTTCTAGAGGCTGAATGCTAGAAGAAAGCCGGAATGTGGCTTTGTTGATGTTTATGTATTAGAACTCTTTAAGTTTAATACATGTATTGTTTTAAGAGTGAAAATATTATAACTCTTATAACTATAGGATATATAGTTGGATCATAGTTGGTATGCATATAGAGTGTGTTTATAGGCCCAAGTAGCGTACTCATGTGATTGGATATGTGGATATATATTGCATATATTGGTTGTTTGGGACGGGATATGCGGGTTTGTAATTGGGTAGGCTCCTTTGGCCTGGAGACTACGCGATTTTTAGTGGCGTCGGGTAACGGAGCATCCGTATTCCGCGGGTTGGCGGGTAGTCAACGGACTGAGGTTTTGGGGCGTCGCGACTTGGTATCAGAGCTTAGGTATACGAATACCTAGGGAGCTCGGGTTGGGTATCCATCACCACCAGGTGGTTTGATGTGGAGTATAGGTATATGGAAACCTATGGATTGAGGATTGGGGCTTAGGCCATAGTTGAGGAAGAGCATCACCACTAGGTGCGGTTCGATGTTGAGTTTAGGTATGGGATTACCTAGGAAAATCATGGGACAAAACTAGGACACTACATGCACATGTTTTGTGTGTTTTGTGTGTTTTGTGTGAATTGATGAAATGTTATGTGAATGTTGATAAATGGTGTGTATACCATGTTGGTTGTGTTGTGAAATGATGTGTGCTTGGTGATTAGCACATGAATGTGTAATGCTGCAGAAATATTTTGGGTGAGTGATGTATAAAGCTGAAATGAAAATGAAGAAAAATAAATTTTTAATAAATTTATTGGATGAAAATTTAAGAAAATGGAAGAAAATAAATTTTTATAAATTTATTTAGTGGAAGAAGAAAAATTTTCGGTGAAAAGCGGAAAAAAGAAAATAAATTTATAAATTTATTTTGGTTTAGAGTGAAGAAATTTAATTTTAAGGTTTCTGATGTAAAGCGAAGAAAATTAAATAAAATAAATTTTACTAAATTTATTTTGGGTTGTTGGAAAAATGAAAAATATTAAAGTAAAGAAAATAAATTTTTTGTTAAAATTTATTTGGTTATGAGGTGAGAAAATAATTTTCTAAGGTTTTATATGGTGTAAAATTTAAGAAAAATGGGTAAAATAAATTTTTATGAATTTATTTGAGTGTCGAAAATGAAAAAAAAAATGAAATAATTTTAGTGATTTTGAAGTGATTTTCCAGCTCTTTAGAAATAATTGAAAATAATAATAATTATTATTATTAAAATTGAAAAAAGAGAAAATTTTGTGCGAAGAAAATTTGGAAGACTCTTGCCAAATCGTATTGTGAGAGGCTAAATTGTATTGCAAGACAAGGTTGTATTGCAATATAGGAGCTATTTGTAGGCGGGTTGTGAAGTTTGTATCCGCAAATACGGCCTTTGTCGTGAGACCGGTGGGGCTGGGAGAAAGGCGTAATCGATCTGATTATTATATCGTGGCGGGAGGCAAAAGGATAGAGACACATTTGGGCCTTGTTGGGGTGACTGGACCAGGGCGTGGGCGCCGCGGGCCGCCTTGAATGCCTGGGCGGGCGTGCGTGGGGCGCGGGACGGGCTGCATGGGGCGAGCGCGAAGCGCAGTGGCTGTAGCGAGCGTGCGAAGCGGCCCAGCGCGGCGAAGTATGTGGTAATGGCCTTGAGCGCGCGACCCAGGCGCTGGCCTTGTGAGGCGGCTTTAGGCTGTGCACTTGGTGCACTCGACCTGTTTTCGTTCCGGATTGACTGGAGGTATTGTTCTGAGTCGATTTTGGACATTGTTCGTAGACAGGTTTATGAACCTTTGTTCATCCTGAAATACTAGAAAAAAAATATCCTTAAATTAGTAAAATCAAATCCGTCAAATAAAAATTTGATAAAAATTTTCAAAAATAAAATTTTCAAAAATAAAATTTTGAAAATAAAATTTTGTTGAAAACAATATTTAAATACAAAATTAATTATGTATACAACGGGTTATGTGTATGATTAGTGTCTAGTGTTTATGCCTTAGAGACAACGTATTATTAACTACCATTTGTAATCGTGATTCTTGGCGGTAGTTGCGTAGGAAATTATATGCATGGTGTAATGCATATAGGAAAAAGGGTAAATGCTAAGGTTATGAACTATGACCTTAGGGATTTGAATACTGAAATGAACAAGAGAACTTAGAACCTTATTGAAAAAAATAAATTGAGTGGTTGAAATTTAGCGCCACTTAGAAAATGAACGGGTCAGTTCATGGTTGTCAAGTCTATTAGTAATCAGCATCTGCATTACTAGTTAGACTGAAATGAAAATTAAATGATTCTTGTTGCCATGTTAATTGTGTAAATGGCTGAAGTATAGGGCTTGAGGGCGTAGGGAGCGTCCACGGGAGCTGGTCGAGGCACCGACAATTGACCGAGACGCCGACGGCTGATAAAGCGGGCCTTTGGAAGGCCGTAGGTGTGCGGAAGTACTTTATCGCCGCAGGCTAGCATAGCAGGTAGTCAGGGAGATCCTAGTAACCCCGGAGGTTTAGGACGCATCATCCTCAGAGCATTCACGGGAAGGGATCCGATGGTGGTAGACGTGGATTCGTGCGGTCGAGAAAGTGTTAGAGGCTATGGAAGTTACCTCAGACACGACCAGGATTAGACTAGCTGCGTTCTAGCTAGGGAATGAGGCCCAAATATGATGGAAATGGGCAAGGACCTCTAGAGACCTTCGAGGAGCCGTTGTACGTGAGTCTCCCCTAGGGATTAGGACGAGAATAAGAATGATAGGTCAAGGTTGCGAGTTAGAGATTTCGGGGACTCTACTCACAGTGGACCTGAGGATCATGGACATGTCAAAGTTCGATGTCATCCTAGGGATGGATTGGCTTATAGCTTATAGGATCGTTATCGATTGTGAGCGTAGGAGAGTTACCGCCTATACGCAGGACGGTACTCGTGTGGAGTTTCAGGGAGACAAGCATGATATTTTGCCCCATATAGGATAGGAGTCCAAGTGTCAGGGACAGTTAGCGGGTTGGCTAGCGTGCCTTACCCTGAAAGGGCGAGAGAGACCGAGACTTAGATCTACCTCAGTGGTTTGCGAATATGTAGATGTTTTTCGGATTAGCTACGGACTACCTCCTGTAGGGATGTAGACTTGAAATTATTGATTACACCACACGGTATTTCACCCCATCTCTATGACTCCGCATAGGATGGCACGGATTGATTGCGAGACTTCGAGTCCGGCCTCACGGGGAGCTCTTTGGACAAGGGGTTCATTGAGCCGAGCTTGCCGCGTGGGGCGCTCCGGTTATTGCGAAAAGGAGGACAAGACCAGCCGTGCATTGGCTCTGACAGGTTGAACAGAGGTTATGATCCCGGGAATCGGTACCTGTCTGGGGATTGATGAATTATTTGACCAATTGAGAGGAGCGCGGTCTGCTGAATGAATATGGCGGTTATCATCAGCTTAAGGTTAGGAGACGGATATCCCACTACAAGGCGGCGTTTAGGGCGTTATGGGCACTATGAGTTCACGGTGATGCCATTGGATGGGCGAATACGGCGGCATTCATGGATCTCATGCATAGGGTATTTCAACCTTATCTAGATCAGTTTGCCATTGGTCTTAGTGGATGACACTTTGATCACTCCCGGTCGGAGTGGGAGCATGGTATCACTTGAAAATTGTGTTCGATTCTTTGAGAGACCATGGTATGCGCTAAGTTCGGTAAAGTGAGAGTTTGAACTTCTTGAGGTGAGATTGTTGGGACACGTGGCGTCGGTATCAGGAGTGTCGGTCGACTGGGGATTGAGCGGTGATGTTGGAGAGACCAGATGTCAATCTTGAGATCGTAGTTTCTTGGGGATTGGTGGGTATTACAGGAGGTCGAGAATGGGCTGAAGTTGTCCGTCGGGCGACGTGTGGGATTTCGCCTACGGGATATGGACTCTATGGTTGGGGCAGATACGACCATAGAGAGAGAATCGAGATACTTGGAACACTCGGGATACGGGTGTTGGTAGCGAAGGGAGGATGGGGCTTTTCTCTAGTTCGGGAAAAGCGGAAAGACTTCTACTTCACACTAGTTTCGGGACTAGGGCCGGGATTGAGCATGGTGGCGAGTTGCCAGAGACGGGGATCCAGACTTTGGGACAATGCGGTCAGTTGAGTAAAATTAAGAGACGGGAGAGTATACACAATTCATTCCTCCTTTTAAATGCGGTCGGAAGGAACTAGTTTGATTTGAGGGTGCTATATACAAGCACTCTCAACGACCACAGATTGGCCGGGGCCCAAGTGTAGGTCAGTCGAGACGGATCGAGTTCTTGCTTGGTGGGCAGCGTAGTGGACCTTGGGTGGTAGACATATTGGTTGTTGATGTCGGGCTAGACATAGATGAGTTGGCGACCGTCGAGTCGTGATAATTGAGACCTTATAGTGGGTTGTCATACTCGACACGGCATTGGATTTGGGCTTAGAGGTTAAGGCCTTTAGAGAAGCCAAGTATAGATGTTCTTCCCTAGGGGTGTAGGGTGAGAGATGACCTGATAGGTCGGGATTATGAGTGAGAGATCTCTCAGATTCTGCTCATGGTGGACCCCGGGATTGGGTGTCACAGTATGACATTATTGCGTTCGTGTGCATGGTAACATCGCGTCGAATCGGGTGTGGGTGCACGGTACGGTCATTCCCCACTCTTGGTGAGTGTGGGTTGAGTTGTCTTTAGGACTACGACCAATGAAGACTCATAGTTGAATCAGAAAATGTAAGGGGCTCGTAAATCCCCTCAGGTGAGAATCCTGGAGTTAGGGTGTAAGGGCCGGGGAGATCTTGAATTTACGCGAGGAGATGTAATGGAGGCTTGGAAGTGTAGAGCCGAAGAGTGTGACTCGAGATGAAAACCCACGGACAGGTTATCACGTAGACTTAGAGTTAAGTGATAGAGTCGAGGGAGTGACTCGAGTTTGGATATTTCTTAAATTGCATTGGGTGTTGTTGAGCTGGAAAGGGCTCGGTATATGGATGTCATTCATGACATAGACTAAGTTGACAGTCCATTGGATTATCAGTGATTGTGACCTTGGGAAGGTTGGCGTTTACACACCAAGTAAGGGTTCTGTAGGGTTATACGTGTCACGGATTATATACATGTTAGAGGACATTGTGACATGTCTACGGGTCATAGGCGGAGGAACGAATTGCCCTTAGTGGAATTCACCTACCACATGATAGTTATCGAGACGAGTATCTGAGATGGCGTGTAGGCCTTTGTATGGGAGGCCATGCAGTCCTGGATTATGTTGGACCGAGGTGGGAGAGAGTTCCATCTCTGCAGTTCCCGAATCTGATTAGAGACACCTCTCTGTGAAGGTGAGCTTGATGAGATAGCGTCTTCTCATATTTCCAGGCCGTGAGAGAAGAGCTATGCTGTGTGCGACGTCGACTCTTAGAGTTCGAGGTTAGTGATCGCGTTTTCGCGGAAGGTGATGCCTAAGAGGGAGTGGTCAGTTGACGCAAGCGTGGGGAAGCTATCGGGGTTCATTGGACCAGCCGAGATGCTCGAGAGGGTAGGCAGCGATAGCGTCTTAGGTTGGCTTCGCAGCCCGATGTCGGGTGTCCACGGGTATTTCACGTCTCCGTACCTAGGAAATGTCTCCGAGATCCGAGCTGTGTTGGTGGATTGGGGAATGATTAAGGTTGTGCTTGATGGGACCTTTGAGGAGGGACCGGTGTGCATTCCACACGGATGCTTAGTGATCGGGTTTTGCGGCCTTAGGGCCGTGAGGCTAGTGAGGAGTGCTATGGGCGGCCTTTGTGGGTGGGCGAGTCAGCGGGAGGCGCGGAGGACACGATGCGGGCCACCTATCCGCTGTTGTTTAGGGATGAGGTATGTGGTTTAGTCGTTTAAGATTTAAATGTTGTTCCATGCATGGTAGAGTGCACGTTGCATGTGCATGTGAGTGATTATGATTGTCGAATTTGGGGACGAAATTCGCTGGAGGGGAGAATGTAAAGACCGGAGTAAATTCGATTTACGGAATAAGGGCAAAATCGTAATTTCGATTACAAAATTGTAATTTCGGTTAAAAATCCGGAATTAATTCTCTAGATCTCGAATGATGAAACAGATTTCACCGTTGGAATCGTCTCGAAAAATCCAGTTAGCACGTAAAATTTCGTAATATTCGGGAGCGGTCGAGTCGGCACGTTTTCGAGGCATCGTTTCGGTCTTGAGTAAGCAGATTTTCGATGGGAGCGAAGTCACACATAACAAGTACTCATGTACCATAAGTGAGTGTAATTAGATAAATGATGAAAATGGATGGCTAGAGATAGTCTTTGAATGTCAGCCCAGTGAAAGAAGGAAATTGAAAGTGATAAGTTGGATTAAGTCACTAAGGCGAAAGCTGTAAGCGGTGACGCTATTCCCAAAGTTAAAATGAGCCAAAACGTGAGAAAGGGAAAAACAGGGGAGGAATTGACAGTGAGCTGCGTTTGAGAGAAAGTTTAGAGAGAGAGAGCACTTCTCTCTAGATTATCGGGCGATCCGACCGTCGGCAGTCTTCGGGACAAGAAGGACAACTGCTCTACGCGGAGAGGGCTTCACGTGGATACCAGATTTAAGGAGTTTTCTCAAACTCAGGGGTAGAGTTTCTCCACTGCTTGCGTTTTTATTCCTCTTTTAAATACTTTTAATCATCTTTGAGTTGAATGAGGCGTGAGGGCGTTTGATAGGATTCAAAGCTTGGGCGAGTGGAAAAATTTAGAAACCCATGTAGACCAGTGTGGCATGCAGACTGTTGGAGTTCCTAGTTTGTGCATTTATGTGAAATGTATGCTTTGATGTGTATGAGGCGGAAATGGCAAGTGGCTTGAGTTCACAAAGTGAACCAATGAATGGATGTGTGTTTGAGCGAAGTAAAACCTAGGTTTTTACTATTCCTAGGAATGAAAATGTATTTTCGTGAAAATATGTGTTGGTTAAGTAATTCGAATCGAATTGCTTGTGTTTGATCATTAGCCCAAGTGAGCTAATTTTGATGTTTGAAATGATAATTACATAACATGTTTGTGTGATTTAATTTTTATGTGAATATATTCATGTTTATATATTTGCATGTGATTAGACTGTATTGGAATTGGCACACATGCATTCCATATGCACTGGAACATCCTAGGACTATAGGAGTTAGTGCATGAGATGAGTCTAGAGAAAATGGTTTGGAGGGTAGTCTAAAATATTAATTATCGGAGGGTAGTCCACAAACTAAAAATATCAATCGTCGAAGCGGCCCAATTGATATTCATCGGAGGGTAGTCCACAAACAAATAATATATCAATCGTCGGAGCGGCCCAATTGATATATATACATCGGAGGGTTGTCCACTAATAAAACAATAATTCTCATACAAGGCTTGGCGAGTGAGAGAAGTCGAGTGAGGACCGGGATGCGAGTTGGTCATGTAGACATTCAAGTAGGATCATGCATTTGCTTGAATGTGTGTTTACTTTGGAACATTGCCTTTGCACTTAGGTGGTAGAGTAGCCCACTTAGGGCGATTCTCCTGCGAGCTTTAGCTCACCAGTCGTGGAACCCCCTTTTTTCTGGTGCGCGGGGCATGCGAGGAGACGGTTCCGTCCTAGAATTTGAGTGCTAGAAGAAAGCCGGAATGTGGCTTTGTTGATGTTTACATGTATTAGAACTCTTTAAGTTTAATACATGTATTGTTTAAGAGTGAAAATATTGTAACACTTGTAACTATGGGATATATAGTTGGATCATAGTTGGTATGCATATAGAGTATTGTTTATGGGCCCAAGTGGCCGTATTACTCATGTGATTGGATATATTAGATATATATTGCATATATTGGATTGTTGGGGCGGGATGTCACGGAGGTTTGTAATTAGGTAGAGCTCCTTGTACAAGGAGACTCTGCGATTTTGAAGTGGCGTGGTGGCAGACATCCACTTGTATTCCTTGGAGTTGGTGAGTCAACGGACCCCGGGTTTTTGGGCGTCAGAGGCCACTTGCACATAAAACCGTTTGGTAGTTGAAAGGTTTCCAGAAGCCCAAGAGTCGCAGGAATAAATTTCGTTATTATTGCGAAATTTATGCCTGCACTAACTTCCATCCTGTAGAAAAACACAAAATTTAGTTTAGATAAATTAATATAAAAACATAAAAGTAAAGTAAAAATAAAAAAAATAAAAAAAAATAAAAGTTTGATAATAAAATTACTAAAAATAAATTTTTTTTATATTCAATTAAGAATTAAAATAAAGAAAATTACTAAAAATAAAATAAAAATGAAAATTGATCAAATTAAACTAAAATCGATAAAATTTTTTGAAATGCAGATTTAGTGCAGTGGAGACGGAAACCAGCTCATCTAACTCACAGTTTCCATTCTTGGAGGATCAGGAGGAGGGAGCTCGCTACGCCTCAATGTTGTGTCTTGCCATTGCCTTCATGCCCAGCTCCTTTGTGTTGAGCTTCTTTTCACTTGTTGGTCTGGGAGGATCATTGGCTTTGCAGAAGCGATTGATGCAGTCCAATCTCCATCAATTGCTTCACTTTCCTTACAAGTCTTCTGGAGTTTGTGAGCATTTGGTTTCACGAACTTGGACCAATCGAGCCAAACTTCATCGATCCTTGCCTCTCATCTTCATAGCTTGTGCTTGTTGCTCGGTGAAAAATATTGAGCTCCAGTGTCATGTTGCCAAATGTGAGCTGCATGACTCCATTTCGGCAATTGATTATCGCATTGGAAGTGGCCAAAAATGGCCTTCCCAGGATGATTGGTACATGATTAGGCCCAATTGACTTCTAAGTTATATTTAAAAATTCATTTTTTATGATTAGCATATTCTGCCATATTCTAGACCTTTATAGTTGTTTGTGTAAATTAAATTTTATTGAGACGTCATTAATTACTTTTGACACTTGTATCATAATGTAGACATGTAATTGATCATTTCAAAAAAAAATTCATGATTAAATTCAACCTATGAATATTTGTTTAAAGATTTATTTTGGGGAGCTTCCTGATATGCCCCGCTCTCTATGTGAATATTGTTGTAAATTGTGTTTAATTGTAATTTTGTTACTTTGTTTTGAGACTTGTTATGCAATACAGACACATAAAGAATCATTTATAGGAATTCTTGTGACTAAATTCAACCTCTAAGTATTTTTTGGGATTTATGTTTTAGAGTTGTGACGCCCCATTCCCGGGGGTCCCGTTGACCACCGTCAACCCGCAGAAACCTGTGTGCCTCATCTCATGAGACCCAAACATGAGTAAAATGACCCCATAGGGCCCATCATACATACTCATCCATACAGTCACAAAACCATACATTTCTATAAATTCAAGAGTTATTACATCACTCTTAATACAAAACATATATTAAAACTAGTTCGTTCTAATATATACACAAAACATTAATCAAGGCCACAGTCCGGCCTGCTTCATAAACCCGTCTTCCCAAATACTCCCTGTACCTGAAAGGGGGATCCCACGACGGGGTGAGCAATGCCCAGTAGTGATAATCTCTTACATGGATTACTCCCAACCTAAGTGCTCATGCAATGGCAAAACACACACATTTAAGTGAAACATGTATGTCCCTACTCAAATGTCTACATGTTATGGATGAAAATGCGAGACACCCATACCCACATCTCGAGCCCTCACTGACTCCCTCACGCATGCCTAAGCCAAGTGTGAGAAAACACTGTTTTCAAAACAAAAGGTTTTTGTTCTTAAAAACATACTACCAATTTCTGATCAAATTCTATTGGACAACCCTCTGAGGTGAATTGCTAGATAACTCTCTGAAACAGTCATAGGTCCTCCTCCGAGATGAACTGTTGGACAACTCTCCAGGGCAATTCTTCGGAAAATCTTCCTTTGGAATTCCTTTCACAACCATTTTCCTTTTTCTTTCATGTCATGCACTCACACCTATTATCCTAGGTTTTCCCTGTGCATATGAAATGTATTATGCCATTTCCATATAATCCATGTTAATATTTTAAGCATGCATATATTAACAAAATTTACACATGTTATACATTCATAGCAATAACACAAAACTAGCTCACATGGACTAATAAACAAACTGACAGTCCATCATGGGGCTGTCCACAAAATCACAATCAACATGTTATTCACTCATGGCAATAACTCAACATCATACATGCCACACAAATAGTCCGCGGACTGTCCAAAACCACTTTAGGGATTTCTTCACTCGGTCCAAATCTGATGGAACCGAAAACAACATGGCAGCCTCAAAGCGAGGTGTCGTTGACTCACGAATCAACTGCGAAATCGTGTCTCGTCCTTGAGACCAGCATACGTGAGTAAAATGGTCATCAAATCATATATCACTCATATAAAATAATATTATTTAAATTTAAATACATTGTTCTTCAATTTGTATCCAGCGGATCTATAATTTTGCAGAATAGATAGGCTGGTTTGTGTTTCACCGCTCTCCCGATCTCAAATGATCCATCCCTGGGATACTCAGTGCTCGATAATATTCTCGATCAGAACAATGCCGATGAATTTTCCTACTTGGGTTCTCCACCTAGTCCTCATTATTAACACTGTTTGTGATACATATAATAACTCGATCGTGTATATGCAAATTCATACACTAATCCATATCTTATTTATTCATATAATAACATAATTCTTCCGCAAACCTAACCTCTGTCCGTGATTCATCTTGGAACTACCCACAAAATCACAAATCAACATGTTGACCATCATGGAAATAGCGCAACATCACCTGAAGCCACTAGCGGTCGGGTGGGCCCTGTCCCAAAACTCCTCTAAGAGTTTCTTCACACTCGATCCGTGTTTTGGAACCGAAACCACGGCCATCCCGGCCTTAACAAATTCCAATCCATTAAAATGGCACTTAGCCAAAGAATAATACAAGTAGGAGAAAAACCCCTACCTTTCGCAGTTTGTCGAAATTCCCCCCCAGCAGTGCACGCATGGCCCTTGCCGTGGGGAGCAACTTTGCTTCTTGCCTCGTCGGAAACCGATGGTCCGATCATGGCAAAAATTCTAAAGAAGGTAAAGGCTTCTCTCCTGAAACCCTCCATTTTGAAAAACTGCTCCCCACTTCTCCCCTGGCTGCTGCATTACCGCCATATGAGAGAAGAAGATGTCTCCTTTTTGTCCCCTCACACGCCACTTGTCACCTTCTAATTGGTTGAGAGGATTTCCTTATCCACTTATCCAACCAATTTGAGATTTCCCTCCAATTAGGAGTTGCCACATTTCACCCATGGGCCCCACATTCTTCCCAGGACACGTGACACCTCTTGAGCCACTCATAAAGTTCCAAGTGTCCCGCACTTCTCTACGTGCCTCGAAAAACTTGAAATTTCTACTGTCTCGGAATTTGACAAAATTCGATATGGTAGCTAGATTTCAAGAGACGATTCCAACGGTGAAGTCCGTTTCGTCATCCGAGATCTAGAAAAATTCCGGATTTTGACCAAAACTACAATTTTGCCCTTTTTCAAAAAATTAGATTTTCTCGGGGTTTCACAAACACGGCCATCCAGGCCTTAACAAATCCCCATCCATTAAAATGGACCTTAGCCAAAGAATAAGCAAGTAGGAGAAAACCCTGCCTCTCGGGTTGTTCGAAACTCCCATGGCCCCAGTACCACCGTAGCTCTTGTGGTGGGGAACCAGCTTAGCCCTCTTGTCTCATCGGGAACCGTCGATCTGATCATTGGGAAATTTAGAGAGAAGTGAGAGCTTCTCACTCAAGAATTTTCCTTTCTCTTTCCTCTTTCTTTTCTCTCTCTCTCTTCCTTCTCCTTTCCACCCATCGATCTGTTGGAGTGAGTTGGGTCAGAAATTGTCTTCTCACTTGCGCATATCACCCTCTTGATGCATCTCTACCTTGGATTACACTCATCCACTTATCGTCTACCATGGATTTCCTTCCAATAGCATGATACATGTGTCTCTTATAGGTCCCATGAGCTCATGTTTGACTCGATACGCACATGACATGCTTTCATGAGCCACTTTCAAAATCATGAAGTGTCCCGCATTACTCTCGGTGCCTCGAAAAACTTGAAATTCTTACTATCTCGGAATTCGACGAAATTCGACGTGGTAGCTAGATTTCGCGAAACGATTCCAACGGTGAAGTCTGTTTCGTCATCCGAGATATAGAAAAATTCCGGATTTTGACCAAAATTACCATTTTACCATTTTCCAGAAGATTAGAATTTTCGGGTTTATAAAGAGAGTTCCCTGATACGCCCATGTTTTGAACCTTTGTAGGTATTTTGCTTAAATTTGGATTAATTAAGACATTATTAGCTTCTTTTGAACATTTATACTATAATATAAACATATAGATGATGTTTTTGTAAACTCATTAGGTCATTTGGTCATACCATTTGATCGGGTTCTTTAGCCCATCAAACTCACACCCTTAATTTATTCAAATTCTTATTTCAAGATTTTAAAATTCCTATTCCACTGAACTTCAATTTAAATTACAAAATTTCTGATTTCAAAATTCTAGTGCCTTAATTTCAAAATCTAAGTCTCCCAATTTTCAATCTCAAATTTTCAAGTTTCTAATTTAAAAATTACAGAACTCCTAATTTCAAAATTCAAATGTCCTAATTTCAAAATCCAATTCCCCCAATTTCAAAGCTCAAAATTTCAAGTTTCCTAATTTTAAATTTACTATTCTCGATTTCAAAATTCCAAGTTCCTCGATTTCCATTCAAAATTTCAAGTTCCAATTTCAAAATTACAAAATTCTCCAATTTTGTGTCAAATATCCTAATTTTAAAATCAAGTTTCCCGATTTATAATTTCAAATTTCCAAGTTTCAAATTCAAGATTTTCAAATCCCCAATTTCTAAAATTCAAGGCCTCAATTCAAAAATTCAAGTTATAATTTAAAATTTAAAATTTCCAATTTAAAATCTCCAATTTCAAAATTTTCAATTCAAAATTCTTAAATTTCAAATTTTATTCAAAATTCTCAATTTAGAAAAAAAAAATCAATTTCAAACTTCTAATTTTCAAAACTTTGATTGCAAATAAGTTTTTGAACATTCAAAACACATGATTAATTATACAATTTCTATAAATAAAATCTTGTAGAGTTAATTTGCGTAACAGATAAATAGGCTTGGGTGGGCCCAAATCTCATGTATCATTTATTAAATAATTTGGCACTGGATGTACAATTTGTTTTTGTGAGACCCCAGAAAATCCAAGATTTTGGATAAAGGGTAAAATAGAAATTTCGGTTGGAAATCCGGAAATTTTCTAGATCTCGGATAATGAAACCGGACTTTTAAGTTGAACTGCGTCTCCTGAAATTTAGCTCTGACGTCAGATTCGTTGGGTCGAGGTGAGTCGAGATTGCGTTTTGAGGCGTGGGGTGTCGGATGTGTGTATGATTAAGGGATGCCACTTGGCACCATAGAGTGTGACCTTGGCATCAAAGTAGTAGCTCACAATTAAACAATGTGGGAGAAAGATTAATGTTCGTATGATCTTAATGTGATTGCATGATAATGTAAAGGGGCATTAAGAAATAAAAATTATGGGAAATGAGGCGCACGTGAGACGTGAGAAGGGGGAGGCAATTTCCTCCCATTGACCGAAGATGATTGATTCTCCAAATTGGAGGAGAGAAAAGAAAAAAGAGAATATAGTAAATGAGATGAGAAAATGAAGAGAGGTGAGATGAGAAAATGAGAAAAAGGAAAAGAAAAGCAAAAGGAAGGAAAAGAAAGGAAAGAGGGAACGGTTCTTAGAGAGAAAAGGAAGAAAAAGGAGAAGGAAGGAAAGGGAAAAGGAGGATTTTCCCGGGTTTCTAGCGGTCGACGTTTGAAAGTTCGAAGACTAAAGTTGGTGCCTTGCAGTCGGATCTACGTGAATGCCCAAAAAGTTGGAGTTCGACAAACTCCAAAGGTAGGATATTTTCCTACTTGGTTACTAAGTAACTAAGGCTTTATAATGGTAGGGATTGTTAGCAAGGGAGGCGAGAGGCCATGTGAATTAGTTCAAGCCTTAGGACTAAGAGTATGGATTTCATGACCGGGTTTCGGATTATGGGAGTTAGGGTTTGGACTAGGCGAAGTTTTCTAGGTGTTGTGAAATGATGCTTGGAACGGATTGGTTCATCATTACAGCTGAAAGGGGCCGTGAGGTACCCTGTTGAATGGTCCCAAGTTGAGACCTTGTTGTGTGTTATGGCTTGCTTGAATGACATACAGTGGTGTGGAAATGTGATATTGATGCATGCTATTTGATGTATTGATATGCTTTGCATGGAGGTAGATTATATGTATAAATTATAATTATCCATGGTTTGTAAATGTTTCATGTAGTGCTCATTCATGCATGTAACATAGAGGAAAATACGTGGCATCGTGCATTTCACATACCGCAGTCACATCGCGTCGGTCCCGGTGTGGGTGCGGGGGTAAGGACTATTAAATCGATGTTGATGCAGATGGGTCGTGGCTCGGGAAAAATGGAGACGAGAAGTCGAGGTAGAAGTGCGGTGTGTAAATGATCAAAATGATAAATTACATGTTTTGGGCGGGCAGAGTTGGGAGTAGATCCCCAGGGTGAAAGTCCCACATGTTATTCACGGTTAGACATGAATCCCGACGATGAAAGTTCGTGAAAATGTTGAAAAAGGCGTGCGGCGTCCTACGGTGTAAACCCGGAAATCCGTGGCCCACAAAATAAAGGAAAAGAATCAAAATCAGTTTTTGATAAATAAATTGGAGGGTTTTCCAATGATTTAGTCGGAGTGAGTATTTGGTTTTATTTCACATTTGGCATTCCAAGTGTGAAGTCGAGTTGGGACTCGGTGGTGAGCATGAGGGTCGCATCTCGCCATGATATAGACATTTCATATAGAAAATAATTGTATGAAATGTGATTGTGTTTATATATGCCATTGTATGCATTTTGGTGAGGAGTAGCCCTTGTAGGAAAACTTTCTCTTGGGCTTTGCTCACCAGTCGTGAGACCCCTTTCGGTGGGAGCTATCCGACGACATTCGAGTAGAGGTACCTTTTTGAGAAAGAAAGCCGAGATGTGGCTTTAAGTAAAATATTTTTGTAAATATGTATAAAGCTTTTGGCAGACAAACGCAAAGGAAGCTATGAGAATATAGTTGCCATATTTTATTTGAGTATTGGTTCGTGGGTAGAGGGGCTATTTTTACTTTCGAGGTATCGTCTCGTGATACGAGATGTATAGATTTTCCGCATGTTGACGGGTAGTCAACGGACACCCCGGATTTGGGGCATCACAGTTTTCCTAATTTGATAATGAATATTTTCATATTTGTTATTACACTAACATTGTCTTCTATTGATAAGGTTTTCGATTCGCCGCCAAGGTACATACTCTTTCTTCTTTGACTTTACTTGTTTATTTTATTTATTTGTTGATGTTTTGATATACACTTGTGTATTATGAAGAATGATTATAGTATATATTAATTCAAATAATCCCAATAGCCATGAATTTTCATAACCTAATTAGTAAAGACTTGACTTTAGGGGTTTGACAGATATACAGTCTTTACTTACACTTCCAATAGGTAAAATAACCTCCGAATTTGAACTTGGTTTCGTAGACATGTTTTTTCTAAACAATGAGTCACACTAGGGTTTTTATTTCTTATTTTGTTTTCCCTCTAAAATAATATACAAAAATAAATGGCAACCCCAAACCGTTTTTAAAATGGTTTTTCAAAATTAAAAACAAGTTTAAGTAGGAAACTCATAATAGACAAAAATGTGGTGTCCATAATAGGATTAGACATTATTAGGAGTTTTGAATTCAAATCTTTTTCTTTTTTTTTATTTAGACATTCCTTAGATGTTAAAATTTAAATTTCCACAATATAATGTTAAGACACTCTCTCGAACGCTTATTTAAAATGAAGCAATTTAGATGAATATAACATGTTTTTTATGAGTTTAGTCCAGATGATTATAAATGATAGTCAAATTCTTGCTATATTGTGCAACTCATTTAATAAATAAGTAATATTTAGGTAAACCTCTAGGAACTTGGCACATTTAATAATCTTGCTATCAATCTAAATATAACTTCAAATTATTTAATTCATATTTGACTTATTTTAAATTCATTTTCAAATAAATTACTTGAGTCATAAATTTAAAATATTAATTATGAATATGCAAAATCATTGGCAGCTAACATCACGGGCCGATCTACATTGTGATCAGGAGGGGCAAGGCGCACCCCACAACTCGCGTCAAATTTTGAAAAGATATTTCTTTGCATAAACATTTGAACCCAAATATTTAAATGAAAGTAAAAGCTAATTATCATTTAGCCATGCAAATGATTTATGCTTTACTTTTGTCACTATAATATTAATTTAGACATTTTTCGTTGTCAAAAAATTTGGGAAAAATATATGGTAAAAAGGAGATGAAAAGTAGTAGGAAAGAAAAAAAAATTAAAAAAAAATCAAATGTATTATTTTTATTTAATAATTTAAACTCTTTTTATTTATTTTCATTTTTCATTATAAAGATTAAATAATTATAAAATGCTTAAGTTTCTAAATAGTTTTATGTATATTTAATTTTCTTTTAGATTTTTCATTAGACATCCAAACATAAAAAAAATCATTTTCATTAGCACTTTTCTTTCCTTAGTACTTTTAATGAACCAAGCAATACCTTAGACTCTGTTTGGAACCTGAAAAGTACTAGGGAAAAATCAAAGTACAAAGGAAAACGATTTTCTTATATTTGGTTTTATGGTGAAAAATATAAAAAAATAAAATATAATAAAAAAATTTACATATTTTCTTAGGCCTCATGCATTAGAGTCAAATAAACTAAATAAGTCATCAATGAACTTACAAAAATAAATGGAGAATAGAATTGTAGAAACGAATTGTTGGAGCTAAGCTGGATATATATTATGTTAAATGATCAACTCTTCTAAAAGCTTAAACGTATAGTATTTGAGTTTAATATGAATATCATGTATTTAACCATAAGATAGAAACAAATAAAATGAGTTTGAATAAATATATAGAATTAATTTATCAAGTTTAAACATTTTTTTTTTAATTTTCCTCAAAATTTTATTTTCTTCCCCTTTTTATTTTGTTTCCTTACTACTCTTCGGGTTCAAATGGAATCTTAGGGCATGTTTGGTTCGAATTTTTGAAAATTGTTCTTCAAATCAGTTTTTGAAAACACAAAAAACACTATTTGGATGTTCTTTGAAAATTGTTCTTATTCTTCGAATTTAATGTTTTAAATGCTGAGAATAAAACTAGGAACAAGCGTTCTCCATGTTTTAATGCTTTTAGTATTTTGCCCCCATCAACATTTACGGCTCATGCGTGATTAACATGATTATTGGTGAGTTAAATTAAAGTTGCTACATGATGTGTTATTTCTTTTTATAATTAGATAATATTTCAGTTAATATTATGGAGCACCATTATTAATTATTTCTATTGTTATTGGAGTTCTGTGTAATATTACATATTTAACACATCATGTTATTTTTAAAGGTGTTTTTTTTAACTTCTATGCACTTTGCATTACATCATTGTAGTATTATATTCATGGATTTAAACCTAGGATCTCTAGTAAATCCATCATACCCTTTTATCACTTGAGCTAGCATCAAGGACAATTTCTGAAAGTTAGATAATAATTGATTAGAGAAGAAAAATACAGCAAAGGATCTTAGCTTTCTCTAGGAGCAAATGATGGATTAGAAGAAAATAAAGCAAAAGAACACTGATCTGAAATCTTTTAAGATCACTTGCTCTTGTCTGGCTCTTACATTCAATTCAATCCTCGCATCATTTTTCCACGAGCACATTATTGATATCTCCAATGCATTATTGAACGCCAACAAGAATTGCACATCATGATATGATAACCAATACATTATTGAAGGCCAACTAGGATCTACATAAATGGTAACTGCAGCCTCAATTCAAATCATAGAGAGGCAAAGTTAGTTAGTGCTAGTGTTTGCAGATTGAGGATATGGCTTCTAATTCCTTGGCTTTCTTCACTATTTTCTCACTTCTCCTGGTAAGCATTTAATTTCCAAGACCCAAACTGAAACCAAGTCCCAAAATCTTAGGGTCTGTATGGTTATAGTTTTTTAAAATTATTCAAAACGGAGGAACACATTAGATTTTTTTTTTTTTCTGAAAAACACGAGAACAAGAAAACACTAAATTGAGAGAGAACAAAATTAATGCTTTTCAAAAAAACATCAAAATATTGTTTCTGTGTTTTAAAAATTGTTCTCGATAACCGTTTTCGAAAAAAGGAACCAAGCAGACCCTTAATTTTTAGGAAACCATTCTTAATTCTTGTCAGCTTGGAACTTTCTAAGAATTCAAGTGGGAAAAAAAATCAAATTATACTAACGTATTTTTGTCTTAATTTGTGACCATGCAGATGGGCAATGCAATTGGTGGAAGAAAAGAGCCAGGGGAATACTGGAGAGACGCAGCAAGAAAATGGGAATTGATGTTGTCAAAAGATTCTGAGAATAAAATAGAAAGGTTTTTCTGGGTTTATGATGATGGAGATGCTAAACTCACAGAAGAGAAATCATTTGTTAAGGACTTTGCTACTAAAGAAAAAATAGAAAGCAAACATGCCTTAATAAATTTTATGTTTTTTTCTTAAAAAATAAACCATTTTGGACAAAAATATCCTTATCCATTTTATGTATTTACATGTATCTTTTAAAGGGAGGGTTATTTTTACAAAAAAAATAATAAGAATAACATTTTTATCAAAATAAGATAAAAAAAAAATTTGATAGAGGGATTTTTAATCAAATCACCCTTAATATATGAAGAACACCTAAAAATGATAATGACCAAGTTATCCGGAATGTGGGTTTTTTCTGTTTTCTTTTTTTGGGTATGGGTTTTTTTTGCTATAATTGGTATTGATTACTTTTTGGGATTCTTGCCCCATATGGAATATGTAAGAATGAATTGATTGTGTCCTGGCCCTATGAATGCATACCGAACTCCGACCAAAATAATCAGAGTGGCTGGAGTTAATCTTTTTGGTTTTATGGTTTTAGCTATTCTTGGTGACTTTAGTCCATAGACAACAAACTTTTTAGTGAATATTGTTGTAAAATATGTTATAAGGTATGGAGATATTGGAGAAAGAAATAAATAAATATGGATGAGATAATTGTATTTCTATTAGATCATTTTACAAGGTATAAGTGAGACGTGAGACCTTTTTATAGGCTTCTGATACATATACTAAGGAAAGCTTAAAGGTGCTTCATAATGGTCACCATAAAGCAACCATAATGGGCACTATGTACAGGTCCACGAATCTTCTCGGTACATCAGATGAATCACGAACTTCAAGACACATTAAGTGAATGATACACAAATCTTTAAGGTACGTCGGATAAATCTTCAAGGTTCATTTGATGAATCAGAACTTCGAGATTAAGTAATACTTCCACATTCATGAATCTATTTAGGAATGTCCATATATTTATATTTACAACACTCCCCCTTGGACATTACTACGTGATGCTCATGCCTCATTAAAAACCTCGCTAGAAAAACCTAATGGGAAAAACACCAGTCAAGGAAAAGAGTACATGACATACGCACTTTTATGTGTTACATTGGCTGCCTCGTTAAAAAACCTTTAACTAGAAAAACCTTGTGGGAAAAAAAATTTAGTCAAGGAAAAAGAGTATAGTCATTGGTCTTTAGTGTGGCCTTTGATCACGGAGTGTCAGGTGACTGCGAATCAACACAACGGAATAATCATGGATGTCGGAGGCCAGGCATCTCACAAAATCGAGGCGAGTCTCCTTTGTACGGGGAGCTCTACCCAAAGCACATAACCTGTCCCAACATCAACATCCATAAGACATATACATGAGTAAAAGCGGCCACTTGGGCCTCTGACAATACTCATCAATATACATCAACTATATACCATAGCTTCAAGAGTTAATAATTTACTCTTATACAACATATATTAAAATCTACAATTCTAATACATGTATCCAACTAAAACACCAAAGCCACAACCCGGCTTTCTTCAAAATTGGCCTCTAGGATGAGCCGTCTCCTCGAACGCTCCCTATACTTGAAATAATATATTCCCTCGACAGGGTGAGTGTGACACCCCAATCCTGGGGGTTCGTTGACTACCCGTCAACCCGCGGAATACAAGTGGAGGTCGGGTTACCGGACGCCACTTTAGAAAATCGGGCAGAGTCTCCTTTGTACGGGAGCTCTGTGATTAAAATACACATGAAACACAATCCCCGAAACGGTCAATTTATATTCAATATATCGAGATCAAATCACATGAGTAATACAGGCCATTTAGGCTGATGATCCTCATAATACATCTCACCCAACCATGAAGTCAACTATATGCCCAATAGTTACAAGAGTTCAATCTTTACTCTTATACAACATATATTAAAATTAGGAAAATTCTAATACATGTAGATATCGTCAAGCCAAAGCCACGATCCGGCTTTCTTAATCCATGGTCTCTAGGATGAGTCTTTCTCTCGCACGCTCCTTTGTGCACCTTGAAGGGGATCACGACAGGGTGAGCTAAAGCTCAGTAGGAGAATCGCCCTAAGCGGGACTCTCACCACCTAAGTGCAGTGCAATGTTCCAATTTAAACAAACATTCAAGCAAATGCATGATCTACTTGAATGTCTCGTGACCAACTCCAGATCCAGAGCCCTCACTTAGCAGGCTCTCACACTCGCCTAAGCCTCGTATGAGGAATTATTAATTTATTAGTGGGCAGCCCTCAGGTAGACTATATATATCAATTGGGCCGCTCCGATTGATATATATTAATTGTTTTGTGGACTACCCTCCGATGAATAAATATCAAGTGTTGCTCCGTGATTTGATATATTATTTAGTTTGGACTACCCTCCGATAATTTACATTTTAGACTACCCTCCGAACCTTGTTTCTCTAGACTCATCTCATGCACTCATTCATATATTCCTAGGATGTTCCAGTGCATATGGAATGCATGTATGCCAGTTCCAATTCAGTCTAAATCACATGCAAATATATATACATGAATATATTTACATAAAACTTTAAATCACACATCAAAATTAGCTCGCTTGGGCTAATGATCATACAGTAATTTAATTTAAATCACTCGGCCAACAAATCTTTCACGAAATATTTTTTAGAACATTAGGGAATAAGTGAAACCTCGTTACTATTCCCGGAAAATCCCCCTGCAAAACACCGGTTCACTTAGTAGACCATAATCCACAGTCATTCGACCCCAAAGCATATCAAGTAAGCATTTAATGCACAAATTAACACCCATCCTGACGAAGCATTTTAATTATTTGCGGGCAGTCACGGCCCTGAGAAAATCCCAAATAAATTCCCACAATTCGGTCCCATGTTTTGGGACCGATCAAACGGCCCCTCACGGCCTCAAACTAACCGAAACATCAAAAAAACACTTAAATGGGAGTAAAAACTCAAGTAGGGAGAAAATCCTACCTCTTGGAGTTGTCAAAAGCACTTCATGAGCAGGGTGCAGCGTGCTTTTCTTTCATGACGTTCCCCTCTTGCTCCGTCGAAATCCAACGGTCCGATTTACCGGAAATCTAGAGAGAAGTCAGAGACTCTCTCTCTAGAATCAGAAAATTGGGGCTCACTGCATCCATTCTCAAATTCGTTTGGCTCATAAAATTGGGAAAACGGCCGTATGCTATTTTGTCTTTAGTGACTTAAATCAATTCTCTAAATGACATGTATGTCCCTCGTTTCTCAGATTTGATATTCGGCACTACCTCGGCCGTCCATTTTCATCATTTCTCTACTCATACCACTTATGGTACATGAGTACATGCTATATGTGCCTTTAAATCGCCGAGAAAATCGATTTACGGCACGAAGAAGCGATGCCTCGAAAAACGTGCGACTCATTTGTCTCGACAAGTGCGAAATTTTACGTGCTAACTAGATTTCTCGAGGCGATTCAACGGTGCAATCCGTTTAGTCATCCTGAGATCTAGGAATTAATTCACAGGACTTTCGCCCAGTAATTAAGAATTTGTAATCAAAATTACGACTTTGCCCTTATTCCAGAATTTGGAATTTCTCGGGTCTTCTGATGAGCTAATGCCCTGATAGTGGAATCACCTAAATGGATTTACTCCCACCTAGTGCATATGCAATGATCAAATAAAACACACACTTTCAGTAAATTCGTGATCTACTTGAATGCTGTATCATCCCATGTCTCGAGTCCTCACCGACTCCCTCACACTTGCCTAAGCCATGTATGAGAAAAATAATCATTTTCAAAACAAAACCTGTTGTTCTTGAAAATACACTACCGAATGTCGGTAAAAATATGGGACTACCCTCCGAGGCAAATGTGTTGGAGAACCTTCCGAAATAGTCATGGTCCTCATTCGAAATGATGCATTGGGCCGTCTCAGCCCCCATTCTTGAAATTCATCTGTGAAATTCCTTTCGCAACCATGTTCGTTTAGAAATCCATGTCATGCACTAACACCTAATTTCTAGATTTACCCGTGCATATAAGGAAATGCATTATGCCATTTCAACGTTTATACCAAATATATCAAATATGAATATATTATCAAATTTGCAATTACACCACATATGATTGACAATATCAACCATCACCCAGTCAGCTCACTTGAGCAAATCACAATCTCATCTCGATGGCCACACACACCTGAATTATATTCCATATAATTGTGACATCCTGTTAACACCTCAAGCCTAAACCTATTAATTTCTTTGATCAACCAACTTCGAAGCCACTCATCAAGCAATTCCCGATGCCCAAAACACATGGACATTTATGGTCCATTTCATACAAAGCTGAGGCCCCATTTTGGAGTCCCAAACAGAGGATTCCTCTTGAGTGGAACCAATTCCCACACCCATTTCGGTCTCCTACTCACCCAAAACAAAATTTATTGAATAAATTATACCACCAATTGCCCCAAACGGTCGTGGTGTCACTCTAAAAAGCTACTCGAATGACCAGAATTCCAACAGTCGGTCGAGTTTTGGGACCGATCACTTCCTCACGGCCTCCAATCAACTCAGAAGCATTACAAACACTTAGATCAAGAGTAAAACAAGTAGGATAAACCCTACCTCACGGAGTTTGTCGAAACTCCAGCGGGAGTGCTTACGTGTTGCCCTCGCGCGTAGAACAACTTTCCTTCTTGCTCAAAGTCGGGGTGATCACATCCGATTGACCGGAAAACCTAGAGAGAAGATTCTCTCTCTCTCTCTCTAAAAAAAAAATCAAAAACTATTACGCATCTCCATTTTCCTCCTGCACGTTTCTCCTTTCTTTTTGGAAGAAGAAGATGACTACTATACACTATTTTGTCATACTCATTTAACTCAAAATGCCATCATGTCCCCTTTGCTTGGATTTTGACCACGTGGCATAATCTAGAGGCCGTCCGTTTCCATCATCCTCTCTACTCATGCGACATATTGTCACATGAGTACATGTTATATGCGACTTTTGTTACATCACATGTCGTTTTACGGCACCCGATACTCGGCGCCTCGAAAACAACGATGTAAATTTGTCACCATTTGTGAAGAGTCGACATGTTAAATAGATTTATGAGCGATTAAGCGGTGAAATTCGTTTTGTCATCCGAGATCTAGAAAAATTTTGGATTTTGATCGAAATTACGATTTTGCCACTTTTTCAAAAAATTAGAATTTTCTAGGGTCTCACATTCTCCCCTCCTTAAAAGAATTTCGTCCTGAAATTCCATGCCTCTGTCAACCATGTGCATAATGCGACATACAACTCAAGGCGGGTGTCGGGTATGATGGCAGGTACAAGGTCGCGGTGTGAAAACCGGATAGGTGTCGGCTCATCCATGTCAAGAATGACATCAGCACTGATATGTCTACCACCTGGGTCCACCATAGAGCGAGTCTTTGGATCCACGACTCATGAGTCTCGGCTTTATCGACCAACTCTCACCCACCACATCCTAGGGAAGAATTTTCCATCATCTCTCTAAGGTCTCAACCTCTAGCTCGAGCCTATCACCTGAGATGCATTAATGAATGAACATAGTGCATCGATTCAAATGCTACTCCTAGTCAGCACGTGCGGTAAAACCCTCTCATCAGGGTGATCTGCGCTGCTCGGCCTCTAGCACGACAGCATAGACACTCCCTGTGTCACCAGAAGCATCACGGCCTACGGGCTCTGTGCGACCTCGAGTGACCCACACTCTGGCCCCTCTGTCCCCATCTGTGCTGTTGGAGGTGCTTGTATAGCACCTGCCATTGACGGTTCCCTCCCCATTGACCGTACTAGGGTGTGGAGGAATGGTGCGCCCTCTGTCACATGGCTAACTAGGATTGTCTTTGTCCCCAAAATCACGGGATCCACTGTCTCTGAGGCGATCCGTCTCATATGTCCAGGCTCTTTAGCAATGGTAGCACACCTTGCCCGCCACGCGTGCGAGCTACGTCAGATCACGGCCGCCGGATGGTCGCGGCTCTGGAACCCTCATGAACTAGAAGCCTTGGGCTTCTTCGAACCTAGAAGAGACTGACTCCTTCCTCTTGACACAGTACTCAAGGTGCTCAAGGCATCCTCGATCTCTATGGTCAAGGCCGTCTGACCATAGGGTCCATATCCCATGGCGAAGTCTGCTATCACGCCCGAATGGACCTTGTTGTTCTAGATCTCTAATCTTGGCCATATCCGTAGCCACGTAATCATCAGCAAAGCGGCTGGCTCACGGAATCTAGCCACGTGCTCCATCAGTCACGCGGTTCCCACAGCTGGCTCCACAAGGAACTCCACGAGCCTTCACATGCCTCATGATGTCCCGGAAAATACTTACCCATGAAAAGATCCTTGGAACTGCCCTTGATCATTGCCTGCAGGTCTCTAGAGGTCTGATTCCTCCATGCACAAGACCTCACCCTCTAGTGGAGCATAGCTAGTCGATCTGGTGGGTGTCGGAGGTAATCTCCATGGCCTCCTAGCTTGCCTTCCCTATGTCTGCATGAACCAGCTGATGCCACCACCATGGATCTCACTCCACGTGAATGTCGGAGGATGATCATACTAAACCTCTGGAACCTACTTGGACCTCCTTGGCACCACCTTCCCGCTGCGCACAATGCAATAGCAATTTTGCCCTTAATGCCCTCTCTTGCCTCAGCAAAAGCCATTGGTCAAACACTGTGGTGCTGACCGGTGCAGGTGGGCGCCCTCTACGTCCTGCGCCCTCGACTAGCCATCTACCTGAGAGTCGAATGTACGTTACTTTCAATGCCGGTATCTACAAGGCTCGGGACCACGACCAGGACACTATTCATACATAGATAACATTTCATATTTTAAGTTCCTGCATTCTTAAGCAATGCAAGACATTTATTTCACATTAAATCATAATCATTTTTATCAACAAAAATTTTATTTTTGAAAATTTCATTTTACAAAATTTTATTCCATTTGATTTGATTTTATTTTATTTTTCAAAAAATTTATTTCATTTTTCATTTTCAAAAAAAATTATGAGCAGTGACTAAATAAATGCGAGTCAAAGCGGCACAAGGTGCACCAAGTGCACGGCCCAGCAGCGACTGCGCCAGGTGCGCCCTGGCGCCTTGGCCTTCGGGGAACGTCTGTCGTGTGGCGCTGCGGCGGCCGTGTAAATGGCTTGGCCCCGGTGTGTCTTGAGCCAGAGCGGCGTGTGGTGGCGTGTGCCGGTAGCGTAGGCGCGACCGTGTCTTGGCTTTGGTGCTTTGTTTCCTGGCGGCCTATCTCAAACTCCCTTTTAGAGGTGCAGATACGATTGGTGTATTGCGATACAAAATCCCAGCTACCAGACTTCCTCATGTCACGATACAATAAATTGTATCGTGACCTTCTCCACACTAGCCCTCTCGTCATGATACATAGTGTATTGTGACACCTCTCTACAACTTGTTGCCCATGTTGCAATACACACAAACAGCAACTTAAAAGGTTTGATACAATTTCCGACCCACCTCACACCTAGGACTGTTTGTGTCACAATACAATTTCCTTGTATTGTGACACGAGTTAAAAACAACCATTTGCACCTTTCTTTGTTTTTTTTTTTTTCATTTCTTTCCAGCTACTGGAAAATCACCCTAAAATATATATATATACAATTATTTTTTCTCATTTTCCAGAACACTCAATTAAACTTATTAAAGTTTATTTTATTTGATTTTCTTCAGTTTTACAAACTGTAAAACCTTAGAAAAAAATGTTCTTCACCTCAAAAATTTTTTTTCATTTTTGGACCATTTTTTCCAAATTTCCTCAAAACCTCCTGTTCTAACACTAACCCTAGTGTTCAACCTTAAAATTTTATTTAATTTTCCAATAAACCAAATAAATTTATTTCATTTATTTTCTTTTTCCAGTTTTACACACTGTAAAACTCCCAAAATTTTTCCAACACATCATTTGTTTTCCTATGTGCTAATCACTAAGCACACAAACAATCGTAACACATACAACATGGTATACACACCATCACACATCAAACACCACAACCACACAATCACATGATCACAAATAAAACACATGCAGTGTTCTAGTTTTGTCTCGTGCCTTCCTAGGTAATCTCATACCTAAACCTAACATCGAACCACACCAAGTGGTGATGTTCCTACACGACTATGGCCTAAGCCCAAGCCCCTTAAACCCTAGGTATTCCTTTACCTAAACTCTACACCACCGAGCTCCCAAGGTAATCAAGCACTTTGCTCCGATACCAAACTCGTGACGCCCAACCGGGTGTCCGCTGTTGGACTACCCACACAACCTCATGGAATAATCATGGATGCTCGGGTGACCCAACATCTCTCACGAAAATCGGGCAGAGTTTCCTTTGTACGGGGAGCTCTACCCAAAGTACATAACCTGTCCCAACATCAACATCATAAGACATATACATGAGTAAAACGGCCACTTGGGCCCATACAACAATACTCATCAATATACATCAACTATATACCATAGTTTCAAGAGTTAATAATTTACTCTTATACAACATATATTAAAATCTACAATTCTAATACATGTATCCAACTAAAACACCAAAGCCATAACTCGACTTTCTTCAAAATCGGCCTCTATGATGAGTCGTCTCCTCGAACGCTCCCTGTACCTGAAATAATATATTCCCTCGACAAGGTGAGCTAATGCCCAATAGTGGAATCACCCTAAATGGGTTACTCCCCACCTAAGTGCATATGCAATGATCCAAATAAAACACACACTCAAGTAAATTCATGATCCTACTTGAATGCCTATATGCCATCCCCATGTCTCGAGTCCTCACCGACTCCCTCACACTTGCCTAAGCCATGTATGAGAAAAATAATCATTTTCAAAACAAAACCTGTTGTTCTTGAAAATACACTACCGAATGTCAGTAAAAATATGGGACTACCCTCCGAGGCGAATGTGTTGGAGAACCTTCCGAAAATACTACGGTCCTCATTCGAAATGATCTCATTGACTGCCTCCTTAACCCCATTCTCCGGAAATTCATCCTGTGAAATTCCTTTCGCAACCATGTTCGTTTTTCAGAAAATCCATGTCATGCACTCACACCTAATTTCTAGGTTACCTCGTGCATATGAAATGCATTATGCCATTTCAACCATTTTCATACCAATATATATCAATTATGAATATATTATCAAATTTGCAATTACACCACATACCCAACAATATCAATCCATCACCCAAATTAGCCTACTGAAAGCAAACGGCAATCTCATCTCCACGGTTCACACACACAATTATATTCCATAATTGTACATCATGTTAACACCTCAAGCATTAACTTATTAATTTTTCTGACCAACTAACTCAAGCCACTACATCAAACAATTCCACGCCAAAATACATGGACATTTATGGTCCATTTCATACAAACTGGATCATGATAAATTCTAAAACGGAGCAAGTGGGCTGTCCACGGCGTACCCCACCTCCTTACATCGGTTCCTCTTGTGGAACCGACCTACACCCATTTCCTGGCCTACTACCAAAACACAATTTATTGAATAAATTACACCACCAATTGCCCAAACAGTCTCTGGACTGTCACTAAACTGCTCAAATGGACTCCAAAATTTACACACCCGTCCTAAGTTTTGGGACTGGACAACCGCTCTCACGGCCCTTCAATCAACTCAAGCATTACAAAACACTTGTATCAAGAGGAAACAAGTAGGATAAACCTCTACCTCACTCGAGTTTGTCAAACCCAAGAAACCTGGTGCCCACGCTGCTGTCTCTCGCCGCGCAACTTTCCTTCTTGCTCCATCGAAATCCGACGATCCAATTGACCGAAAACCTAGAGAAAATGTGCTCTCTCTCTCTAAAAAAATCAAAAACCTAGCTTCTACATCTCCATTTTCCTCCTGCACGTTTTCTCCTTTCTTTTTGAAGAAGAAGATGACTACTATACACTATTTTGTCCTTACTCTCATTTAACTTTCAAAAATGTCATCCATGTCCCCTTTGCTTGGATTTTGACACGTGGCACAATCCCGACCATCCGTTTCTATCATCTCTCTACTCATGCAACATGTGTCACATGAGTACATGTTATATGTGACTTTTGTCACATCACAAGTCATTTTTCGACACTCGATACTCGACTCTTCGAAAAACGTGCAAATTCCGACTGTCTCGGAATTCGACGAAATTCTACGTGTTAGCTAGATTTCGCAAGACGATTCCAACGGTGAAATCCGTTTCTTCATCTAAGATCAAAAAAATTTTGGATTTTGACCCAAATTACGATTTTGCCTTTTTTCAGAAAATTGGAATTTTCTGGGGTCTCACATTTAGGACCTAATCCTCAAGATTGTTTTGAAGTTGTCGCTCTTCCTGAAGACAATAGTCTTCCAAGCTTACACATTCCAATACCATGAACATATATTTCAATAGTCTACAATAATCACACTGCTCTTCCCGAGTCTGCGGATAAAAGAATTTGGGGGTGCAATATGTTTTGTCAAGTTGCCTTAACATACTCCATTGCTCATTTGTGTAACACGGACTGCATTGTCCTCATAGCGATTACGATATATCATCCGTCGCGATGCCACACTCTGCAACTACGAATATGTTGTATAGGATGGTCGTAGCTATAGACATTCCTTCGTGAAGCCTCAGATAAAGCTATAATTCTTAGTGGTTTGAAGAAGGGTACCAGAGTCCGTTAATAAAACTCCAGTGAAATTACAGTATGACCACAGTGAAAAACATAACCACTCTGGGACATGGCATTATGGGGATCATACATATAGCCAGCATCCGAGTAGCCCACCAATGTCTTATCTTGATTTCTTGTATAAAGTAAACCAAGATCTTGTGAACCTTGAAGATACCAAAAAATTTGCTTAATGCCATTCCAATGCCTCCTTGTAGGAGAAGCACTAAACCTTGCTAGTAATTTTACTGCAAATGCAATATCAGTCCTGATGCAATTTGCGAGATAAAGTAATTCTCCAATGGCACTCAAGTAAGGAACTTCTGGTCCTAAAATATCTTTAATATCTTCTTTAGGTCTAAATGGGTCCTTATCCACTTCAAGGGACCTGACAACCATTGGTGTGCTAAGTGGAAGAGATTTATCCATATAAAATCTCTCCAAAACCTTCTTCAAGTAGGTTGACTGGTGTACAAAAATTCCTTCAGGGAGGTGCTTGATCTACAAGCCGAGGCAATACTTGGTTTTGCCTAAGTCTTTCATTTCAAACTCTGTCTTTAAGCATGAGTTAGCTTCCCACTCTTTATGTTCCAATAATGTTTATGTCATCAACATAAATTGAGATAATACAAAAGTCATTTAGGGACTTCTTTATGAACACACAAGGATATGCATCATTATTTATATATTCCCTTTTTAGGAGGAATTCACTCAATCGGTTATACCACATTTTACCCGACTGTTTTAGACCATATAATGACCTTTGCAATTTAATGTTATACATGTTGCAATTTTCATTTTCTCTAATCTCGGGAATCTTAAATACATAAGGGATTTTCATGTAAATATGCGCATCTAATGACCCATATAAATGTGCGGTCACAACGTCCATTAACTACATATCTAAATTCATATTTGCTGCCAGAGATATTAAGTAGCGGAACGTAATGCCATCCATAACAGGAGAATATGTTTGATCAAAATCAATACCGAGTCTCTACGCAAACCCTTAAGCAACTAATCTCTCTTTATATCTCACCACCTCATTATTCTCATTTCTTTTCTACGAATACCCATTTATATCTTATTGGGATAACATTTTAAGGTGTACGTACAACAAAGCCAAAAAGTTTTCTTTTATTTAGTGAGTCAAGCTCAACCTCAATTGCTTGTGTCCATCTTACCCAGTCTGAGCGCTTCCGACACTCTTCTATTAACTTAGGTTCTAGATCCAGATTATCATTCGAGATAGTAAGAGCAATTATAGAGGCAAATATGTCGTCAACAACTGTAATATTTCTATATGCTTCCCCCATATTCACGAAATTCATGGCAACTTCTATATTTACATCCACTAGATCCTCATCATTTCCTAAAATATTTTGATCTAGCCGTTTCGTAATCCCAACATTATGATTATTTGAGGCACATGCAAATGTAATGACGCTGCCGTGACTATCCTCTTCGTGGAGGTTCTAGAAGCGATAAGGTTTCTTTATTAGGATTTTGTTTTCCATTTTATTTATCTTTTAGCACCGATAGGTCTCTACGCCTTGGCATCGAGAAGCACTGTGAGATATACTTCTTAATCCCCGGGGGAGCCTCAATTTTCGTGATGTGTTTACAACAGGTATATGAGATTTAGTCACTCCTTTGTGGTCAATAAATGCATTTGGCATATTAATGGCAAAATATTGCAAGGTAATTATCTTATGAACTTTCAGTTTAGTCTGACTAGTTCGTGGATCTAAATATTGAAGATCTTTTACATTTCATGAATTTCTCGGCATCCTTTTAATTTTTGGTTCTTATCTCCCCCTGATGCTGGGAAATGATCTTCATCGAATATGCAGTCAGCGTACTGAGTTGTAAATTGATCCCCTGTTATGTATTCTAGGTATTTGAGAATAGACGGAGATTCATAGTCAATATATATACCTAGCTTTCTCTGAGGGCCCATAGAGGTACGTTCTGGTGGTGATATAAAAACATAGACGACACATCTAAATATTCACATATGAGAAATATTTGGTTCTTTGCTACTCACCATTTGTAAGGGGGAATAATCATGATATGCATTAAGGCGGATTTGAATTAGAGCAACAACATGCAAAACCGCATGTCCCCAACAAGAGATAGGTAAGTTGGAATGTTGTAACAACGGTCTAGCAATTAATTTGATGCGCTTAATCAAGGAACTGGATGCTCCACTTTGATCCTAATGCCATACAATAATCATCAAATGTTTTCGATGTGAATTCACCAGGATTATCCATTCGGATGGATTTAATTGGATAATCAAGGAATTAGGCTCTAAGTCCAATAAGTTTAGCAATAAACTTGGCAAATGCATTATTTCGTGATAATAAACACATGAGTCCATCGAAAGGGGAAGCATCAATTAGACCCGCGAAATATCAAATGATCATGATGTCGGGATGAATCGTCCACATATCCCATGAATCCGCTCAAGAAAAAATAGAGATTCTATTCCAACTTAGTACGAGAAGGTCGTACTATGAGTTTTCCCCTTTACACAAGCTTCACAAATAAATCATTTTACATAAGGGATTTTGCCGCCAGTATATTATACCAGCTAGAATTAGTCAAAATCGTACATCATGTTTTGTTTCGGGATGACCCAATCGCCAGTGTCATAATTCAATGAATATGGGTCTTAAATTTTAAACTCATCGCAAGATTGTGATGAAGGTCTGATGTAATGATAATACAACACCGGCGTAGAAAGATGAAGCCGACTATTTGCTTCCTACATCCTATTGATCGAGTCATGAGAAGATATTCGATATCATTCTTTCGGGCCTTTGCCAATGTGAAACCATTTGATCTGGATGTCCTTAAAACTAAGAAGGGTAATGCGTGGATTGTGATGTAAATATTGATTATCAGTTCTATACCCATAGGAAGGATTAGTGAAGCTTTTCCAAAGCCCACTATTAAAACATTATAATTTTCAATTGTATTAACATTTCCTCCTTTCTCAGCTAAAGTGTGAAAGAATTTTCTATCTTTAAGGATAGTGTGTGTGGTAGCACTGTCTACCAAGCATAGAATATCCTCATTCTTTATGGGTTACTATCCAAAAAAATTTAATGCTCTAACAATAAAAGGAAAAAGATAAAAGGAAAAATAAGACATTAAAATAAATCATCATAAACTAAATAACTAATAAATGATAGTCAAGAGTCAAAATGAATCACATAAAAACAAACAGAGAAAAGACTTACAAAGCAATTGTCCGTAGCACCCTATCGTCTGACTATCGCGGGTCCGAACTCGATCCTCGATGCTCGATACCACTATATCACTTTATTAAAATCATTTATCAAAAACACGCGAAGATTACATTTCGCTTATATAAAAGCCCTTTCAAATATGCGGAAGCTGCGAAGGGGTAAGCCCATTAACATTATATTTATATAAAAGTACATGCATTTATAATCTAGCATATCGTTTCCTTTTCAAAATAGAAGTTCAGAGTTCAAATTGTTTTTACAAAATATCCATGTACAAAAAAAAAATGGAGTGAATGCATATGTCAGAGCATACTCCGCAAATCTTTCTCTATGACTCGACGTTCCTCGATCTTGCCTTTCGTTCCTGTTCAATCAATACCTGCGCATAGGCAACACTACACGCTAAGCATTTTCATGCTTAGTGGTTCTATACAATTCCATTCTTCAGTTTCAGTTTAAGTCAAATCATGAAATTTTACTAAACAAAACTTTCAAATCTTTTTGGGTGATCAATGTCAATACAATACATATACTTATTTCATATACAATCATTTATGGTTCATTGATCATTCCAAATATACACTTTCATATGCAATAAATCATTTCTAACTAAATCATGTATCACCATGCTCTTTTCTTATTTCCTAATTTGCAATCATGCTTTTCAATACTAATATGTCAACAATCTCTAAAATCAATCAGCTTCCGTTCTTAACGAATTTAATCCTATGTTTTCAGATACGTGATATCGAATCTGTCACCGACACGATCCCTACTGGCCGCAGCCTAGCATAAAAACATTCGCTTTTATAAATACGCTTCGTCCCCACAATAAGCAAGATCGTTATTAAAAATCAATTTATGAACACTATCGATACTGTCCCACTAGGCTTCTAATCGGAGTGACACATTAATACGTTTGTTCACAGTACTGCTAATTTGACCCTTATTGGTATACCAATCTATCCTTAATGCGAATTAAACCCACATTCTATATATGCCTAAACTTTTTATAGCAAAAATACGCGATAATATGTACATTTGTATAAATGGGGCTTCATTTTCAATACTGCGGCAATTTTCTATATGCAAACATTTCATAATCAAGCTTGCTCAAATCAATTAAAACAAATCAATATGTTTTTCTTATACATTTAGAACAAACATTTCAAATCTTGAAATGAGAATAGTGAGAAGCATGGAACAAACCAATCTATCTCTCTTCTTTCGCTTTGCCTCTAACTTCTGGGCCCTAGGGTTAGGTGATCCTCATCGGTCCCTAGCAAATCACACACATCACATTTAGTAAACTAGCACTACTCACACTTATCGCTTCACCGAGGCGGCGAGGTACGGTACATTTTTCATTTAGTTTTATCCTTATTTGAACCCCCATTAATAATTTATTAGGGTCCTTAAACTATCGGTGTATGAATACAAGGTGTTCGGAAACAAAAATCCAAAAAATTGCTCGCTGTGAACAATAGCTACGCCGCGACGTAGCAATGCTACGCCATGGCGTACCCGAGGTGCCATTTCGTTCCCCGCCTCACCGTGTGGTGAGGGTATCCCGACAAAATCTGGGCTGGCTCAAGACCGAAGAAAAAGCAGAGGAAAAATCGATCGTAGGAAAAATTCCGGGAAAAATCGCGATCGTGAGACGCTGCCAGGTGAATTCTGAAAATATCGGTAAATATTGATAAATATTGGTAAAATATCTATAAATATCGGTAAATATTGGTAATGACTATTTTGACTTCAAAAAATTCTATAAATACCCATAAAATCATACAATTTCTTTACAAACGCATCCATACACATCCAAGCTCCATTTAACTCTCAAATTATTTTTTCTTTGTGATTTATTTCAATATTTTGAAGATCTTATTATAAATATTACCTTCATCGAGATGTGATCCCTTCATCGAATAATGTAAAGGAGCCAAGATCATGAATTCTTGGTTTTAAATTACTATTGTAATGTGTAATTTCTTGATAAATTATAATGAATATTGTTTTCACAAGTATATATTTCTACTTATTTATGTTTTTTTATAGTTCAACAAAGTATTTCCATGAATTTCTAAAGTATTTTTATTAATTTGCTTTACTCGATATTTTTGTCAAAATATCCACCGATATTTACCGATATTTATGATATATCCAAATCCAATCGATATATCCGTAATTACCCGGGAGCATTTTGTTCTTGCCCACGCCGCGTAGGTCTACGTCGCCGTGGGCGTGGTTCCCACGCTATACAGAAGAGCCCGATACATGTACCCAGATTTTTCAATTTTTGCACTTTTACGATTTTTATCCAAAATCACCCCAAAATCCCAAAACAAAACATGGGAATCACTCCCAATAACATCCTAATATCATCCTAAACCAACCGTGAGCAAAACCCATGGATGGATTAGGGTTTTTCCAACCCAAACATCAAATACAACTTTCTAGGGTTTAGGTTCATACCTTGAATCTCTTGAAACTCTTTGCCCTAGCTTCCTTTTTCCTCCTTGATCACTTGGAAACTTAAATGGGATGATCTCCCACCAAAACCTTGATTTATCCTCAACCCTAGCTCCTCTCTCTCTCTCTTGTCTCCAAAAACTATTTTGCCCAAAATGAGCCCTTCTTAGACCACATTTGGTCTTAATTCCCATTTCCTTCATTAAGCCTTGTTTGGCTTGCTCATTAAATCCCATTTTTCCATTTTTCTCACTTGAAGCTACTAGTCTCCTTATTTTCACATTCACTTATCATTTATTTCACATTAGCATTTAAGCTTATCATTTGACCCTTAGGTCCTCATTTTACAATTTTCCATTTTTGCCCTTTTACAATTTAGGTTATTTCCTAAGTTCAATCACTTAATCACTAGTATATCACATTCAATCATATATCATTTTCAATTGACATTTAGTCATACAATCATATAATATTTTAACAAATTCTGAAATAACTCCAAGTTTGGTTCTATTTATACCCATAATATATATAATAGAATTATTCCAAAAATTCTAGGGTATTTTTGGGGCGTTACACATAAACATAAAATATGATCACTTATTATCTTCAAAATCTTCAAGAATCAAATTTCAAGAAATCATCATTATCAACATTCAAGGTCATGTTTGCTTCAGGTAAACTAGCATGATGTGATCTCAATTTGAGGAGCCTTCCTCGTCTCCCAGATTCTTTGATATGCCTCAACCAAGTGTTTAGGTGTGTGGCATGTGCGAGACCAATGGCCATTGCATCCACACTTGTAACAAACTTGTTTCTAATTTATAGTTTTCTAAGTTGAACTTGGTTTTTGTGGAGGAGGTTCAACATTGTTCATGCCCCTTCCATGGCCTTGAACCCGATCAATATTATGATTACCCCGACCTCGATCACATCTATGAGACCAACTGGTATTTCCTCGACCCCGACCTTTCCCTCTTCCACGTCTACTATCATTTTTGTGAACTATAGCATGTGCTTCAGGCACTGCTTGTGAACCAACTGGTCTTACATTATGATTTTTCATCAATAGTTGGTTATGTTTTTCTGCCACCAGTAATGTAGAAATTAGTTCAAAATGTGTAGCATAGTTCTTGGCTCTGTACTGTTGCTGGAGTACAAGATTGGTAGCATGGAAAGTTGATAGTGTCTTTTCTATCAGTTAAGTATTTGTAATGTTCTATTTACAAAGCTTCAATTGTGAGATAATGTAGTGCAAAGCTAAGTTATATTCCGTCACATATTTAAAATCTTAGAATCGTAAGTTCAACCAGTCATATTGTGCTTAAGGGAGGATTATGTTTGTTTGTTGATGAAAGCGATCTCAGGATTCCATAAAATAAATGGATCTTTTCAATAAGATATCTATTTTTGGAGGGGGTCCCTCGATTGAGGTGGTGGCAGTGAGGAAATCAATCATGGCTCTAGGTAGAGGTGAATTTGTAACTGACAATAATTTCACTTAAGTCAGAGGAGATGAGGTGAATCTCAACATCAAAAGCCCAAGTCAAGTAGTATCTATATGTTGCAGTATCTAATTAATATACAAACAATCGGCCTCTATATCAAATCAAAATGAAAACAAAGATAATCAGGATAGGTGATTTTTGGGCCCACAAAAGTGAACTTGTTTTTTAGTAACAAAAACACATCAATACACACTACAGTTTAAAGTAAAAGATTCGTCAAAAGAATTAGTTCCAATTTAGTTTCAAAAGTAAATAGATCTAGATCAGAAGTAGCCAACTAAGCAGCTATCTAAACATATTTGCTTATTAGGAATGTCAATAATTTAATTTTAGACATAAGCCATGAGAATTTTATGACTTCAATCATATCTCATCAAAAAACTCTACTGCTATATCACTTATCTATTTTGTCATGCATAGATCCAAATATACGAATCCGGGAATTATCAACATGTAAACATACATATAAAAGTGATCAAAATTTTGTCCCGATTGAAAAGTCGTGTCAAAAATCAAAAGCACAAATAGTATATATATTCATATAATTTCGAAAAATACCTTTCACCGGGTGATAGAGCACTCGTGCTGATAACGTGTTGTAAAATATGTTATAAGGATGAGATATTGGAGAAAGAAAGAAAGAAATATGGACGAGAGAATTATATTTTTTTTGGATCATTTTACAAGGTGTAAGTGAGGCCCTTTTATAAGCTTCTGATACATATATTGAGGAAAGCTAAAGGGTGTTTCATAATGGTCACCATAAAGCAATCATAATGGTCATTATGTACAAGTTCACGAATCTTCCCGGTAAATTAGACTAATCATGAACTTCAAGACACATCAAGTGATACATGAATCTTCAAGATATGTCGAATGAATCCTCAAGGTTCATTGGATGAATCATGAACATTTCCGAGAGTGAAGAGTCTCTTTCACATTCATGAATCTGTTTAGTAATTTTCACACTTTTATATTTACAACAAATATTAAATTATCATTAAATTGGTTTTCGAAATTGCTGTTTTTCAAATCAATAAAATACTTTACTCAACTCATCACACATGGTAAAATTTGGAAGGTTATAAAAAATAGTTATGTGAGCAAAATAAAATTTTCAAATTGCATAAAAAGAATTAAAAATAAATATTTTTTCTTGATAGATTTTTGAAGAATAAATACTCCAATTATCAATAAGACTTGCTTAGCTCAAGTGGTTAAGAGCTCAATGCTATGTGTTAATACAAAGTAAATAGATGTCAAAAAGAAAAAAGAAACTCCAATTCAAGTTAAAAGAGATTTTTTGTAAGTATTCTTTTATCAGCAAGTTTCCTTAACAAGGCGATAAGTAATAAGGAACCTTTTTTTTAATCGAGCAATTAAATATTTGTGATTGCAAATTCAATTTCCTGATTTTACTTATAAATAATTTTGGTGAATTCAAGAATATGAATCCTCTCGGTATAGAAATTGTATGGTAAAAAGGATAGATTAGTGCCTGTAAAATTATGACTAGCATCTTCAAATTTTAACTACGATGGTGTTTGTTTTTTTAACTTAATCTTTGAATAGAGCATTTTTAGGAAACTATCTTAATAGTCTTGTAGCATTAAGTATTAAGTTGTTTGTTTTTTAACAATATTTTAGTTATTAATATTATCATAACGAATAATGTTAATATAATATCTATAGTTTATTAAGATAATACTTAGGTGTTATCATACATGAAACACAATTTTCATGTATTTTACATTTTTATATCTTCTTTGCGACTATTTTTAAATCAATCGGCTAAAACACAAGTTTCCTTGAAAAAAATAAACTTATTATTGTCCAGCATTATTTAATTTTAAGTTTTATTTATAACTAAGTAAGAAAAAAGTAAATTAATTGATAAGTCTTATTGGAGTAATCAATTAACTAAAACTCGTTTTGGGCTAAATTAAGGTGGTGTTTGTTTTTTTTACTTAATGTTGAATATAACTTTTTTGAGCTTAATGTTGAATAGTACTTAATAGCATTAAGTATTAAGTTGTTTGTTTTTTAACATTGGGTAGCGAGTAGAGATGGCAACAGGACGGATTATTTCGGATTCTCGCCCCGCCTTGCTCTTAATGAGACGGGTTTGGTTTAATTGTAATCGGGTTTTTAGCGGGTTTAGGTTTATTTTCTCAAATTCGAGACGAGTTCGGGGTAGGTTCACGTATTGTTACTCCTGCCCCACCCCTATTATATTTTTAAAATAATTTTTGATTATTTTATTTTATACTTTAATATAAATAATAATAATAATTAGAATGTTTTTAATAAATAATTTATAAAAATTCATAATATATTTATTTTTATGAAATATATTAATTTTAATATAATAAAAATAAAAAATAAAAAATAAAAACAAAAATCAAATGTAAACAAAATTGGGTTTGGGAATTTTCCTATCCACATACAGCCTTTCTGTTTAATTTTTAAAATGGAAACCAAGGTAGGAATTGAAAAAAATAAATGGCTAGAGATTAGGAAGATAGGCGATAAAGTCCGAGCCACTCCCTTTGTCATCCCTAGTAGTGTATATTGCTACCCTTTCTCCTTGTTGGGCAATGATGAAGTTTTTCTTGTTTTAATGGAAAATGACTTTTTCTGAATAGAAAACCTGGAAATATTTTAGCTTTTTCTATTACGTAACTTTTAAAAATTTGATAAGTCATCGAAATTTTAAAAAGCAATGGGTTTAATCTTTGAAAAAACAAACAACCCACACATGTCTTCGCACATAAACTTAGAGTCAACATAAGCCCGATCTCATCTCAACCACCTTATGATGCCCAGTAAGAAGAAGAAAATGTGGAAAATCATGAACATAAACTAGCCAACAAAAATAATTGTTTTCTCTCAACTACTGTGTGTAATCTTGTCTTGCTTGACAATAATTTTAGAAAGCATTTTTAGTTTAAAAAGTTTTTTTTTAAATAATTAGATTTTTGATAAAAGTCAAAAATATTTTAGAAAAATCTTTAAAATCACTAAGAGCAACTCCAGCAGTGGAGCAAAGCGTGGAGGCGAAAGCTAAAATAGATGCTTTTAGGAAAAAAACTAAGCTCAACCCAGTGGAGCAAAAGCAGGGAACAAAATTGGCGATGAGCAGTGATATTCGGCTAAATGTAGGCAAATATAATTGATCCTTGTTCATCAGTAAAACAAAAGGAAAAAACGAGTCCTACCCTCGTTTTCCTATCTAGTTGGAAGCTAGGGAGTAAAGCGGGTAAAAGCTGGAAATATATTCTCAGAAACAGAATGGCGACATTGCAAGCACACCATGAACCATTTTGAAATCCAAACAAGCGAGTCAAATTTCAATAATAAATGGCAGGAAAGCAACATCCATATCAAGATTTGGGTAATACGAGGAAATCTCAGCTTGATTCAAAGCTAAATATAGAAGAGGAGGAAAGCCAACCTCAGTCACCTTGTAGTCGTTATCCTTGATCATAGCATCTTGCGAAGTCGCCGAATCAGCGTCGCGAGTCACCGTCGGTCATCCCAGCCTGACTCGCTTGTCGGACCAAATTCCCTGATTTCCCCCTTCCCCAGTGCACCAAAGCGAGGGCCGACGAGCAGAGACCTATTTTTGGGGAAGGAGGTATGGCTAACGTTGTTTTGTCTCACGGAGGAGATAAAAGCGACGTCGTTTCGACCACCAAACATAACAACGACGTCGTTTTAGTGTATACAGTCCCAGAACGGCGATCATTTTGAAGCGTAGTCACTAACTAGCTTGACGTCGTTTTGGGTATGTAACGACTACTTCAAAACGGCGTTTTGTTGATTCCCATCCCCAACGACGTCGTTTTGGTTTGGCGAGGCCAAAAAAAAACCTTCCAGGCAGCTTGGCCATTGTTTGTCTGGGAATATTTGCAAATAAAGACAGCCTACAAATATTTTGTGCAACTTCTAATTAGTTTCAATTTATAATATTATAAATAAAATAAGATTAATAAATGAAAAAACCATAAATCATATTTTTGGGAATAATCCCAAAATACAAATTTAAATATAGATGTTTTACTTGATATAAATTAATTTATTTTGCTCGTCATTTACATACATATATTTCGTGAATATTCCACTAATATTTAAATAATTTGTTTTATTAATTTTCCACCTTAGGTTATTCATACTTAATTTAACCTAAATTTTGTAGCCAGAAAATGGCATCTCCTCCAATACGGGGTAGGCGGGGAAAATCTTTCTTAAATGAGAGAGCGTGTACGTGCGTTTCTTGGATGGCAATCAGCCAAGATCGATTGATCGGTGTTAGACGTAGATATCAAAGTTTTGGAAGTCAGTGATGGCTAAGTTTTGGATTCAATGTTGGGTTGACCCGCACGGACTTTGTAATTGCATACAAAATCGATGGGATAAAATATGACATTGTGTACAAAATGGCGTGGGATACTCGTCTAAATCGCTAAAATGAAGTATGAAATTAATTTGCGTCAGCGACGGTGTTCGTTTATCACGTGTTATAGTGCGCAAATAATCAGTGAGAAGTTGTTTTCTGTTATTTTGCGGCGTGTCGCGAGCTGAATATGTTTGAAGCGGATCTTAGAGTCAGTGGATTTATGATCATTGTTAAGTGTAATCTTTGTGATAAATTGGATGATTATCTGCTGTAAGCAACCTAGGCCACAGCTCCACATTTATGAGGGAACTCATGATACACATGTATCTCTTATTTCGGATCGAGAACCATATAGCAATGCAATGATAGGCTCTCAGGGAAGGGCCCGGGAAGAAAAGCTTCTAAAGCGAGACATAAAAGTAAAATGAGTCAGCGGATGCTAGTAAATCTATTTGGTCTGATTCGTGAATTATACGCGATGATAAAAAGAGAAAAAAAATTTATGAGGGGAGCAAAAGCTTGATTCTTGAAGAGATGAAGCATAGAGGGAGGATGTGCAACTAGACATTACTAGACGTGCTGAAGATAGGATGCAGAAGGAGCAAGATAGGTTGCAGATGATCGTCGATGATGCCATTATGGAAAAGGACATCTCACATGTCCCTTGAACAACAACACTATTATCAACTACGTAAGCATGCGATTATGGCAAAAGCAATGAAAAATGCTAGTAGCTCCAACTTTAATGTACTTTCAGATTAGTAGCTGTTTATTTTCAATGTAATTTCAATTTTTGTCCACTTACTTAAAATGAAATATTCAAATTATCTATGTCATTTTAATAGTAAAAAATGATTAAAAGATGCAACTAAATTAAATTTTCATTAAAAAAACATAACATAACATGACAGAGCAAAACATAATATCAAAATAAGGCAAATTCACTCGATAACGCCTTGTCCGTGTAGCGTCCAGAGATGTGCAATGATGTCGTGGCGGAGGGCATAGTGGGTGTTCGAATCTCGAATGGCACGGTTGGTAGCCATAAATTGATCAAAGGGTCTCGGGCCTCGTGATACTTCAACTGGGCCATCGGTTCCTAATGAGTCATAGTCGTCATTGCCAGAAGCTATTGCAACAAGTTCATTGTCATCAACCCGCTCATCCTCAATTATCATGTTGTGTAATATAATACCGCGGCTTTCCATGATAAAAATCCAGTCTTCATGATGCGAATCGAAGTAGGTCCTCGAGCGATAGCAAAGCGAGCTTGAAACACCCCGATGCTGGGTTCTGCATCCTTACAGGTAACTCATGTTTTTACGAGGTCGTGAGCGACTCTTGAGGATGAAATTGATTGAACAATTGTTGCCCGTTTTGGATATCTGATGCGCAAGATAATTATCCCATATTGTAATGGTTGCCCATTATGGTATAATTCTTTGAAGAGGCCCATCCTTCGCCAAAGTTAACCCAAGCAGTTAGGCGTCGAGTACATTATCATTGTTAGATCAGAGCTTGCCATATCCATGAAGTCGTGGAGCGGCAACCGAGCATAATGATCGAGTCGGACACTGGCCGGTATACATTCAGTGATATGTTGGACGGTTTTTCCACGTGATACATCTGATCCAGGTACCCAAACATTCCGGGAAAGCCACGTTGATTAACTTTGTGCTGACCCTAGAGATGTCGGTAGCCTTTGGGGATGCGAGATATTGAGCCAAAAATTTCCTACCCACCGGCGAGAATCATTTGACCTTTCGATGGTTGTGGTCTCTCGGTCGACATAGTCGTCGTGAGTGCGAGACATCTGGTATGCAAGCATGCGGGAGATGCGGTTGTCATTTTTTGTTCACCGGATAAACCTACTGTGTTGGTAGCATTTCTTCTTTGCACGAAATAATCATTGTGCTGTTGGAGCATATGTAAAATTTGAAGAAATAGAGGCTGAAACAAGCGAAAAGCGCTGCGAAATAATGTTTCGTCGTATTAGTTCAGCGAAGTAATCATTTAACAACCCAAAGGGAATGGTAGCTAGCACAGTCCAGATAACAGGTATTGCCTCTTGATTAATCTTGAGCAGTACCTTGTGGGTTTTGTCTTTCAAACTCTAGGTATTTTGACATTTTCGCGATATTTCTTTCTTCTTCATGCGAAGAAGATGAATAATTCAAAGAGCGTTTAAAGTTACTCATTTTTTGCTTAAAGGTAATTGAAAAACCTTTGATGTGTGTAAAATTCTAAGGGACATCCTCCCACCGATTTATAGATGTTTTAAGTCTTTATCGTTCTGAAATATAAAGCGTGTTCGTGATTTGACAAGTCAATACGGTATTATATATAGATGACTTTATCGACTTTTACGGCTTAGATGTGATGTGACAAATCGATGATGACACATCCAAATCATCAGGAACGATGTAGCTTTTATAAAAGGTCAATGTGATTTGACCATGTCGGCCCGGTGACATCATCCAGAATAATCCCGGAACCCGATAGAACTTTATAAGCACGTGTGATGTGAGAAGTGTCGGTGACATGTAAATCCTCAGAATTTATACGGCTTTCTGACTCGGTGTGATTTGAAACTTGCCAAAATTATTTTTCATTATTTTTTATAAGAAGTACAAATTTTTTTTAAATTAATTAATATTTGTGATCAAAAAAATTTTCAACTACTAAAATTATTAATTGAAAGTATTTATATTTATTTTGAAATTAGTTTAATTTAAATATTTATGGCCATTTTATTTTAATTGAATATTTATTTTCTTTTAAATTTTAATTAAATATTTATTTATCTTTTAAATCAGATTTATAGGTGTATGAGTGATATAGATGAATGAAGGATATATGATGTAATTATTAAAGAGAAATGGTAAAGTGGAATAATTTAGGATAGATGAAGCTTTAGATCTTTGACATTGGAATCTGCAAGCTAAAAGCAAATTAAATCTCAAAAAAATGGCTTTGGAGCAAAAAATAGTTTTAGATGTTTTTTTTTTTGTTAACTGATGGAGATGCTCTAAATGAGGTGAGTCCCCCAAAAATATTTTTTAAAAAATATTTCCAAAAGAGGGCCGGAATATGAAAGGCATGGTCTTAATTTGGTTCTGCAAAGTATAGAAGATTAAGGGAAAAAAACAAAGTCAATATATAGCTAGAAAACAAAAACAATTATGGAATACTAGGGCCTGGCCTGTTTTCTTCTTCTTGTTAAAAACTATTTTCTGTTCTCAAAATCAAGTAGAACAAAGAAAATAGGAAGAATATCATTTGATTTTAAGCAAAAACGAAAAGCATTAAAGTCGGATATGAAAATAATTTTCGAGAGAATACAAGCATGTTTTCAATTTGTTCTCAAAAATAGTTTTTAGAAACAGAACCAAACATGCTCCTATCTTTTTTTTAGTAAAGAGCATCTGCCAATAGGAGGATGTGGGATGTGCAGATACAATCTATTCATTAATTGGACGGACTCATTCTTGTTCATTAGCAGATAATTTTTCTAGAGTGATAAATCAGCCTCATGTTCAGAAATATAAGATACATGTTTCACATGCAAAGAAAAAAAGAATCAAACATATTTTTTGTGTTTTTCTTGTTTTGCAGAATAAAAAATAGTTTTCAAAAATTATAACCAAACAGTCCCGATATATCTTCATTTATTGAGTAAACTATTGAATCATTATGAGGGTACAGGTTGTCTCCAAGTCTCTTCTCAGTTGAAGTATGTAACTAACTACCTTTAAAAAAATCCAGAGGGTAGCTTAGTTAGTGTCTGCTGATGGGATGGGATTACTTGATGATCAGCGGTTTAGAGATCTTTTTAAGGTATGGAAAATTTACTCCCAGTCATTAATTATTAATTTTAGGATCCCATAAAATTAGTCGTAGTATACATAAACTGACCTAGACATCCATGGTTATAAAAAGCTACATTTGTAAGGTAGAAATTGATTTACGGAAAAAGGTGAAATCGTAATTCAGTTTACAAAATTGTTATTTCGGTTAAAATCAAGAATTTATTCTACGGATCTCGGATGTGAAAGCGGTTTCACCTTTGGAATTGTCTGTGAAATAAATGCGGCGTAAAATTTCGTGGGAGTCGAGAGACCGGTCGAAGTTGGCACATTTTTCGAGGCATCGTGTTTCGGGTGCCGTAAAACAATTTTCGACGCTACGAAAGTCACATATAAAAAGTACTCATGCCGTAAGTGATATGAGTGAAGTGATGAAAATGAATGGTAGAGATAGTGCGGGGCTTCGAAATTGGGAAAGAGAGAGAAGGGACGTAATGGTCGTTTTGGAATTTGTTTAAATGAAATTTAAATGACAAAATTGTAGAACAGTGACGTTCTCGATTGAAAAATGAAAAAACGTGAAATGCAGAAATTGATGCAGTGACTCACGAATTTTAAATTCTAGAGGTAAAACTATACAGAATATCGGTAATCGGCCGTCGGCGTCTTCGGAATGAGGAAAGGCTCTTTCTGCAGTGGAGAGGGAGCTCCGCGTGGAGTCACCGGACTGGGAGTTTATCCAAACTCCGTGAGGTAGAAAGTTTCTCTACTTGGGTTTTTCTGGCTTTATTTAAAGTGTTTTTCGATGTTTCGGTTGGATTGAGCGCGAGCAGTAGTTTGATCGATCTAAACTTGGGGCCAGAATTGTTGCTCATCTTTTGAGGCCGTTCCTGCACAATCCATTGGGTATGGGCTATTTGGAGTTAATTGTGTGTGATTTATGGATTAAATGGTGCTTTGGTATGTATAGGCGTATGCATTTGTGAAACCGGGTTCACTAAGTGAGAGCCAGATGATTTAATGATTTTTCGAATGTGCTTAGAGGTTTCACTATTCCCGAAACTTGATGTTCTCAAAATAATTTTTTGTGAGATTAATGTGCCCAGTCGAGCTCATTAAGTAGAATTGCTCGTGTTTGATCATTAGCCCACGTGAGAGCTAATTTTTGGTGTGATGAAATGAAATTACACCGGCATGATTGTGATTTAATTTTATGTGAATATATGCATGTTTATATATTTGCATGTATTTATAGGCGCCAATGGAATTGGCATCATGCGTTACTTATGCGGCTGGGACACTGGGACGGTAGGAGTGATTGCATGAGGTAATTTTGAGAAAATGATTTCGGAGGAGTAGTCTGAAATAATAATTATCGGAGGTAGTCCACATTGCAAAATATCAATCGTCGGAGACGGCCCAGATTGATATATACACGCCGGATGGGTTGTCCGCAGACAAACAAAATAATAATTCTCATCCCGAGAGGCTTAGGCGAGTGTGGGGAAGTCGGTGAGGACTACAGTGCGAGAGATGATGAGTTAGGCGTTCAAGTAGGATCATGTATTTGCTTGAATGTGTGTTTGATTTTGGAACATTGCCTGCTGCGCTTAGGTTGGAAGTAGCCAGCAGGGCGATTCCACTGCGAGCATTAGTTCACCTGTCGAGGATATTATTTTACGGTACGGGGCGTGCGGGACGGCTAGATCTAGGGGCGGAGTTGTGAAAAAAGCCCAGGGTTGTGGCTTTGATGATTTTATACCTTGTATTAGAATTCTCTAATTTTGATATATGTATTTGTATAAAATGGAAATTATTAACTCTTAGAACTATTGGGCATGGTATGGTATGTTTCGAGGATATTGTTATGATCTTTGTTTTATGGAGCCTGATGGGTGTTTTACTCATGTGATGATATATTGAGTGTTTATGGGGACGGGTTTATGCAAGTATTGTATTTGGGTAGAGCTCAAAAGTACCTGAGGAGACTGCCAGATTTTTAGTGGCGTCGGGTAACTTGACATCCACTTATATTCCTTGAGTTGGCGGGTAGTCAGCGGACCCCAGGAGTTTTGGGGCGTCACGGCAGTATCGAGCTTGGTATCAGAATACAGGGAGCTCGGGTTGGGTATCGTCAGCCGAGCTTAGGTGGTTTGATGTAAGAGTATAGGTATATGGAAACCTAGGGTGAAGTTTGAGCTTAGGCCATGAGTAAGTAGAACATCACCACTTGGGTGGTTTGATGTTCCGGTTTAGGTGTAAAGATTACACAGGAAATCCGCGGGACAGAAAACTAGGACACTACATGCATGTGTTTGGGGTGTTTTTGTGTGATTTGATAAAATTGATATGCGAAATATGCTTGGTTGATAGCATAGGATGAAGTGTGGAAATTCTAGGAGTTTTACAAAGTGTAAAACTGGAGAAAATGAAATAAATTTTTTTTAGAAATTATTGGTTTTTTGGATAATGAAATAAACTTTTAATGAAATTTTATTTGAAGTAAATGTGTGAACATGTGAATGTTTGATGAATGGGTAATGTATACCATGTTGCAACTGTGTTTAGATTGTTTGTGTGCTTAGTACTTGGCACTTAAGGCTTTCAGTGATGTGTTAGGAAACTTTTAGAAGTTTTACGGTGTGTAAAGCTGGAACAAGGAGAATAAAATAGAATTTAAATAAATTTATTTGAATTGTTGGATAATGAATCAAATTTTAATAAATTTGAGGTTGAACACTAAGTTAGTGTTATATAAGGAGGCTTTGAGAGTGCGGATATTTTCCATAATTAAATGAAAAATAAAATAAAATAAACAAAATAAATTTTAAGCAATTTATTTGGTTTATTGAGATATGAGAAAAAAAATAAATAAAGGTATATACTAGTATATATATGTATATAAGGTGGAGAAAAAAAAAATTTACAGTGTAAAACTGGAAAAAGAAAGTAAAGAAAATAAATTTTATAAATTTATTTGGTTATGAGGTGAAGAAAATAATTTTCTAAGGTTTTACAAAGTTGTAAAATTGAAGAAAATCGAATAAAATAAATTTTTATAAATTTATTTGAGTATTCTAGAAAATGAAAAAAAAATATAAATACAATTTTTGAAAAATCAAATAAAATCAAATAAAATGAGGCAAAATTTTGGAAAAGTGAAATTTTCAAAAATAAAAAATAAATAAAATTTTTGTGGAAAAAAAAAAGATTTAACATGTGAATTAAGTGTCTCGCATTGCGTATAAATCTTAGGGACATTGTATATGATTATGGTTTATTTAACGTAGGATATTATATGTGCATGGTGTAATGCGTATAGGAAAAATGAGTGAATGCTAAGGAGTTAGGAACTATGACCTTAGGGGTGGATAAACTGAAATGGACGGGGAAACTTAAAATTTTATTGAAATAAAAGAATTGAGTGGTTAGATTTAAGCGCCACTTAGGAAATGAAGCGAGGTCGGTTCATGGTTGTCGATACATTAGTAATTGGCGTAATGCATTCTTGAGTTAAATGAAATAGAAAGTAAATGATTCTTGTTGCCATTGGACATAGGCCAGATGGCTGGTCGAGCGAAAGGGACGTAGAGGGGCGTCCACGAGTACTAATTGAGCACCACCCAGGCATTTGACCCGACCACATTTGATCGGCGGGCCCTTGTTGAAGGTATAGGTATTGCGGCGGTACGCTACTCGCCTGGGGTTAGTGTTTGGTGGTCGGAGATCCTAGTAACCTCTAGAAGTTTGGGAGCGCATCATCCTCCAGACGTCGCGGGGGGAGGAGATCCAGTGGTGACAGACCATTGGTTCATCTGGTCGAGAAGGTGTTAGGGCTATGGAGATTGCTTGAGCACTACCGAGGATTAGACTAGCGTGTTCGGTTGGAGAGTGAGGCCCAAATATGGTGGGAAATGGGCAAGGACCTCTAGAGACCTTGGAGGAGCCCTTGTATGTGAATTCTCCCCCAGGGATTAGGGCGAGAATAGGGATGATATGTCGAGGTTGCAAGTTGGAGATCTCGGGGACTCTACTTACAGTGGACCTGAGGATTATGGACTTGTCAGAGTTAGATGTCATCCTGGGAATGGATTGGCGGCGGCTTACTAGAATTAGATTATCGATTGTGACATAAGAGAGATTCTGCTTACCTTGGGACGATTTTCGTGTGGTATTTCGGGGAGACGAAACATGACATTTTCTGAATGCGATATCACGAGTCAGGTGTCGGGGACAATTACAGCGGGTTGGCTGTAAAACCTACCACAGAGGGCGAGGTGAGACCCAGGACTTAGATCTACCTCGAGTAGTTGCGAGCATGTGGATGTTTTTCGGATAGGCTACGGACTACCTCCATAGGGATGTAGACTTGGTATTGAAGTTACACCTGGCTGATGCGTCACCCGATCTCATGACTCGCGTAAACGGCAAATTGAGTTATGCGGGAACTCAAAGTCCGGCTCACGAGAACTCTTGGACAAGGGACTATTAGGCCAAGGCACTTCACAATGGGGCGCGCCGGTTGTTGCGAAGAAGAAGGGCAGACACATTTGTGCATTGACTCTGACGGTGGAACGAGGGGTTATGATCGAGTGGTACCCATTCTGAGGATTGATGATTTTTGATCAATTGAGAGGAGCGCGAGTCTACTCCAAGATAGACCTTCGCACTCGTTACCATCAGTTGAGGGTTAGGGAGATAGACATCCCTAAGACAGCATTTAGGACGCGTTATGGGCACTTTGAGTTTACGGTGATGCCCTTTGGATTGACGAATGCGCCAGCGGCATTCATAGACCTCATGCATAGGGTGTTCCAACCTTATCTAGATCAGTTTGTCGTAGTCTACGTGGATGACATTTTTGATCTGCCCGTCGAGTGGGAGCATGAGTATCGCGAGGATCGTGTTACGAGTTGTTGAGAGACCATCGGTACATGCGCTGGTTCGATAAGTCGCGAGAGTTTTGGCTTGCGAGGTGAGGTTATTAGGGCCAGCGTGGTGTGGCATCGGGAGTGCGGTGATCAGCAGGAGAGGTTGAGCGATGAGTTGGGAAGGGCCAAAGTCAGTCTTCGAGATACGTAGTTTCTTGGGATTGGCTGGGTATTACAAGAGATTCGAGAATGGGCCGAAGTTGTCCATTCGGGGCAGGATCGTAGGACTTCGCCTACGGGACATGGAATCCATGGTTGGGACGGCCCTGACCATAGAGAGAGATCGAGATGCTGGACACTCGGGATCTGGTGTTGGTAGCGGGGAGGATCGACCTTCTTCTAGTTCGGAGAAGGGCGAAGACCTGCTTCACACGAGTTGGAATTTGGGGCCCGGGATTGGGCATGAGGCAGGTTTGCGGCGGACTCAGGGCTTTGGGCCAGTGTGATCCAGTTAAGTAAGAACAAAGAGTATACGGTTCATTCCTCCGAGACCCTAATGCAGGTCGAGAGGAGACAATTTGATTTCGGGTGCTATAGAGCACTCGACCTGGAATGGCGGAGGGCCGGAGTGTGGGTGAGTCGAGGGGCGGATGAGTTACATGGCCCAGGCGTGGTGGACCATAGGGTGGTAGAGCCTGTTGGTTGTTGATGGAGTTTGACATGGATGAGTTAACAGCCATCGGGTTATTAGTAATTGGGACCTTAGTCGGGTTGTCATACGAATCACATTATAGTTTGGGCTTAGAGGTTAAGGCCTTTAGAAGCCGGGTATAAGATGTTCTTCTAGGATGTAGGGTGAGAGTTGACTGATAGGTCGAGATTATGAGTGAGGATCTCAGGGATTGCGCTCATGGTGGACCCGGAATTGGGTGTCACGGTATGACATTGTGGATTCGTGTGCCTGCGGTGACATCGCGTCGAGTCGAGTGTGAGATTTGCAGTATGGTCGTGCATCTTGGTGGTGTGGGTTTGATTTGTCTTTAGGACTAAGTCCAATGAGACTCATAGTTCGATTCGGAAATGAAGAGTAATTAGAGTGTGTCTTGGGCCAAGCAAAGAGTTTGTAAATCCCCTAAGGTGAGAAGCTTGGAGGTGTGAGAGCACAGGAATGTCCGAGTTACACGTGTGGATGTAAGGGGGCAGGAGATATCCCAGATTTGTAATGTGAATGTAACGGCTCGAAGAGTAAGCAGAAGAATTATATTTATACAGAAATAGAAAACACACGATCCGAGTATCACATAGACTTAGAGTTGAGTGATAGAATTCGGGAGTGACTGAGATGAAAACACGGACGGGTTATCAGCGCGGACTGAAGTTGAATGATAGGAGTTCGGAGTGACTCGAGATTTGGATAACCCTTTGGAAATTGCATTGTGTGTGGTGAGCCGGTAAGGGCTCGGTATATGGATGTCATTCATGACATGGACTAGGTTGACGGTCCATTGGATTGTCAGTGATTGTGACCTTGGGAAGGTCAGCGTTTACACACAAAGTAAGGGTTGGTAATAGGGTTACCGTTGGTAATGGACTATATACGGGTCTGTAGAGGGACACGGCTGCGGCATCGTCTTGGAGTCTTAAAAGGTAGAGGAGCAATTTGCCTTTAGTGGAGTCGCCTACAACAGCGATTACCGAGTACGCCATGTGCGCAGTGAAATTGTATGGGAGGCCATGTAGATCACTTAGTTATGTTGGACGAGGTGGGAAGGCTCCATGTGATCTGATCGTTAGAGACACCTCAGGAAGGTGAGCTTGATGCGACATAGCATCTTCCTCAAAGCTGGAAGCGATGAGAAGAGCTATGCGGATGTGGGGCGTCGGCCCTTATAGTTCGGAGTTAGGGGATCATGTATTTCTTGAAGGGTTATGCTGAGAGAATTAATTCAGTTCTGCTGGCGTGGGAAGCGATTATCGCGAAGATTCATTGGGCCTTTGAGATCTTTCGGCGAGGAGGATATAGGCATTATGGCGTCAGGTTGGTTTTCACGCCCGACGTATCCGGGTGTCACGGGTATTTCACTTCTCCATGCTCGGAAGTATACTCGAGATCCACCTCATGTGTGGATTAGGGAGTGGAACAAGGTTGACAACGATGGGGCCTTTGAGGAGGAGGCCAGAGTATGTATTTTGGATAGCCGTGATCCAGGTTTGCGGCCTTAGGCGGGTGAAATTTAGTGAGTGCTATGGCGACCTGTATGGAGTGGAGTCAACGTGGGAATGCGAGGACACGATGCGGGCCACATATCCCTTCTTGTTTAGGGATGAAGGCACGTAGTTCAGTCGTTTAATAATTAAATAACGAGTTTACATGCATGGTAGAGTGCACGTTGCACATGCATGTTAGTGAGTATGATTGTCCTGAATTTTGGGACAAAATTCCTTTTAAGGAGGGGAAAATGTAAGACCCGAGAAATTCTAATTTCTGGAAAAAGGGCAAAATTGTAATTTCGGTTACAAAATTGTTATTTCGATTAAAAATCCAGAATTTATTCTCTGGATCTCGGATGACAAAACGACTTCACTTTGAACTGCCTCATAAATCTAGCTAGGACGTAAAATTCTCAGAGAACTTAGATGTTTTGAGTTTGGCACGCTGAGGCATCGTGTTTCTAAAAGCCAAACGATTTTCGATGCGACAAAAGTCACATATAAAAAGTACTCATGTGCCATAAGTGATATGAGAGTAGAGAAATGGATTAAAATATCGTCGATAGTGTCGAATGTCAAAACTGGGAAAAGAAGGAACATAATGGTCATTTCAATCTGTTTTTAAATGAGCTTAAATGACACCAGATCAAAGGACCTTCTAATTGGAAAAGAGCCAAAAAAACGGAATGCAGAAATTGATGCAAGAAACAAATTTTAAATTCTAGAGAGAGAGAGCTACTTAACCTAGAATATCGGGCAATCCGACCACAATACCTTTGGGACAAGAAGGAAAGTCAGCTTCTACGGAGGGCTCGTGGGTACCGGATTTAGAGTTTCTCAAACTCCGTGAGGTGTGGTTTCTCCCTACTGGGTTTTACACTTTATTTAAGTGTTTTTCAATGTTTCGGGCTTGGGATGGAGGCCTTGAACGTCGCTTGACGTGTCCCAAAACTGGGACTCGAATTGTTGCAATTTTTCGAGGCCTGCTTCGCACAACTGTGGGTAGGGCTGCTCGGGTTAATTGTAAAGTGACTATAATAAATGGTGCTTTGGTATGTATAGGCTGGTAATGTGGTCGTGAAACCCGGGTTCACTAAGGAACCGATGATTTAGATTCTCCGAATAGTAACCCTGTAATTTATTCCCTAAACAAAGTTCTCAAAATAATTCAGAATTAATATGTTTAGTCGAGTAATCTAAGTGAAATTGTTTTGTTTGATCATTAGCCCACGTGAGCTAATTTTGGTGTGATGAAATGAGAAATTACATAACATGATTGTGTGATTTAATTTTTATGTGAATATATGCATGTTTATATATTTGCATGTGTTATAGACTGTAATGGAATTGGCATCATGCATTCCATATGCACTGGGACACCCTAGGACGGTGTGGGGAGGAGCGCATGAGTGTACTTTGAGAAAATGATTTCTGAGGGTAGTCTAAAAATAATAATTATCTGGGAGGGTAGTCCATGCTAAAATATCAATCAGTCGAGACTGCCCAATTGATATACACTGAGGGTAGTCCACAAATATCAACTGAGACGCCCAACTGATATATACACACGGAGGGTTGTCCACAAACAAACAAAATAATACCTCATACAGGTTTAGCGAGTGTGAGGGAGTCGGTGAGGACTCCTGCATTTAGATGACAGAGTTAGACATTCAAGTAGGACAATTGTTTGAATGTGTGTTTATTTTGTAACATCGTGACCACCCCAGCCGGGAGAGTACCTTTCACTTGTGGCGATTCACCATCAGCACAGCTCACCCCGCCGAGGGATATTATTTTGCTGTACAGGAGTGTGCGAGGGACTACAGGCCCTAGACTGAGGTTGTGAAGAAAGCCGGTCAGGGCTTGATGATTTTATACATGTCTTAGAATTCTCTAATTTTGATATATGTGTTGTATAAGAGTAAATTATTAACCTTAGGAACTATTTGACATAGTCAGTATGTTTTTATGTATATTGTTATATACTGCTTATGGGCCCAAGGGTCGTTTACTCATGTGACATATATTGACTGTTTGGGGATAAGTTTATAATGTATTATTTCCAGAGCTCCTCGCATTAAAGGAGACTCATTCACTCTTTTCCCCAAGGGCGCTGCAACCCAACATCCACTTGTATTCCGCGGGGTCGACGGTGAGCCACCCACCCTGCCAAGGCTACAAACATTAAAAACGAGGATAGTATAAACTTTTTTTTCACTATCATTTTATGCTACATCGTTGTAGTTTATTCCTATGTGAGACCGAAGTTTGGGACCTCTCATACACTCATCCCTTTTACCACTTAGTCAGACCTCAACAACTAAGATAAACTTATTTTGTAGTTCACAATTTTGGAAAATGTATAAAACTGTTTTTAAAAACTGCTTTCAGCTAATAATTTTTAAATTTGTTTTTAAATAAACCCGATATTTATTTCACTTTGAAAATGCATCATTCTTCTTTATTATTATAAAATCTTTCAAGTTATAATTCACACGTTGAAAGATAACAAAAATATTAAGTATAAAATTCAAATCATGTTTTTCATTGTTTTCTATTTTCTGAAACAAAATATAACACCCCTACCAAAAACAAGAACTATCGTAAATTTACCTTTAAATGATTATAGTTTTTAAAAAACTTTATATTTAGAAAAATCGAGATGTTAAAATATTTTTGTCACTTATATTTTATTCATGTTTTTTAAAATTGTTTTTTATTTTAAAAATCAATAATGAATCCACTTAAAAATTAATGGATTATTATTTTTGTGTTATGGGAAATATGGAGGAACATCATAAATTAATATGAATAACATCAAATTGAGTTATCAAAATTATACATCTGTTTTTAAAATTAGTTTTCGAGAACATATTTTAAAAACCGAAACCAAAAGAATCCTTAGCCTCAGATTTCCACGAAATTTCAAATATGCCCAGTGCATTCTAATTAGGCATACGTGCACGTCACAAAGACAAGTTGGTAAGACATCAAATCTTCGCTATTATCTCTGAAGAGAATGACAGCCCAAGAAAATTAATGTCAATGCTTTTTTTAATGAATACCATCACATAAATAAATAAAACAATTTATCACGTGATTCACGTGTGACTTTTGAATTTTAAAAGGTTTTTGGGAAAATAAATAAATGGAAAGAGAGCTATAAATGATTTCACTCAAAATCAATAAGATAATCGTTATTATGAACTAACATGGAAAGTTTTGCTTTTGTCTTTGAGCAAATGATGGCTTAAAAAAGGGAAACATAATCTAATGCTCATCCACTTCATCCAGTGCCAATAATTCTTCAAACTCATCCGAACTTGTCGGCACAATAATGAATGAGTTGGCTATAATAGGGGTAACCATTTAAAAGGGATAGAAGAGAAAAGATAGTGCAAATATAACCCTTTTTGTTAAAAACCCAAAAAGAAAGATAAAAACATTTTATTTGGACAAATTTTTCCCTTTAATCACCATATGACAACTTACTCTCATTTTCCTTCAATTTTCCTTTTCCCTCTATTTTTCTTATTTCTTTCTCCCACGTTTTTAGTTTTTCTCTTTCACTAGTTCTCTTTTAGATTTGATACTAAATAACTACTTTGTTACAATGGTTAAGTCCAAGATTTGATACTAAGTTTGTTCAAATATATGGTTAAGTCCAATTTAAATAGCAACTATGTTACAAACATGGACTTAACCCTGTTCAAGTTTGTTCAAATATAAATTAACAATAGTTAAATCCAAACTAAATAGCTATTGTATGACAAACCTGAACTTAACCCCCTTTAAGTTTGTTTAAATATTAACTTAACGAAGTCCAACATGTATAAAAGTTGTGTTAGAAACCTGAACTTGACACCCTTCAAGTTTGTTAAAATACTAACTTAGTGATGGTTAAGTCCAACATATATAAAAATTGTGTTAAAAACTTGGACTTGACATCCTTCAAATTTATTCAGATGCTAACTTAACGATGGTTAGGTCCAATATCAGTAGAAAATGTGTTAAAAAATTAGACTTGACACCCTTCAAGTTTGTTCCAGTGCCGCCAACGACAAGAACATGCTTAAAGAATCGGGTTTGAATTTGGGGATTGAATCACTTCTTCACAACACATCCGACATAAATTATTCTTCTTGAACTTGAGATGCTCTTAAAAGAAGAAGAACAAGAACAATGATTAAGTAGGTGAAGAGAAATTGTTGAGATTCTTTGAGTGATAAATGAAGAAAAATGGGAACCTAAGTTTGTATCTTTGAAGGTTTGGAAGGGAGAAAGCTTGAAAGAATGAAAAAACATAAGAAAATAACAAAGAAAGGCTGAATTTGGGGGTAATGTGAAGAGATACATTGAGGGATAATTTTGTCTAAAATGGATATATTTTAAGGTAATAAAAGTAATGGGTTAGATTTATAAATAACTTTTGTTTTTGTCCCTTTTGTAAATAAGATACGTTTGAAATGTCGGAATTACTCGAAATTGTCTCAAATTCTTAATAAGTAAATATTCCTTTTTATAAATAACGAGATATATTCAAAATATAGATATAATGATTAGGGAAACATGTGTATAGTTTTTTTTTTTTAAACTACATGTGTATGTTCTAGTAAATCAATAATTAAATCTGATTTTATGTTCTATAATATTCTTTATGGTATTGTGAAATAATTTTCTCAAATTTGTGTATGAAAACATGATTGATTGAATTGCATTAATAAATCACCTGCTTTTGTGAGATTGTTTCGTGGTCATGTTCTTAAATTAATTTTATTTATATTAAAATTTCCACCACTACATGTAATGATAAGTAGGAGTCTTCCTTATGAGGGCACCATCTCATTTGATGAGATCCATTCCCATTTATTTTTTCCTTTAAGAGACATACTTTCATGAAACATGAAAGTCTATTTCCTAGTTTTCTCTTTTTAGGCTCCATGTTTTGAGTAAGATGTTTTCTCCCCATAACTAATAAATAGACAAGTGAGAAGCTTAGAAAATCATCCAAGTAGGATCCAAGAAGGTTAGAGGAGAGTAAGGTAGCGTGTAAAGCTTGGATAAATGTAAACACTTGGTTATTCATTGTTTGTATTTTCTCTTGTATTGATGTCGGTTTTCTTCGATAAAGGAGTTTTCCACATAAATCCTTGTGTCATTTATTTTTCCTATTTTATTTCTCTGTTCTAGACTTCTAGTTGATATTTTGTCAAGATTGATCTTCGGGTTTTTTTTTCCAACATATAAGTCATAAATGTCCTTTGAGCTATAACAGATAATATCTATGTAATAGAATCTTTACAAATAATATCAAAATTGGCCCATAACTTTGATATAGCTGATTTATTTGGCCCTTAGGAGATGTTTATTAATTTGTTTGATACTACACCACTTTAAAGTTATGAGGACGCTATTCATAATGTCTAACTTATATAAGTCCTCAACATTTCAAAAAGATAAGACAAATGGAGGAAATGATCCCGAGTTCGAATCCCAATGTGAATAATTTACTATATTGTAATTAAAATGTTTAATTATAAAAAAAATGTTATAAGGACTCTTAAATCCAAAACCGACAATATCTTATATGATTTGATTTTGTCGTTGGTTATGATTTACATATATTAGTATTTTAATAGAAAGTGTACTAAATGGGGTTAGCTTTCCACGAGACTTCAAATCCTTACAATTTTTTTTTCTTGCTGCAAAATGTGTGAAGATTTTGCCTCAGATTTCTATAAGATTTCAAATCCTATTCCTCTCATTTTTAATTAGGCATATGTGGCCTTGTCACTCAAACATTGTCCCTACGAACGCACGGGAAAGACAAGGAGCAACTTGACAAGGTTGGTAAACCATCAAAATCTTCTAGATAAATTATGAGCCCATGCATTTTTTTTTAAAAATACTATAACATAAATAAAACTTAGCACGATGGCAATTCATGTCGGCATGTCGTGTTCAAATCGTTTCAATATATAAGTATTTCACTGTATTCGTTAACTCAAACATGACACGAATAATAAACGGATAAAAAATAACAAATTCAAATACGATCAAATTAGTTAATTGAGTAAACATAACATGACACATATAAACCGTTTATTAATTTAATCATTCAAAATAATATGAATTATAATTTACCCATCAATATTTAACACAAATAACCTATTAAATGGGTTAATTTGGGGTTAAACAACCAACCAACTGTCATCGTTTCACTTCGTTATAGAATTCTAACAAGAAGATAACCTATTTATTAAACGGGTTATGTAGCTCAATACAAATTTGGCCCAAATATGATTAGTCAACCTAAATATGTCAAAAAAACGTGTTGAGTTGTCATGGACAACATGTACTTTTGAATTTTAAACGGTTGTGGGAAAATAAATAGAAGGAAAGCAATCTATAAATTATTTCACACAAGATCGCGAAGGTAGTTGTTAGCTAATAGAAAAGTTTAGATCTTGTTATTGAGCAAATGGATTAAAAAAGAGAAAAAAAAACATATTCTAATGCTCATCCACTTGATTTTAGAGTGGGACTGATGCCAATATTCTGAGGAAAAGTTTTTATTCTTGAAACTCATCTGAAACCCTTGTCGGTTCAATAACGAACTGGTTAGCTACATGAGCTATGTTTGGAAATATTGGAATTATCGGAAATTATTCCAAATTCTTAATTAGTGAATTTTTCCTTTTATAAATAAAGAGATATGTTGGAAAGCATAGATAATATTGAGTACGAAAATGTGCATCTTTTCTGGTAACTCAATAACCATATCTCGTTATATGTTCCCAATAATGATTCTCTCACATTCATACATGAAAGCTTGATTCATTGAATCCTGTTTACTTTTTTAAGATTGTTTTATCATTATATTTTCAAATTAAATATTATTTACATTACAACTTCCACTAGCATAATATGAATAAAAGAATAACTATATGAAATCAATTTCATTCCCATTGATCGGTGTATTGATATTATTATTTCACAATGAAAAAAAAAGAATCATTATAAAAAAACTTCATCTCACTCTCATTACAATTTTGATTCCTGTCTTTTGCACAATATTTTCATCTTCTTTTCCATCATATTTTCATTCCTATTACTAAATGTCGAAACACACCAACACAGTATTAACCTTTATTGAGCTATCCCGTGAACATTATAACAAGGTCATGGTGGAACAAGATCACGTGACAAAGAAAAATGGTTTATGCAAGGAACTCAATGTTCGTTCTGGACTTTCAAATTAATAAATAAGAATCAAATATTCAAATTTGTAAAAAGATGATTCCAACCTAGGACCTCCTATTAAACTAAGTAATGATATCATATTAAATGATCAATTCTCTTAAAAGCTCAAGTTTGTAAAACTTGAGTTAAATATAAATATCATGCTTCAAATCTTGTATTGAAAAATGCTCTTACACCATTTTTGATTAACCAATTTTTTTTAAAAAAATCATATTGGAACCAATGTTTTAAAAACCGGATCGGATCGGCCGATTGAACCTTCGATCGGTCAACTTTCCGATCCGATCCTCCCCTTAAAACCGTTTAGACATCAAACTAGTAGAGAATTGTCCAAACCGTCGATTGAGCGGACGAACCGCTCAAATCGGACGGTTTTGAGGTAATTGGATGGTTCGACCAAGGTATGGATTGCCAACAAAATCAATTTAGAATGGATCCTTAAAAGCTAAACATGACCTTACAGGCCCATGCCCCAAACTGTTTTGCCATTATAGTGATTCAAAAATTATTATAAACTCATTTCTTTTCCCATTTATTACCGGTGTAGGATTGATATTGTGAGTGAACTGCTGAAACTCAAGAAGTCAACTACTTTAATAAAACTGAAAAAGCGACCCTTAGACTCTTGTGACACTATATTTAATTGTGAAAAATTATAACAATTAACATTATATAATATTCATTTAATATAAATCATGCCACTTGTAACATATTAACATTATATAATAGTCATTTAATATAAATCATGCCATTAAATTACCGTTTTAATTGCATAAAATTTTAATAAATTAACATTACATTGATTTAATAAACTAACTAAATTGTTTCAAAAAGAAACTAACTAAATTAACATTATACTTTAAAAAAAAACTAATATTATATTTTAAATTCTTAATATATATATATATATATATAAATATTGATTTAATATGAATTTATATTCATGATTTTCTTATTTTAAATATATTTTATATTTAAATATATATATATATATATATTAATAAATTTTGAAAATAGAATTTTGAGAAAATTAGATAAATAATATCTTAAATATAATTTAAATTTATTTTAATTTAAATAAAATATAAATTATATTTATTACAATACGCTCGATCACTCGCTCGACTGTCGATTCAACTAATGAACCATAAACTAGTAACTTTTCCGATTTATCGTCAGATACAGTTTTCAAACCATTGATTAGAACTATCAATTTACAAGTTCATATAAAATCGCTCCAAGGTTCAAGCAAATTAAAGTTTCTTTCTAATTTTTGGGATTTGTATGTTTGTTTATAAACCCGATTTTGTATATTGAATTGAGGCCACTAGATTAGGTTCTATTTGTTTTTTTGTAGTGTTTTTTTTTTTTTTTTTGGGTTCTTGTCTCCTTTTTCTTTTACTGCTATTAATACATACTTGCTTTTTACTTATCAAAAAATAAAAGTTAATACAGTTTTTTCATCATTAAGCACTTCTACTAAATCGATAATATATTAACTCTAAATTATAAATATTAATTATTTTTAAGATATTTCTTTTAATATATATATATATATATATATATATATATATATATATATATATATATATATATATATATATATATATATATATATATATATATATATATTACCTAAAGATTAAGCATAATCATGGTTATACTTTAATTGTATAATTATAGGTCATTTATGGGATGGTTTGATATTAACTAGATATGGGTCTATGGTTCTATTTTCTCCCTTGTTTTGGTAAGCTCATTAGAGCAAAGTCAATTGTTCCCTCGTGCTCTATATATATAAGTAAATAGAACCCTATAATTTTATAAGGGCTTGGTAAAACACGTTTTGGGAGAATGAAATAACCATCTTCAACTTTAGTTTTTCTTTGATTTCATCTCTTTTACAGATTTTGGAGATTAATGATAGCCAATAATTCTGAATCCATACCAGACATGCTTTTCTACCCAGTACAAATTGATATGCTCCTTTAAACAATTAAAAATTTTATTTTATAATGTATTTATTTGGTATTATCGATTGATGATCAATTGTGTTTTTTAGCTTAATAAATACTCTTTATTTTACAAAATAATATTAGAAATTAGTATGAGCTACTTTAATTAGCATTAAAGCTATCAAATTTGTTTCGTTGTATTTTTTGAGTTTTGTTTTAATGTGTTATCGGTCTCGAAATCATGCTATGGCAATGAAATCGCTATCGAACAATTCATATCCTTTTCTTTTTCTTTTGTTATTCGTTTTGGTTTTCAACATATTTCAACCATGAAATCTTTTATCATTATTTTTTATTTTGGCATCAAGGACAACCATGAGAACACATAATGGATATCAAATTTCCATCGTATTTTTATTATTATTATTTTATTTGTTTATTTGATGGTGAATAGAAATTACGATTTACGAGAACAAAAAAAAATCCTTTCAATCGATTAATACATTCACATGATTGGGAATAAAATAATAAATTTTTTTTTTATTTGAATCAATTACAATTTTGGAAAGATTTTTATTTTACAAAAAAAGCGCCACTTTAATTCAATGGGATATCATGGATTTTTTTTTTTACTTTTACGTTTTTTTTTATTTTATATATATATATATATATATATATATATATATATATATATATATATATATATATATATATATATATATATATTATATGGATATGATGTGCCACTTTGATTTTATGAGATATCATGGATTTTTTTTTTTTTTTAAATTTCTAGAGAATCTAACATTTCAATCAAATAAATTCTTCTTTCACTATTATCATTATTTATTTATTTGATCATATATGGGAAAACTATACTTTCATCTTTACGTTCACTTGACAAATCTTAAAGGAAAAGTGTAAAACCCTAGAAAATTCTAATTTTCTAAAAAATGGTAAAATGGTAATTTCGGTCAAATTCCGGAATTTTTCTAGATCCCGAATGATGAAACCAGACCACCATTGGAATCTCGCTGAAATTCATTTATCACGCTAATTTCATCGACCAAATAGTCGGAATTTCACATTTTTTTTTTGGAAAGACCGGCATACATGACACTGGCATTTTCGCGTCAAGAGCAAGACACGTGCCAAGTGAGAGCTAGTCAAACAATGAGCCTGGCGGTAGCCAAGGTGAGACAAATGACACCTTGTGAGTGGATGAAAATCCATGGTAGATGGATAAGAGGATAAGGGAAATCCTAAGAGCCAATGAGAACTTGACACTTGGCGAGTGAGGGGACAAGTTTTCTTGACCCAACTTGACCCAACGGATTAGATGGGGGAAAAGAGAGGGAAAATAGAGAGAGAAAAGAAAGATGAAAGAGAGAGGAGAAATTCTAGAGAGAGAGGCTCTCACCTTCAGATTCCTACGATCGTCCCATGAATCCTACAGACAAGAGGCAAAGTCGATCCCCACCGCAAGAGCTACTGGTGGGCATCGGTATTGTAGAGTTTCTAAAACCCTAAGGTAAGGGTCTTCTTTGCTTGGTTACTTGTTTAAATGCCACGAACAGATTTAGGCCGCGGGTAGCCGAATGATCGAGCATTTCAAATCCCAAGGAAATGGACTGCATAAGCCGTAGTGGGGATCGTCGATTAGCCCAATGACCGGACACGAGACTGTGGTTGCATGTCTCGAAAATTTATTTTGACCGAAGTGTCCATGAAATTGCTTGATGCTGTCATGGGAAAAATGAATACGCCGCGGTGTTCGTGCTTAGCGCGCCATTTCGCGAGTCAAAATGGTAAAATGAATGGAACCGAGACTGGTTCAGAGGACGTGTGGGGGCTGGACAATGCCCTGTTTGATTGAGATCCTAAATTTAGGATCTTTTATGTGTTATTGCTTGATATGGGTAGCATGTTTGATGTGTGGAGAATGAGAATTGTTAATGCATGTAATTTAATGTGTTAACATGATGTTTGAATTATACTGAATATAATTGTGTGTGAATCGTTAGATCGAATATGATCGGCATCACAGATCTACGCGCATGGTTACATCGCGCCGAGCCCGTGTGGGTGCACTAAGAGCGGTTGTTTACCGCTTTGGTGAACGCGTGGATGAGCTAGTATGTTTGATTATCGCCCATGTTTGACTCATGGGTCAAAGCATGAAATGAAAATAAAATTAAAGTGTGTCATTAAGTGAGAAGGGAAATGTGAACCACTAGGTAGAAGCCCGGGAATTTAGGTGGTGAGACCATGAGATATCCAAAAGTTTTATATGGATGTAAGAGACCCGCGGCATGAGCGGAAAGTTCTGTACGAGTGTAAGAGACCTGCGGTGTTATCCGAAAAGTTCTGTATGGGTGTAAGAGACCCGCGGTGTAAGCCGAAAATTTCTGTTGCCCAAAAGAAAACACACGGTCATGGTTATCACCTAGACTTCGAGATGGGTGATAGGAGTCAGGATTGACTCGAACAGTACCTATCGCACTTGCATCAGTGCCCACGAGCCGACGCGGCTCAGATACGGTGTCATCGGGTACCTACCGGTGTGACGCTCATTTTCTCTCGGGGTCCGTTGACTACCCACAACCTCGCTGAAACTCTGTATACATCCTCGTGATCACGACGATAATTCAAGAAAAATGTTCCTCTTGCCCACGAACCAATACCAAAATAAATATGGCAAACTATATTCCTCATAGTTTCATGTTCGTTCTACAAAAAGCTTTATACATATTTACAAAAATATTCATTTAAAGCCACATCTCTATTTCTTTCAAAAGGTACCTCTATCGACGTCAGTTTCCCGATAGTCTCTCAGACCAGTAAATCCACTTGGATATGAGCAGCCTGGGTGAGAAAATTCTCCTACGTTACCCCACCTAAAATGCAGCTGGTGTAACGGCATATATAAACAAGCAACCCATTCCATACAATTATTTTCTATATGAAATGTCTATAATTACGCACGAGATGCGAATTCTCATGCTCACCACCCGAGTCCCAACCGACTCCCTCACACCGAAGGCCAAATGTGAAATAAACCGGGCCACACACCCCCTCGACTAAACCATTGAAAACCCTCCAATTTTTTATCAAAAAACTGATTTGGATTCTTTCCTTTATTTCGGGCCACTGACGTGTTCACACCGTAGGACGCCGCACGCCTTTTCAACATTTTCATCGAACTACATCGCTTCGGGATTCATGTTCAACCGTGAATAAACCGTGGATCTCAATTCCTGTAGGGATCTACCCCAACTGCCCGCCAAAACACGTGAATTTATCATTTTGATTATTTATTACTCGTGAATCTCTACCTCGACTTTGTCCCATTTTTCCCGAAGTTCACGACCTACTCATCAACATCGATGAATAACCTACCCCGCACCCACACCCGACCGACGCGATGTGACCGTGCATATGAAATGCATGATGCCACGCATTTTCCTCATGCTAATTTACGAACGGAAGACTACATGAAACATTTACAATCCATGGAAAATTATAATTTATACATATAATCTACTCCATGCAAATCATGTTAATACATTAAATAGCATGCATCAACATCATTTCCACACACCGCATGTTATTCCAAGCGCCGCATAACAATACAACCGAGTCACCAACTCGACCTCTTCAACAGCACTCACTACTTTGGGCAAATACAACCAATCCACCCCAAACATTCACACATCAACAAACCATAATACCTAGAAACCTTCGGTTTCTAGTTCAAACCCTAACTCCCATAATCCGGAAACCGGTCATTTAAATCACACCCCAGTCCAAGGCTTCGAATCCACCCACATGGCCTCTCTCGCCTCCCATACAACTTTACCAATATAAAGCTTTAGCAAAATAAAACCGAGTAGGAAAATATCCTACCTTAAATATCTGCACCTTTTGGAGTTTGTCGAAACCCGACTTTTTAGGCGATCCTACGTGATCCCGCTGCGTGCACCAACTTTGAATCTTGAACTTTGACGTCACAGCTCGAAACCCGGGAAAATCCTCCTTTTTCCTTTCCTCCTTTTCTTTTTTTTTTTCTTTCTTTTCTCTCTAAGAACCGTTCCCTCTTTTTGTTCCTTTCTCCTTTCTTTTCTTTCCTTTTGCTTTTCTTTTCCTTTTTCTCTTTTTCTCATCTCACCTCTCTTGTTTCTCAAATGCCGTTCATATTATTCTCTTTTTCTTTCTCTCCTCTAATTTGGAGATCGATCGTTCGGTCGATGGGGAAATTACTCAGCTTTATAAATGTCTCATGTGTGACTCTCATTTTTCGTAATTTTCTTATTTAATGCGCACTGTATTAAATGCGTACGTGGCATCGTATGGTAGTGGAATCATACCACGTAAGCAATTGTAGTATCTTTTGATGCCAAAGTCATCGCGCCACATGGTCTTGAGTGGCGTCATGCTTTCAATATGTCGTGACCTTGCTGCCCACTCAGCGTGAAATCCAGCGACCACCTCGGATCTAACGAGTCGTGTTGGCTAAATTCATTAGGCAGGTTCCAGCGGAAAGTCAGTTTAGTCATCAGAGATCCTAGAAAATTTCGGTTCAACGGAAATTTCTATTTTACCCTTTATCCAAAATCTTGGATTTTCTGGGGTCTCACAACTGGTGATGGTTGTCACACTTGACATAGGCATGTGTGAGGGAGTCGGTGAGTGACTCGGGATATGGGCATGAATACATCTCATGCATGATACGTAAATCATTCCATGTGTAGCTTGTAAATTGAATGGAATGTGGATGTTGTGTTGTGACATTGTATGTGCATTTTAGGTGGAGAGTAACCCTTGTAGGAGAATTGGCTGCGGGCGTTGCTCGCACGTGTAGGATCCTTTCGGGTACACGAGGAGACGGCGCTCCTTCGGGTGTAGGTGCGAAGAAGGCCGGGTTGTGTGTAGCGAAGCATTTTGTAAAAATATATTAGAATAATCTAGTTTTAATATATTTTGGCATGTGAAAAGTATATAAGAGTTGTACATCAAACTCTTGTGAATTTTATAAGAAATGGGTTATTTGTAAGAAAAATTATACAAGAATAAGTCTCAATATATGAGACATGTGAGTGTGATATCAGGGCACCCGATATCCACAGGTTTCCACGGGTTTACGGGTTGTCAACGGGACCCCCGGAAATAGGGGCATCACAAAAAGATTAATTTTTTTATTCCTTTCTTCCATTAACTGTTGGGAGTTTTTCGGGAAATAAATATAATAAAATATTCGTGGGTTCCTTTTATTAATTTCTTTTTTTGATTTTTCATGAGGTATGTTTGAAGCCAAAATTTATGTTTTTACCCCCATTATTAGTTTTTCATCTTATTAATCATTAAATTTGGTTATAGAACAAAAAAATTGAATTTTTTACCTAACCCTATAATATTTTTATTGTTTCCTTTTTTCACATATTGCTTTAGCAATTTATGTCTATACTATTTGTAATTATTTATAGCATCATATTATGAAAAATATTAAATGCTTATTTTTTTACTTGGGTAAAATTAATAAATATTGAATGGTTTATGAACTTGCATCTCGTGAGTTTGAGCATATCGGATATTTTTGAAATTTATTTTGCAATTATTAATTCTCCTGTCTTATGCATCAATTTTGCTAAGATCCATACGGATAGTGAAGTTGTCCTATCAATGACTTAATTATTTGGTAGAATACTTAGTTTGGTAAAGAGATTTCGGTAAGTGTCATGAATCGCACAATTTTACTACCCTATCGATGGGAAATTGACGTATTTGATTGTTACAGTTGGTGAATTGCTCTTACCTGTGTATGAGTCTTTTTGTATTTTATAGACTCTAGCATTTGGTGACCACTTTTGTAAGTCATTTGGTAAGCCGAAGAGTTGAGCAATTTGCATGTCTTTGTTTTACATGTATTTTTTACATTGCTCTCTTGTTTATTCTTCAGCTTTGAGCTTTCCTCAGTTATCTACCATCACGAAACTTAATGGGACTAATTATAAGCAATGAGTTGAATCTCTCATGATGAATTTGAGAATTATGAAATTGAACATGGTCTTGAAAGTTGAAACTCCTCCAAAACCCACTACTGAGAGTTATGTAAATGAGAAAAAGTCCTATAAGGATTGAGAGTATTCTAACCGTTGTTGTTTGATGATCATGGAGAACCATATGGAGGACTCTATTTGAAAAAGCATTCCCAAGACTGAGAATGCAAATGAGTTCTTAAATACCGTTGGTAAGAAATACACAAAGTTCTCTAAGAATGAGCTTCTGAATACTTTTCACTCCACTTTCTATGATGGGACAAGTGGGGTACAAGGACACATTGATAAAATATTAGCTTGCTATAATAAGAGTAAGACTCTTTATTGTTTGGCAATGGAACATTTTGTGTGAATCTTTATAGATTAGAGTTGTATAGTTTCTTTCCTTTTCTCCTACTGTTAATAATGTCAATAGCACCAAGCGTTTGAGATTGAATGAAATGTCTTATATTCTTTGGCACAAGCGTCTAGGTCATATTTTCAGACAGAGAATGAAGAGATTAATTAAGGATGAGATTCTTCCTTATCTTGATTTATCAGTTTTTGACACTTGTGCCTAGTAAATGTGTTCCTAAGACTCCATATGAGCTATGATCACAGAAGAAGCCTAGTCTTCGTCACTTCCATGTTTAGGGTTGCAAGATGGAAGTGAAGAGGCTAAATTACAACAAGTAATCAAGAAACTTGATCCAAAAACCATTAGTAAGACTACTTTATGAGTTGTGTGGTGAGATCGAGGTTCGAGTTTTGTGCAGTCACACACCACGAGTGATTGAGTCGGATCGGGTTATTTATTTTTGAGGATGATGCGAGGTGTAAGCCATGGGCGAGAGAAGAAATTGTGTTGAGGTGTAGGATCGATTCCAATCTACCTAGATCACCATGTTAAGAATACAAAGCATAATAATGGAGAAGCGAAAATTGCATGCACGATTTGGAATCCATGATTGGCTTAATGGCGGAATCGGCAGACGCAAGAATGATCTCGAAGATCTTCTCATACCCAGTTATTGTGCTTGGCTCAATGAGAATGCCTCTCGTGTCGGAGAAAGTATTTCAACTTATGTGAGTCTGAAAAAGCAATGATCTGGGTTTGGGAGGGATTTGATGATTATATATATATAGAATAATCGACCACGGGCCCTCTCATTACTGCCTGGGCCGTACTCTCAAACACACACTCTGCCAAATTTCCATATTAAATTACTAAGAATCCTTATAATCTCACTCCTAATTAGACCAAACTTAATTCAATTAAATTTGACTAATGAAGCCCACTTATGAAAATCTTACATTCCTCCCACTTGGGCTATTAATTAAAACAAACCGTGGTGCGCACTTTATATCGGGTCTAGAGCTCTTCTTAATAGTCAATCCCATCCCATAAAGTCTCGACCACCGAATCACGGCGTAATTGCATGTACTCACGCACGCCCTTCCATGGTCACGAGTGCTTTCAACTTTTTACTGATATGGATTCAATATGGTAGTGTTAAATGGACAATACCTCATAATGATACTCATGTTATCCATTTTATTAGTCCAAATTCTCTCCTTAAGGTCACAAAACCTAATAAGGTCACCGTAGAATATCCATCATGGTTCCAACGAACTCAGATATGTGTTACCTTGATAGGTAACTTCTACTTTTATGTGTAACAAAACATGCTATTAAGGCTAATGCTACAATGCCCCAGTTCGTACTCAAGGTTTACACAATTCCGAGATTTTCATCACCATTTTGTATCAACTTGATAACTACATTCACAAATACCTTATCGAATGCAAAAGAGTTGATACAAATTCAATTATTACAAAAATGTAATGAAATCGGATTCAACCGTCATAAGAGCAACATAAAACTTAATAGCTCCCACTAATTTACAGTATCCCATGATACTCCTAAGCCCATGTTAATGACATGTCTGACCAAATACACAAGGGCTATGGTCAAGAAGCAGATCCGCAATCATATCATCTGTTGATATGTGCTCCACTGCAATGTCACCGTTTTGAACTTTTTCCTTTATAGTCAAGTACATGACCTCCATGTGCTTAGACCCCTTGAGACATCTGTTGTTGTTAATAAACAACACTGCAGAGTTATTGTCACAATACAATCAGACAGCCTATCCATAAAATCAAACACGGCTAACCCCACGAGGTTTCTGAGCCAAATTGCCCGAGTAGTATCAGTGCCACGCTACAAACTCCGGGCTGCATGGTAGAGGATGCTATTGATTTCTTTTTCCTCACTTTTCCATGATACTCGCACCTCCCGCCAACTTAAAGATGTAACCCGTTGTTGACTTTTCATCCCGACAACAAGAAAGTTTGAATCGAATACCCAACTACCAGAGGGTCAACATGTTTGTAAATCAACATATAGTCTTTTGTCCCTTTAGTACCTCATAACCTTCTTGGCAAAGAACCCAATGATCGTGTCCCGATTTGATTGATATCCGCTAGAAGTCCCTGGGCTGCAGAAACAATATCCGGCCTAGTGCATACTGGAGCATACACAATACTCTAAGCGCATCAAAGATAAGGTACATTCTTTCATTCGGGGCTTCAATATCCGAATGAGACATTGTGACACTCAACTTATCACCTTACGCATGGGAGCACCTGCTTACATTGTTGCATGTTGAATCTTTCTGTGGTCGATCAACATATGCCCCTCCGAGATAAACCCAATAGTCCGCGAGAACGATTCCTGTGAATCTCAATGCCCAGGACAAAAGACGTTTCACCAAGGTTCTTCATATCAAAGTTCTTTGACAACATCCGCTTTGTCTCATGCAGTAAACCAAGGTCACGCTGTGCTGGTGATATCCACATAGAGTAATAGAAAATGAATTTCTCCCACCGACCTCATAAAGATATACATCGATCTACTTTGTTCTCAACAAACCATATGAAGCAACAACACTATGAAACTTTGGGCACCATTGTCTAGAAGCTTGCTTGAGACCATAAATAGACTTTTCAGTCTACATACAAGTGTACCGAATCATTTGCCAAAACCTTCTAGGTTGCATCATAGACTTCTTCATTAAGGTTCCATTGAGAAAAGGCGCTTTTAACATCCATCCGTGTAACCCATCGAAACGAGCAACTAATGCCATGATCACTCCGGAAGAATCTTAGAAGAGACCTGAGAAAAGGTTGCTTCATAGTCTACTCTTCTCTCCGAGTGAAACCTTTGGCTACCCGCTCCGCTTTAAACTTCAATCTTTCCTTTATGGTCCCTTTTAGTCTTATACACTCCATTCAAGTGTTTACCTGCCCATGACCTTCGTGTAATTCAATAAGTTCCCAAACCCATTATGCCTCATAGATTGAATTTCATCTCTCATTGCATCCAACCACGCTTCGATCGAGGACAAGAAACAGCCTTCTCATAAGTTATCGATCAAATACGAACCGAGACATCGTAGTCTTGCTCTCCTATATGCACTAAATAAATCGGTGGTATACCGCATCGTCTCTCCCTACTGATCTCCTTACCGGAGTAGTAATAGCCACATCCCGCACTGGAGCCTTGATGAACTGACATTAGGAGTCGTTTCAACAATGATCCCGAGTCTCAAATGTGTTCAATATGGTGTGGGAGTTCCCACAATTATCTCAGGGATGGAGAGATAAAGATACCACAATACCCACCGTACTATCATCCTCAATAGTCTCAGAGCCCACTTTCTTCTGGGCCACATCAAACTCCAAAAACTTAGCCATTCCTGCGGATTCCACAATTCTTGTGCCTCCACGGGATTATAGAACCGATATCCCTTCGAATGTTCCGTAAGATACAAAGTAACATCGAGTGGTTCCGAGTCCAACTTACTTAATGTCGGATTATACAACTTCACTTCGCCATAGGACATCCCCAAACCTTAAGATGGTTTGGGTTAGGCTGCCTCAACCCATAACTCAAAGGAGTCAATGGAACAGCCTTTTGTAGGTACACGATTCAAAATGTACAAAGTCAAGCTTTCAAAGCTTCACCCCATAGAAAACCTGCACTCATTCTACTAATCATACTCTTACCATTTCCATAAGAGCACGACATCATACTTTCGCTATACCCATTGCTCAGACTCCTGTGCATAGTAACCGTGCCACTATCCCGCATCCTCTAAGTATTTGGCGAATGGCCCTTGCCGCTGCCCTGTAAGATCGCCATGCTCGCTATAATACTCCACCCTGGCCGACATCTAACAACCTTTATGACTTTTCCCAATTGTTTCTCGACTTCAGTCCGAAAAATCTCGAACTTGGTCAAGAGACTAGACTTTTCTTTAATCAAGTACAAATAACCATATCGAGAATAATATCAATGAATGTGATGAAATAAAAAATTTCTACACAAGGTTGCCACATAAGGTCCACTTATATCTGTGAATGACTTCCAACAAGTCGAATCGTTGGATCAGCTTTTCTTCATATCTTGGTCATTTGTACTTCTTACAATAACTACATATCTCTAAGTCATTTTTAAGATCAGGCAGGATGTTAGTCTTTATCAGCCTTTCTACTCTATCCTTAGAGATAAGGCCAAGTCGTTTATGCCATAATGCATAAGACTCTTCCTTAGGTAATGGCCTCTAGAAACAACCTTCACCAAAGATAGTTTAATTTATACGCTATCGGGGAGATAAACTTAACTGTGATAACTGCTGATGACAAGACTCCAACCTTATTTGAATTAAGAAATATTGAAATAACATTGCTTTTAATTTCAAAAGAGTAATCATATGAATCCAAACACGATACGGAAACTAAATTCTGTCTAAAGGAAGGTACATAAAAAGTGTCTTTCAACATCAATTTAAAACCATAATCTAGAATTAAGATTACATCTCCTACCGAACATGACATCACTCTTCGTTTGTTTCTCACGCTGAGCTTTGATTCATCCTTTGCTCGCTTCCTCCGCTTATGAACTCTCGCGATGGTAAACGCAACATGATTTCGTTGCTCACTATCGAGCCACCAAGAACCTGATGGTGCCATAGGTTGGATTCACAAACAAGTGTTAAAGAACTACACCGTAGTTTCCACGTCGGGACATCCAAGCTTTTAAATTTTGCACACTCTTTCTTCACGTGACCTTCTTCTCGCAAAGAAGCTGAATACCATCCTTTTTCAAGAATGTCTTCTTTGGACCCATATTGTCGATTGACCGATAGTTTTAGCACCTTTATGAGTACGACTGGAACTTTATTTTCCTCTTATGTGGGAACTAGCGATATAAGGCCATATGCTCTTTCTCCTTCTTAAGTTTCTTCTTCTTCCTCGCCACCACCTTCGCTACTAAGTCATTAATCGACCAAGTCTCATCTTTTGGGAATTGTAGTTTGTCTTTATAATCCCAAAATCGTGGAAGGGTGTTTAGGGCTTGAAAGACAATGCAAGCATCGTGAATGGTAACATTAAGAGTCAAGCTTCGTTTTTAGTCTACCATCCCGAGGACATAAATCTCTAACCCTGCTACATTCATCATACTTCATGTTGGAAGAGCCTTGAGAAGTGTTCCAACCTCACATTAGATGAAATTCTATTTCTAGCCTCTATGGCGCTATCATTTCCTTAGCAAGATAAATAATCGTAAACCACTTTTTAAGTGTTCTTTGCATGGATTTCTTCATTGTCAATAAGCAAATCCACCGCTTCCTTTCCTGTAGCATACCCGTTTCACTTCACACTGGCTGTGATATCTCGCCGCCTTTATCCTTTGTAAGCGCAATGTGAACATCCGCGCCCATTCCAAATAGAAAACTTTCCATTTCTTAAAATTCAATCCAAGAAGGGACCTCAATTGAAACGGAATTGCCGCTCACGTAAAATTGACCGAAAAACAAAAACAAAACAATACAATTAGCATCATGTGAATACTCATACGAGAATTACATACATCATCACATAATCACCTTTGGGCGTAAAAAATATGACATGCAATTGTACACTCCACATGACGTCATGAGAACATATTCTAATCTTTCGTGAAATCACCACTGGGTGTATGAACCACTAAGATCGGCCTATTTCTCAAGCACATGCCATACATGTATCCCTCCATGAACTAACACACAGATCACCCCTTTGGGAGTATGATCACGTAATAAAACAAAGAGACATCCCACCACAATATGAGACTGATATTTCAAACTCCAATCAAGTGGGCTACCATGGCCACAACCCACCAATCCTTGAAAATCTCTCATACCAGGGATATAAACTTTATGTATCACATTCAATATATATATGTAATGCCAATTATACTGTCAATTCATTCATAGTCAATGAATTACACTCTACATAGTCCTTATGTGGTGATATATGTGAGCCATCATACATATTTCCAAAACCATGTAGGAAATACAAGAAAACACGAAAATACCCTAAAAATACGCTGCATAGAGTTCTTTACGTATTTTCGAATCTGTACGCTTCAAACATGTAAAATAAATATACTACATTAGAGCATTTCACGAAAGGTTTGGGCATTTCAAGATCGCCCAAAACGGACGACGCGCACACGGCCGTCTGGCGGCGCGGATGTCCGGTCGTCGATCCGTCCGGATGATGTCGCATGACGCGCCATCGGTCGGGCCTGATCCTCGCCTGGATGACGCCGCATGACGCCATCGCCGGATTAGGATGACGCCATCATGACGCCATCCGCCGGGCCAAAAAACTGGCCTGGGTCAAAACATCCGCTCGTGTGTTGACCGGGTCGGTGCCGTGATCCGCACGGCGGTTGATCGGCCCGCGTCAAACTTCCGCCGGGTGTCGACCGTGGTTCCGGGTCAAAATCCGTGCTCGACCGCCGACCGGTCAGTGTAAACCGGACGGGTCAACCGGCCGGGCTCAACCGGGCCTGGGCGACCGGGTCATAAATGACGCCAGATGACGCCGCGATCCGGCTTGACCGGTCGAAACAGATCGAGCTGAGACTGGTCATGCGTGACCGAAAGCCGCCGACGCGCGATGATGTCAAGAAGCCGTCAGTCTGGGCTGGGGCTGCGGTCCTTCACGCTACCAGTCAGGCTCAATGCTCGCGGAGGCGCAGGGCGGCCGTGAGGGCGCTGGGTCTCGCTCCTCCGGCCGACACGTGCCACCCAATCGATCTAATCGCCTCGTCGAGTAGATTCCAAATACAAAAATTTAAGTTTTGCTTTGATGAAAATCTAAACCGGGATTTAAAACCAGACGAAGAAACCTAAAATAAAATTCTCCAATTCATATGTTTTGAATTCTAATCCATGGTTGGCTCTGATACCAACTGAAGGATACGATTCAATCTACCTAGATCACCATGTTAGAATACAAAGCATAATAATGGAGAGAAACTGAAAATTGCATACCTGATTTGGAATCCATGATCGGGTTTGATGCGAATCGACGAAGACCAGAAGAATGATCTCAAGATCTTCTCCTTACCCTGCATTATTGACACCGGCTCTGAGAATGCCTCACGCATCGTGAAAGTATTTCTTAACTGTATGTGAGTCCGAAAAGTACGTATCCTTGTGGCTCGGAGGGACTCAGCATTATATATATATAGAATACGAATTACCTGCCCTCTCATTACTCGGCCTGGGTCGTGATTCAAATTTCACACACTTGCCAGCCCCATATTAAATTACTAAGAATCCTTATAATCTCACTTAATTAGACCAAACTTAATTCAGTTAAATTTTAATTAATGAAGCCCACTTTATGAAAATCTTACACAAGGAACACCCAGTTTTTATTCTTGTGCGTATTTCTTCCACTCTAATCTCTAGCTCTGTTAACCAGCATCCAGTAGCCCCAGATTTAGATCTAGTAGCCCTAGATGTAGCCATGGATATACCTCGAGGAGGTCGAGAGGGTGTGGGAGGTCTTAATTTCAAATGACTACATTGTCTACTCACATGAGCATGAGTATGATGTGTGGGTGATGTATCAGATCCGACTACCTACAAAGAAGCCATTGTTAGTCCTCAATCCAACTTCCGGATTGATACAATGAAATATGAGATGACTTCCATGTCACAGAATAAAGTGTAGAGCTTAGTAGATTTGCCGAATGGCTATAGAACTATTGGGTGCAAATGGGTGTTCAAGCACTGCTGACGCCGAGGGACAGTCAGGACGCCCCAAAACCCAGGGGTCCATCGACCACCCACAACCCGCGGACACAAGTGGACGCCAAAGTTACCCGACGCCACTTCAGGTAACCCAGTCTCCCTTTCAGACGGAGCTCTACCTAATTACAAAACCCGCATATAACCTGTCCCAAGGTATCCAATATATGCAATATATATCAAATATATCCAATATGCATACCAATCCATGATCCAACTATATACCCACAGTTACAAGAGTTAATATTTATACTCTTAAACAATACATATATTAAACGTAAAGAATTCTAATACATGTACAACCACCAAAGCCACATCCCGGCTTTCTTCACAATAAATCTCCAGGACGAGCCGCCCTCTCGCACGCTCCCTGTACCTGTGAAAAGGGGATCCCACGACGGGGTGAGCTAAAGCTCAAGAGAGGATCGCCCAAGTGGGCTACTCACCACCTAAGCGCACAGAATGCTTCCAAAGTAAACACACATTCAAGCAAATGCATGATCCTACTTGAATGTCTACATGACCAACTCCGTGATCCCGAAGTCCTCATCAATTTCACACTCACCTAAGCCTTGTATGAGAATTGTTATTTTATTAGTGGGCAACCCTCCATGAATATATATATATCAATCGGGGCCGTCTGACGATTGATATATATATTATTTGTTCAGGACTACCTCCGATGAATATATATCAACCGGGCCGTCCGACTTGATATATTATTTAGTTTTGACCGCCTCCGAATATTTTTACATTATTAGACAACCCTTCTCAACTCTTTTTCTAGACTTGTCTCATGCACTCACTCCTAAAACTTGGGGGTGTCCTAAAGGTATACGGAATGCATGTATGCGCTCCAATACAGCCTAAACCACATGCAATATATACGAATATATTTACATAAAAATATATCATACAACATGTTATGAAATTAGCATTTCAAACACCAAAATTAAAGCTCACTACACAGCCAAAACACAGCAATTCGACATTCGAATTACTTAACCAAACACATAATTTCACGAAACTATATTCTTAGAGGACTATTTCGAATAAAGTGGAAACCCTGCTACTATTCCCCTTCGAAAAATCGACAATTCAATCCGCTCACTTGGTGAACTCAGACACACGGCCATTCCCGCCATTCCATACCAATACATGATCAACACCAAAATACCCATTTCACCCTAAATCAAGCCTAGATGTACTCCACGCCGCCCCATTATTTCTTCCAAAATTTTATAAATTCGGGTCCCAAGTTTCGACCGACACACGACCTCACGGCTCCAAACAACCGAAACATTCGTAAAACACTTAATAATAGGAATAAAACCCAAGTAGGGAGAAATCCTACTTCGAGAGTTTGGAAGAAACTCACTAAAAATCGGAGTCCACGCGCAGCCTGCCCGCGTGAGATCGCTTTCCCTTCGCTTCCGGTCCGCCAACTACGATCGAGTACAAATTTAGAGAGAAGTGTTCTCTCTCTCTAAAATAAAAGCTCCATTTTCGCCACGCCTCCTAATGGGTTCAAAGTCCCGCTGGGCTTTTGTGGCATTTGGAAGAGATGGCCACTGTTCCCTTTTTGTCATTTAGTAACTAAATCAATTTAATTAATTAATTCCCTTCTTTCCGCCACATTTCCGCACTATCTCTACTGGGCCCATTTTCATCATTTATCTACTCATACCAATTTAAGCATGAGTACTTGTTATAGCTGTGATTCTCTGTCAGATCGAATCGCTTTATCTACACCAAACGCTATACGCTTCGAAAACGTGCCTTCGACCCGACCGCCTCAAGAACTTTAAATTTTACGTATAGTTAGATTTCCTCATGAGACGATTCCAACTAAGGCAACCGCTTCGCCATATCTCGCGAGATCTGTAGACCATCATTTGACTTTTAACCGTAATTATAATTTTGTAATTAAAATTACGATTTTGCCCTTATTCCAGAAATTGGAATTTCTCGGGTCTTACACAGGTAGAGAGATATAAAATAAGATTAGTGGCTAAGGGTGACAATCAACGAGGAGATATTGATTTTAAGGAAACCTTCTCTCCCGTGTCCACTAAAGACTCTCTACGCATTATTATGGCTATAGTGGCTCATTTTGATTTAGAGTTGCATCAAATGGATGTGAGGAGAACTTTCTTGAATGAAGACTTAGTTGAGGATGTTTACATGTCTCAACCTATTGGTTTTGAGGAAGTTGGTAATGAACACATAGTTTGTAAACTCTAGAAATCTATTTAAGGTTTAAAGTAGGCTTTTAGGCCACTGGTATCTCAAGTTTAGTGAAGTTGTCGCCGCCAATGGTTTTAAAGAGAACATCGTTGATCAATGCATATATATGAAGGTTAGTGGGAGCAAATACATATTCTTGAATTTATATGTTGATATTTTGCTCGCAGCCAATGATATTGACATGTTGGTTGGGACAAAGTAATTATTGTTTAGCCATTTTGATATGAATGATCTTGGGGAAGCATCTTATGTCTTTGGCATACAGATTCTTCGCAATAGACCTAGTGGCATTATGAAATTGTCTCAATAGACGTATATTGAAGGCACTCTAAAAATGTTCAATATGTAATCATGTTCTTTTCCCAGATGACACCATCAGTGTGCAAGGGTAAGGTGTTTCTAAAGGCCAATGTCTTCACAATGATATTGAGAGAGATCAAATGAAAGCAGTCTCTTATTCTTCGGTTGTGGGCAGCCTGATGTATGCTCAAGTATGCACACACCTTGATATTGCTTTTATTGTTGGTGTGTTGGGTAGGTACTTGAGTGATCTTGGTCAAAGCCACTAGAAAGAGGCTAAGAAAGTTTTGAGGTATCTTCAGGGTACCAAAAATCTCATGTTAACATACTCCAAGGTACCAACACCTAATACATCATATTTAATGCAAACAAAGATGATAAGGTGTCCTCCACTTCATATCTTTATGATGGCTGAAGGAGCTATTTCATGGAATAGTATCAAACATACACTTACAACTTCTTCTACTATAGAGGCAGAATATGCATGTGGTGTGTTATGAGCCTATTTGTCATGTAATATGGTTGCAGAACTTCATTTCAACTTTGGAGGTTGTTCACTCCATTTCTGGGGACACGAAATTGTTTTCAGGATAATTCCACGCTTGTAATTTTCTGTGAACATTTATAAGCACTTCTCACTCCAAGCACCTTGATGTGAAGTTCCTTTTGGTGAAAGAGAAAGTTGCAGAGTCTCTCATTTCAATTGAGTACAAGCCTACAACTAGCATGTTGGCAGACCACTAACCAAAGGCTTACCTATTTGTGTGTTTCAAGAACACGTCACCCACATGGGATTGTGCATTTTCATGTATTTTGTAAGGAAAGCTCATGTTTTTCGTTATTATATGCACATTTTTTACGTTTGTCATTATCTTATGATGTTGTGTCATTTTGATCAGATGAATGACAAAATAATGTTTTCTCTTTCTATTGAATCAATACTCTTGTCATTAAAATGCTTCTAGATCAATAGCGCTTGATTATGTACGATATATGCATCCTCTCTAAAATTTCAATTGTATATAATTGGTTATGGCTATAAAGCCTCTTTATTGAAGCATTTGAGTTATGATTTTGATTAGTAACACCTAATTATGTACGATTTATGCATCCTCTCGGTACGTTAATTATATATGATTGGTTATGACTATATAAATCTATTGAGAAAACATTTGAGTTATGATTATATCGTCTAAGTGAGAGAATGTTAGATTAATTTATTAATTATAGATTAAGCATAACCATATTACAATTTTAATTATTAATTGTGCATATTAATTATGAGTCATTTATAACAATAATATTAATATATACACCATCAACCTATATAATATTTCTTGCTAGGAATTCTCTTCTTACCTTTTGGGACGAAAACAGGAAGGGAAGGACATGCATATATCATGATAGCTTAATTTATGTGCTAGAAAACAAGACAACAATGGAAATTGGAAAATCTCCCTTCCATTATTGGGGAGCAGAGACAACGAAATTAATGTGGGTCTAATAAAAAACCGTGCGTGCTTGCCTTTCCAACGGTACTACTCTATCCGTACCATTCAAAATCTAATTTCCACGTGGCAGGCATTACGTAATTGGTGAAGTTTGAACTACCAAAGCATCATTAAACAACGTTGGACGCATTAATTATCATCCACGTGAAAATCAAAGTTTCAAACCCCCCATAATCATCCTTTGTTTTCTCATTCTTTTTTGTGTATATACACAAGGATTGAAATTTCCGATATATCGGCGATATATCGGATATCTGGACAAGTTAGCGGTTTATTTTTGATACGTAAAAATCGCTTATGTGAAAATCGAAAAATCAAAATGTCTACGATATTTCTACGAACATCTGACTCGACCGAATATCTACGATATATCGACTCGGCCGGGAGACATGCAGCCAGGAAATTTTATGGTTTCGCCGCAGATATACCGCTGCATATATCGGCGATATTTTCGATATATCGGCGATATATCGACGAGGCTGCATGTGTGGCTCAGATTTGTTGTGCAGAAAATCCGACGGTCCAGATCTACCCTCCTTTTCAACGGCTAGTTTGACTGATCTGATGGCCAGATTTGAATCTGGTTTGATCCAACTACCGCATTTCACCCGGATTTAAATGTGATCCAACGGTCAGATTTTTGATCCAACGGCCAGAAATTAAATCTAAACTTGATCCAACGGCTGTGGATTGATCCCAACGGTTAGAAGAAGATCCAACGGTCAGATTTTCACCAAAACTAAATCCAACGGTTAGAATTAAATCTTAATTATATTTTGACCATCCTATAGCCTTTTTGACCCAAAAAAATCCTATAAATACCACTCAAAATCACTCTATTTTCTCACAAACTCTCTCTACTCATCAAATCTTCATTTCATCTCAAATTTATTTTTCTTTGTTATATATCTCCAAAAAAGGTGGAAATTTTGGTGTTTAATGGTTGAAGTTTCAAATTTCAACAAGATTAATTAAGGTATGTTCTTATTGTATTTATGTTTTGTGTATTTAATAGTTTACATTTATTTTTGTATTTATGTTAATTATATATTAGTTTGTTTTTATAAATTCCATATTATATTATAAATTTAATAAAATACAAATATATATTAGTCTAAAGATAAATATCATACTACTATAGTTTTATATTAGTTTTTTTTATAATTTCACATTAGATTATAAATTGCATAAAATACGATATATATTAGTTTAAGGCTTTAAGGTAAATATCCTATAATAATATGGTTTTTATAGTATAATAAATTTAATAGTGGTGTATTCTTTAAAATAACTATACATTAGTTTTTTTATAATTTCTATTAGATTATAAATTGCATAAAATACAAATATATATTAGTTTAAGCTTTAAGGTACATATCATATAATAATATGGTTTATATAGTATAAATTTAATAGTGGTGTATTATTTAAAATAACTATACATTAGTTTTTTTTTTTTTAATTTCACATTAGATTATAAATTGCATAAAATACAAATATATATTAGTTTAAGCTTTAAGGTAAATATCATATAATAATATGGTTTTATATAGTATAATAAATTTAATAGTGGTGTATTCTTTAAAATAACTATACATTAGTTTTTTTTTATTTTTTATAATTTCACATTAGATTATAAATTGCATAAAATAAATATATATTAGTTTAAGCTTTAAGAGTAAATATCATATAATAATATGGGTTTTATATAGTATAATAAATTTAATAGTGGTGTATTATTTAAAATAACTATACATTAGTTTTTTAATTTCACATTAGATTATAAATTGCATAAAATACAAATATATATATTAGTTTAAGCTTTAAGGTAAATATCATATAATAATATGGTTTTATATAGTATAATAAATTTAATAGTGGTGTATTCTTTAAAATAACTATACATTAGTTTTTTTTTTTTTTTTATAATTTCACATTAGATTATAAATTGCATAAAAACCTAAATATATATTAGTTTAAGTTTTAAAATTAAATATCATATAATAATATGGTTTATATAGTATAATAAATTTAATAGTGGTGGATTCTTTAAAATAACTACACATTAGTTATATATGTATGCATATTAATAAATTATATATTAGTTAATATTATGTATGCATATTAATAAATTAATTAATCTTTCATGTTAGTTAATATTTTAAAGTAAGTTATATATTAGTTAATATTGTGTATATATATATATATAATAAATCTGTAGTTTTATATGAAATAAATTCATTTCAATTGTATAATAATAGGATGACTAGTGGAAATGTATTGGAGGCCGAGATCCAGCATGGAAATATTGCAGTATATGGGAGGGAATAGAAATGGTACAATGTCATGCAATTACTTGTGGTTTGGTGATAAGTGGTGGGATCACGCGCTTTAAATATCACCTATCTGTCGGATCCACTCTAATACAAAAAGTGCCCAAATGTGCACTAGAGTGGCTTGAGTAAACAACTTTTAGGCGAAATAAAGAAAAAGCGGCGGTGATATAGAAGAGTCGTGAACTACGAGGGGAGCCTGATGGGGGGGCGCGGTAGGCATCATTGATGATGATGATGAGGATGAGGAGGAAGAAGAGGAAGATGCATATATGTCCCGGGTGATATATTTTGATGAAAGAGTGATTTTAAACGGCATTATCGTGCATCAGCTCTTGAATGGAACCAACAACAAGAAGAAGGATTTATGAGAGGCAAAAGAAAAATGGGTAAATGTTTAAATTAAATTAAAATTTTTTAAATAAACGAATTTACTTCGATTTCTAATTGAGATATTGCAACAGGTGAGCCTTCACAATCGCAATGAGCCTAATCGACAAAGCGCGTGCAAAGATCTCAAAGTGTGAAGACGATCGGATCCATCACCGCTTGCTCCATCATTATACCAAATCTTGACGGCAAAAACAAAGACAATTAAAAATCTTTCAGAGTGGGTTCAAATCAAAGCGATAAGAAGATAATCTGAGTAATTCTTCATATATGGGTTTTGCCTCTTTAACGGAATATCACGACAAGAACATGATTATTGGTGCACAACAATTTGGTATGTGACAATCACTTTTCAATTTAATAAATTATTATCTTATATTATAATTGAAAACTAGATAATTAATTTCATTAATTCTACTTGGCATGGGAATAGAGCCACCACTCTCCATATGAAATCAAAACAAATACTTGGATATGAGTATAAAGACATGGAAGATTATGTGAACATCCAAAGGGAAAAATGGAAGACTTATGGGTGTACGATTATGTCTGATGGATGGACCGGGCCTGAAGTGAGCATTATTAATTTCATGGTTTATTCGAGAAAGGAAGCCTGATATTTCTGAAGTCAGTTGATGCATCGCAGGGCAAGATAAAAGACAACAAATACATTTACGGTTTTGTTGAGGCGTGATCAAGGAAGTAGGTGGAAACAAATGTTGTGGTATTCTGAACAATGGATCAGCATTTGTGAAGGCGGGAAAGTTGCTAATGAAGAAGTACAATTTATATTGGACTCCATGCGCGGCTTCTTGCATTGACTTGATGTTTGAAGACATTGCTAAAGAGCTACGTTGAATTAATTACCAATGCCGCATGAAATCACCCGACTTCATCTCTGATCATGGTTGGTTGCTTTGAAAGTGAGAAAGGTGTGGTGGAGATATTGTCGTCGAGAGTAAAACAGTTGCAACAAATTACATCATACTGAAAGTCTTCTAAAAGGGCTGATTTGAAGAAGATCTTTATTAGTGATAGATGGGCTACCTGAAGCTTAGTCGATCGACCATTGGACATGATGTTGAAGTGCTCATGTTTGATCATACATATTGGGAGAAGGTCTCTAAATTTAGTATCAATCTATGAACCCTTTATATAAAGTTCTTCGCATTGTTGATTCTGATCGTCTATTCTTTGCCATTTGTGTATGAGTTGATTGAGTAATGAAACCAAAATTTACATCAACTCAATACTTAAGGTGAGTCCAAAAACGATCATCGCGAGATCGTTGGGATAGAAACGCTCAGGCTCATCCTCTTCATCGTAGGTAACTAAGCGATATCTTAATCACACTTAATGTATATTATTTTCCTCTTATGACATACTAATTCTAAATCTTTTGTAGCATATTATTTGAATCCAAGATTTCAATATAGACACAGGTTAGTAGTGACCACTGAGTTACTCAAAGCACATTCCGCAATGTTGAGATTATCTTCTGCTACTACGACGTTGGTAATTTTGAAATGATGTACATCGATTGATTACAAATCGAATTAAGCCCGAGTTCAATTTAATTGGTTAAACTTACACTTATCTTGCGATTAGACATGTATATTTTCATTTTGACTTGTAATGTTTCGAGATGCGAAAAGAGGATTCGGTGATAGAGCAGCAATAGCCTCAAGAGATTTAATGGTTCTTGGTTAGCCTTCTTCAAATTCTTCGGTAACATTTTTCCTCCTCACACAATGACTTATGGTCAGCCTTCTTCAAATTCTTCGGCTTCCATTGATGAAGAATATGGAATGATAAATTATCCTCATGCTGAACAAATGCCATTCACATTCCCATATCAAATGCAACAAGGATTTCAAACGAACATGTGGGTGAACCCCCAATTTCCCATCCATGGAGAGGTTGTGGGTACAAGTGAAGACATTTATACATGGCATGTTCGATCTTATAATCAATATTATCGGAACACCATGTCTTGGTATGACTATTGTCTTCACCAAGATGGGATCCTTCATCAAATGTTCTTGATGGGGCCACATCGATCTTCATTTTGGTGGTGAAAGATCATATGATGTAATGCTCGATGTCTATATTTCATTATTAATATCATTTTATACTTTATAAGTGACACCATATTTAAATTATTTTATTAATTTACGATATATCGATATTCATGTAAAAATATCCACCGATATATCTCCGATATATAAATATGTCAAGTAAAATCGATTGCAATATATCAAATCGAAGCGAATATTTTCATCCTTGTATATACATAGAGTAAAAGCGTGGCTTTATCTGAAGCGGAGAGTGCAGTAGTGTTTGATAAAAAAAAAACATCGACTTTTCTTCCTTGGCCTTGTTTGCTGTTTTCTCAATTCTTTTGGTAATCATTCCTATTAGGTTTTTTTTTTTTTTGATATTTACTCACTTTGTATATTACATTAATTGTAGTACTTCGTTTTTATAAGGATTTGAACTTAGGTCTCCAATAATCTCTGCCCATCCATTTGTCCATAGACGAGCCTCGAAGCGACCTGACTTCATATATATTCATTATTTTTATATTGAAATTAATGCGGAGTTCCTTTTAAACGGGTTATGACCTGATGGTTGCGAAAAAAGGACCCGGAGGAAATCTGGGAAAGATGATGTCATGAAGGATCAGCCTCCGTCAGGCATTTTGTCCGTCGCGAAGAACCTAGCCGACTGCCATACGGGGACGGAGGCAAGCATAACGGTGAGAAACTTCTTAAGGATTTTGAGCATAAAGTAGAGAAGGCTTTCACCGAGGATTTTGAACCCGGACCCAACACTTCCGTTTACCATGATGATGGTAAGCTTGGAGAAGAAAAATCATTCGTGAAAGACTTTGAACCAGGGCCTAATATCTCAGTATACCATGACGATGAGGTTGATGCTTCAAAGGAAGACAAGTCTTTTGTTAAGGACTTTGAACCAGGGCCTAATATCTCTGTCTACAATGATTAAGGGATATTAAAGCCATGCCTAACTAATTTGAAGCAGCTGGTACAAGTGGTATATGCATTACTTATAAGAAACAGTATATATCTGAAGTTTGTATGAGCGATGGTGTGAAGCTAGTAGTATTAAAGTGTGAATTGTATTAAGATGTTTTAATAAATAAAAACTTGTATTCACCAGCGTGCTTAGCTCATGTGATAAAATGTTCAATGTTTAAATAGACAAAAGAGGGGTCCTGGGTTCGAGTTTCGTAGAGACAGTTTACTACAAGTGTTTAGTTGTCAAAAAAAAAAAATTTTAAAGTAAAAAGAAGTGTATTAGGAGAGGGCTAAAATTGCACTCAAGAACGAGTACAAGCAAGACACAACTCACAACCCTCAATCAATAAACCCAATTTAGGTCCAAGGATCATTCACTATAGACAAATTAGTCTCCGACCGAAGCAAAAGTAAAAACACACATTGTAGTTTCCACATATTTTAGTTTCTATATAGACAAAAAAAAATCGTCGTTGAAGAGAATTCTATTTCTAGTCTTCCACATTGTCTAAAACATGCAAGGAGCTACTTGCTAAACTTTTTTTCTTCTCTTTACAACAAAAGCACATTTCCAACCCAAAAGCATATCATCCCTCACTGAGCGTGACATGATCCAATTAGCACCAATAGTTGTCAAAAAAAAAAAAAAAATTTTAAAACTTGTATTGGGTTTTTCTTCTTTGTCTCTATGTATGAGTAGTTGGTTTTTTTCTGAGGAAAAAAAACGAATTCACATTTTTATATGGGATAAAGTGCACAAATGTCTCATAATTGTATGTGTATGTTCCACTATGTTCTCAAACTTTTTTTCAGTCTCAAGATACTCTTAACATTTACTTTCATTGTAACTCATGCTCAGCCCATTAAAAAAATGTCACAACCATACTGAAAACTCTTACTCGTGAGGGTGTTTAATGAGGTTTTAATGGGCGTTTATCTTTTTCTAATGACATGAGCATGGTTGAGCTACAAAAGTAAACGTCATAGGTATCTTGAGATCAAAAAAAAGTTTAAAGATAAAGTAGGACATACACGCAAAATTCAAGACATTTGTGCATGATATCCCCATTTTATATTATATCATAACTTCACTTTTTACGGTAAATTCATCTATTAAAATGATGAATTCCCTTTTAACTTAAATTAATCTTTTACAATGGACTCATAATCTATATATATACAAGCAAAATTCAGGACATTTGTGCATGGTATCCCCATTTTATATTATATCATCACAACTTCACTTTTTACGGTAAATTCATCTATTAAAATGATGAATTCCCTTTTAACTTAAATTAATCTTTTACAATGGACTCATAATATATATATATATATATATATATATTTCTAGTTTAACCAATGGTCTCGAGTTCGAGCAATGAGAATGTGGCTGTATTTTGTGGCAGAGCTTCACCATCCTTGTGGTTCCTCTCAAGTCCTATAAGGATTAATCTGAGTATGGTATGACTTAAAGGCGCATTTCTTATGTACACCGGCCAACTCAAAACACCTCATAGTTTGACACAAAAAAAAAAAAGTCATGGTTCAATAAAGACTTTTGTTAGGACCCAAAAAGTATGATACTTATAGAACCTAAAATAATTAATGGTATTTTATAATATTATTATTACTAAAATAATTATTATTATGAAGATGTACTAAATTAAGAGTTCCTTTGGTAATGCTTTTTAAATATGTTTCTATCCCTAAAGCACTTAGTGTTTTTAGGAAGAAAAAAAAATGTGTTTTGATAAAATTTTGAAAAATGCTATTGAAACTTAAAAAAAAAAAATACTTAATGTTTTTTTGAGAAGCACTTGAAATGTGTTTTTTTTTTAAAAACACTTTAAAAGTTTTTTTTTTTTACAACTATTCAATTGCATTACATCGTTGTAGTACTCTATTCTTATGGAGATTCGAGCCCTAGACCTTCAACCTCTCATACACTTATCTCTCCTTTTACCACTTGGGTTGCCTCAAGGTAAAATTTTTTAGATATTCCTAAAATATCTATTTATTTATCCTTAAAATATTATATACGTTTATTTATTAATTTAAATATTTCTTTAAAATTTTTAATTTTTTTTAATTTTAAATTTTTAATTTTTGTTTTAATTTTTTAATTTTTTATAATAATCAAAATAATTATTTTAAGTTTACTAATATATATATATATATATATATATATATATATATATATATATATATATATAAAAGATAAATTTATTGATTTAGCTTAACAATACAATCGATAAAAACATAGAATCAAAAGTGTTAAAAACTTTAGATGATGACGCAGCATCCAGGTTAATAACAAAAAGAATCGGCCCAAGTCCTACACAATTGATAATCCAAAAATGCCTAAAATACCTAAAATTATATATATCTAATGACTCTGTCGAATTGAACTTTGTCATCTAAACTGCCAACACGAAAACCCACGAAAAAGCTAACTGTCGATGACACAACTATCCACTGCAACAAGTCTACAACAAAACACACGGTAACAGGTCAACGACAAAACATGTCGTAATAGGTCGGTAACAAAACACAATGCAACTAGTTGACAACAAAAACACGAGAAAACAAAGGCAAATCCAGATCAATATGAAAAAACCACTTTATTAGAAAAAAAAAACCCAAATCTAATGAAGAAAATGAAAAAAAAAAAGAAGGTGATTTCAGGCAAATAATGACAAAAAAATCATCTCTTCTCTCTAACGAACAAGGGTAAAAGAGAAACTGGTGAAGAGCGGCTCATATATATAACAAGGGCAAGTTATGAGGGTCCAACCAAATACATAGGCACACTTTAAAGCTACGAGGACTCCTAAACCCAAAACGGACTAGATCTTATATGATTTTATTTGATGACGTGATTGGTTATGATATAAATATATTTTTATTTTAATAGAAAGTGTACTAATCATGATGTTAGCTTTCCATGAGACTTTAAATCTTTACAAATTTTTTTCTTGCAACAAAATGTTCGAAGATTTTGAGCATATTTTTTAAATTGTTCTCAAGAACATTTTTTGAAAATATAAAGAACATAATTTTAATGTTATTGAAAACTATTTTTTTTCTCTCAATTTTGTGTTTTTTCATAACAAACAAAAACTGAAAATCAAATGTATGCTAAAATGGATGAAGGCATAATGAAATGAAATTCGTTGAATTATTCCACTTGAAAGCATATGATGAAAGTGTTAGAAATTATTCCAGAAACCAGAAGTTATAAATTTTGAAACTGACTAAAAACCACAATGAACTGAACAGATGCAAACAGAACAGAAAAACCAATTTAAAGCAACAATTAGAACCTATTTGCAGATCAAGTCTTGTGTTGGACACAATCTCCTTAAAACAAATTATTTCCCTTGCAGTGGTGCTTTGAGTCCTTGGCAATATGTCTCCCAGGATGAAATGATCTCCAACTTAGAAAGAAAGCGCACTTCACATTTGTCTATCGAACAAAACTTGTCTCAGAACTCTAAAAAACGAAAGATATTTATGTAAGAGGATGAATGAATTCAATGCAAAATGAATGAACGAATGGCCCATTTATAGACTTGCTCATGATTGTTTGGTACAGTCATGAAGCTTGGCTAGGGTCGTGACTATTTAGACACAGTCGCATCTGTGGAGAAGAAGGCGTCCATTCAGTCAACAGGTGTTATCAAAATGACGATGTTTTGTTGTTTCGGGTTTAAAAAAAAAGGATATATACATCCGGGCCGCTCGGTTCCGAGGCGGGGGTGGGGCGGCGATGTGCTGCGTGTGGTGAACCAAGCATGAGCTAGGTCCTTCCCCTTCCACAAAGCGGGGTGCCTTGGGACCCCAGGCCCGACTTCTAGGGTAGGTGTATATATACCCTTTAAAGTCTTGTTCCTATCGATGTGGGACTTTGATCTTTTCACAAGCTTAAACCTTTAGTTACCATTTTCCAGGGAGTGATGTTTAGAGGTAATTTCTAATTCCTCCTTAATGGTTTCAGGCAACTGATATATAATTTTCATCTCCTCATGGAGAGAACACATTCCATGTGGACCCATAGAAAAGTTTGTGGGACCCATTGTAATTTTAGCTCAAAGATAGCTAATTTATTATAAACCCATTTCCAACAATACCCCATGAATAAATTGTGAAATTAATGCAAATGACATGCGACACTAAGAGAGTTCGGTTGGAAATTTTACGTATAGAGGAAGGTAGCTTGTGACCTCCAGACCTTCCTTGTGAGAATTATCGGGTTAACGATTCCAGTCGGTGGGTATGATGTCTTGAGCTGACCCGATCATTTGTGTAAACCAAGACAATGCATTCACGCAGAATCTTTCATAACACAGTTGGTTCTCACGATTGTGTTCATTTTGGCCCTAAACAATTCCTGGTTTCATGAGTGCTCCTAGAGAATTTAGCCTTTATCATTCTCATAGAGCGAATGATTCTCACTCCGCATGGGGTGACTTCTTGGAAGGTACGCTATACCCACTTGTGTTTAACAAGATATAAGAATCATTAAAAGCGTGAAACACCGCATTCAGCGCTATAGGCATCACTATTACGATTATAGAGCAGTAGGAGATTTGTTCTCATGTGATCTTCAATGAGTCACACAAAGTCGGTTGTCCCTTTGAACTAGATCTTGGGATCTCCCGGTCGGCTAAGGTTGGGTTGCCATTCTGGCGACTCTTTAGTGTATAGGCTTTAAACCCATTCCCCTCGATGATTTACTTACTTTCTCTCTGGTCAAACCTTTGGTTAGTGGATCCGCAATGTTCTCTTTTGACCTTATGTATTCAATGGTCATAATGCCATTGGAGAGAAGTTGTCTTACGGTGGCTATGTCTTGACGAAGATATGTCGAGACTTGCAGATTATATATATGACTCTGTGCTCTTCCGATTCTTGATTGACTATCCTTGATGAATCACGAGATAAGCATAGGTTGGCCATATTGGAATATCTTTAGAAAATGTGAAGCCACTCTGCTTCTTCACCAGCTTTATCTAGTGCAATAAACTCAGATTCCATCATGGATCTAACCTTGTGTGTACCGAATCTTGGCCAGAAAGATTTAGACAAAACTCCACCACCAGTGTAAATAGATAGCCACTTGTGGACTTAGTCTTTGGTGTCGGATGTCAATTCGTGCAGTATCCTTCAATCTTCATGGATATTCCCAAGTAGTGCAATCCATAGTTTTGGGTGTATTGAATGCCTCAAAAACCTACAACTATTCACCTTATAATGGTCGAACTGGATTACTTGTGTATCTACTCAGTTTACTGACAGCGTAAGCTATGTCTGGACGGGTATAGTTCATGACATACATCAAGCTGCCAATTGCTTAAGCATATTCTTGTTGTGAAAGGCATTTGCCATTATTTTTGGATAAATTTAGATTTACATCAACAGGTGTTCTCATTGGACTGTCATCATTTTGTTTAAATTTCTTGAGAATTTCCTCAATGTAATGTGATTGAGATAATATTAGTCCATCTGATGTTTTGGAGATCTTATCCCAAGTATAACATCAGCAACACCTAAGTCTTTCATGTCAAACTTATTGTTGAACATTTCCTTGGTAAAAGTTTTAATGACTTCATTAACTACCCGTAATAGTATATCATCGACATAGAGACAAATAATAGCGAATCCGTTCGATGTTCTTGACATATACACATTTGTCACACTCGTTGATTTTGAATCCATTTGTCATTATTACACTATCAAATTTCTCATGCCACTGCATTGGTGCTTGCTTTAATCCATAAAGGGATTTAACAAGCCGACAAACTTTCTTTTCTTGACCTGGAATAATAAACCCTTCGGGTTGTTCCATGTAGATTTCTTCATCTAAGTCACTATTGGCAGAGAAAGTTGTCTTTACGTAATTTGATGTATGCCGAGATTGTGTATAGCTGCAATAGCTATTAACATTTGAATGGATGATATTCTTGCTCTTGGTGAATAGGTATTCAATAGTCAAGCCTTAACAACGCGGCAGCATTAGCGATCGGCTGCTATTTATTAATAGATCCATCTGCTTTCATTTCTTCTTGAATATCCATTTTATATATCCTAGAGGTTTTTGAACTGGTGGAAGATCACTTGATTCCGCATTATGATTTTGCAAGATGGATTCTACTTCTTATCGTTTATAGCCTCTTTCAATAGGGAGCTTAGGGCTGACATAGCTTCCTTAAGATTTGAGGCTCATCTTATTAATCGTTAGAAAATCGGACTAAAGATTTTGGCGTTCTAGTTCTTTCTTTGTGTCTGGTTCATCCATCATGCTTGTTGGCCTTGACTACTGCCTATTGCAGTATCATGAGTTCTTTTACTTGAGTTCGACTCTTGTGTGGATTTGTAAGGAAATAAATTTTCAATGAAAGATGCAGTCCTTGATTCGATAATAGTATTGGCATGCATATCGATAATTTCTAATTTATGAATCGAAACTTGATATACTACTCCTGCATGTTCATGTCAATAGAAAACACAATCAAGCTTGTTTTAGTCTTATTTAACCTTTTAGGTATAGGTACAGCCACTTTAACGAGACATCCACACTTTTAAGTATTTGTAGAAGGTCTTAGACGCTCCACAAACTCATAGGGGGATTTATTGGTTTTCTTGTGAGGTATTCGATTGAGAATATAATTTGCAGAAAGAATTGCTTCCCCCCACATATTTTGAGATAGTCCAGAACTTAATAGTAATGCATTCATCCTTTCTTTTAATGTTCTGTTCTTACGTTCAACAACCCCATTTTACTAAGGTGAATAGGGTGCAGTAGTTTGGTGTATTATACCATTTTGTGAACAAAAATCACAAAAAGGTGCTTTATATTCACCACCTCTATCCTCTTCATGAATTTTTCTATCAAGTTGGTTCTCCACCTCATTCTTGAAATGTTGAAACATTTCCAATGCCTCATCTTTACTTCTCAATAGGTAAACATAACAGTATCTTGTGCAATCGTCAATTAATGTAAGAAAATATTTCTTACCACCTCTCATTTGAATAAATTTCAGATCACAGATATCCGAATGTATAAATTCTAGAGGTTCAATACTTCTTTCAATTGATTGGAAAGAAGTTCTTGTAAGTTTAGATTCCACACAAATCTCACATTTATGATTTGGATCTATTTGAAATTTAGGCAAGCATTCCATATTAATTAATCCTGTGTCTATCATAATTAACATGTCCTAGTCTACCATGCCACACATTTGAAGATTCAAGCATATAAGCAAAAGATGTGTTCTTATTATTGATATTCTTAATAGGAGGTACAACAGTCATTACATTCATTTTGAAGAGCCCATTGCTCATGTACCCCTTCCCCACATACATCCCATTTTTGGTGAGGATGAAGTTGTCTGAGACAAACACCAACTTGAAGCCATCCTTACCCGGCAATGATCGGACACTTAGATTCTTCCGAATTTACATGTCACTGACACATCATTGGTAAGTTCCTTGCCGTGTCATCTTCAATACTACCTTCCCTTGGCCTTCAACCTTGGAAGAAGAGGAGTTGCCCGTAAAGAGTTGTTTTCCATTATCTATGGTTTGATATGATGAGCATCTTCAACATGCAGCGAACATGACGAAAGTAACCTGCCACCCACCATTCCTTGGTATTGCTACCAATGAAGTTCACCTTGGAGACTTCGGCTGAGAGGTTCATGTATGAGACATCGTCTACTTTAGTCACATTAAACTTGAGGCGTTTCTTCTTTGGATTCCCTTGTTTCTTACATTATGGCGGGTCCTTACTTACGTTTGCTTGTTGCACACGTAAGCAGTTACGTGAAACTTTTCGTAGGACCTTGCTTAGGATAGATTGCCCTTTGTCTTCCTCTTCTTGTTATTGTGGGAGGTGCCCTTGTTCTACAACATTGGCCTTGGATTCCATGATGCCCTTGCACTTCTTCCTCAGATGCACGGTTGTCTTCCTCTATTCTCAGCCTCACTATCAAGTCTTCAAGTCTCATTTCCTTAGCTTATGCTTTAGGTAATTCTTGAATTCTTTCCCATAGTGGTGGCAATTTTCAATAATTGCAGCCGCGGGAGAATTCGAGAGACATCCCTTACGCATGTATGTCATGTATAATCACTTGCGATCACCAGACTTGGTTGATCAACGTCTTGGAATCAAGCATCTTGTAGTTTAAATTTTCCTTACAAACTTCTTGAGCCACCATCCTCGATCTTGTACTTTTTGTCGAGATTTCACAGTTCTCTTGCGATGAAGGCGCAATACATTATCGAGTGTGTTGTCCAAGCCATTCAAGAGGTAGTTCCGACACAAGAAATCGGCATGCTTCCATGCTTCCACGGCCCAGCGACCATACATCGGTTTCATTTTCCTTAAATGCGGGAGCATCTCTTGAAGGAAAGCGGGCCCCGAATTCAAGGTGGTTAGGTGAAACTGACATCTTTTGTTGCCACCTTTTGAATTCAGTCCCATTAAACTTTTCAACTTCTCGCGACTCATAGTCATTGGCGACCTCTTGGGCGTTGGAGGAGCTCCACTGATAGGAGTGGAATTAGTAGCCGATGCGGAAAGGCCTTAGAATTACGTTTGCAAAAACAGTATATTAAAATTAAAAAATATAGCTTAGCCAAATTCTATTTGCAAAAAATAAAAACAGTATTAAAGCAAACAGATTACTATTTTAAGAAATAACATAACTAAAAACGATATTAAAAGAAATAATGCAATAGAAGTTCTGTAATTCTTGCATAAACCAGAATAGACAGTATATTGAATTTAAGGAAAAGCTAAACTAATTTTGAGCAATTAAACAGAAATAACAGAACTAAAACAATGTTAACATTGACTGAACCAAAAACCTGTATTCAATCAACGCAGAACTGTAGTGTATATTTAAAATAAATAAATACAATGCAGTAGTTCTGTATTCCAGAACTAATATCTATATTTAAAATAAATAGATTTAGTGCAGTGGTAGCATATTCCAGAACTGATATGTATATTTAAAATAAATAATCACGGTGCGTGATTCTGTATTCAAAAGCGATATCTAATTTAAAAATAAAATAATTTGTCTTAAGTTTGTTAAATTATTCAGAAACCAAATATTCAAATTGAAACCTATATCGGTATTAAACGAAAACCACATTGAACTAAGCGGATGCAAGCGAGCGAAACACGATTTAAAAGCAACAATTAGAACCTGTTTGCAGATCAAGTCTTGTGTTGGACACAATCTCCTTAAGACAAATTATTTCCCTAGCAATGGTGCTTCTAGTCCTTGGCAATATGTCTCCTAGGATGAAATGATCTCCTAACAGAAAGAAAGCACTTCTTTTCGTTGGCTATCGAACCAAAACTTGTGCAGAACTCTCAAAAAGAACAAAGATGCTATGTAAGAGGATGAATGAATTCAATGCAAAATGAATGAGCAGATAGCTATTTATGAACGGATGAAGCGAGACGAGAAAAACCAATTTAAAGCAACAATTAGAACTGGTTTGCGGATCAAGTCTTGTGTTGGACACAATCTCCTTAAAACTGAGTTATTGCCTTGTGATGGTGCTTGAGTCGAGAATATATCTCCCAGATGAAATGATCTCAAACATAAAAGAAAGCACTTTGTACCGTTGGCTATCAAACCAAAACGTACGAGAACTCTCAAAAATAAAAGTGCTATGTAGAGGATGAATAAGATTCAATGCAAAATGAATGAGCGAATGACCTATTTATGAACTGCTCAGTGACTGTTGATCTGATCGAAGCTTGGCTAAATTCGTATTTGTTTAGACATAGTCGCGTGTGGAGAAGAAGGTGTCCATTCGAGTCACTTGGGTGCTATCAAAGCGCGGCGTTTTGGACTCGATGGTAACCCTCGAACGGCGGCGTTTTTTGTTGTTCGAGGTTTAAAATTAAGGATACGCCATCTCTCGAACTGAGACGTGATTCGGTGCGGGCGCGGTGGCGCGCGTGTGTGGTGAACCAAGCATGAGTTACGTCCTTCCCCTTCCACAAAACTGGGGTGCCCCTTGGGGCCTGATGAGTGCCTAAAACACTCATATTATACTCGCGTCGGTCTTTCATTTTCACGTTTATTTTATAGTAATTTTATAGTTTTTGTGGCTAGACTCTGTTCAGTGTTTGGTTTAGATGCGAGGTACATTAAATGGCGACTCTTGGAAGCATTTTTGGAGCAATGGGGTTGAGGCGAAGAAGTGAGCATCGCGTCGCTGACGTTCGGCGTCAGCGGCGTCCCCGTCATCGTGGCGTCCGCGGCGTCGGTCAACAATCGCGAGAAGTCAGCAAGTGGAAAGCGTCGCGGCGTCTCAGCGTGGCGGCGTCTCAACGTTGCGGCGTTGCAGCGTCTCGGCGTCGGCTCGAAGTCTGAGACACATCATTTAAAAATGCGAATGACTCGAGAAAGGGAAGGGGGCGTACGACGAGGCACACGAATTCAGGCGAGTGACCGCGGACTTAGTGCGAGTTTATCTTGTTTCTTATTTTTGGATATTAGAATTATGTTTTTAATACTAAACATTTTGATCTTTTCATTCAATATGTTCTAGATTTATTTCTAGGGTTATATCGAACCCTGTCATATGTTGATGGATTAGAGTTTGATCTTTTATATTATTCAGTTGTTTATCAATTTATTTACATCACCTTTCTATTCGTAATTCAATTATATGATAATGTCTGGCCAACATTAGCATAATCACCTTTGGAGATCGAGATTCGAGATGAGGTTTTCCGAGGATCTGGATAGGCGACCTTAGTTGGTCGGTAAATAGAGATGCCAGATCACGAAGGTGGCATGAGGTTAGAGCGTTTAAGCATCTCGAATGCGAGTTGAGATAGAGATATACTCAACTCTGTGCGAAGATGAGGCGGATATACTCGAGAGAGGATATCTAAGCTAAGTAAGATCCACCTCGCCATTGACAAATTGTAAATACATTGAATAATAATATTTTAAATAATTTAAAGTGACGAGGAGATATAACCACAACCTTGATACCAATAATTCATTAAAATCTAAAACTTCGGTCGACTTTCACATATTCCTGCCTTCTTTCCTAAAATCATCTCTTGGATATTATCTAAAGCTGAACCTTTGGGATACACCTGTCCTGTGGATCGATATGCATGCTAGTGAATTTCTTATATTACTTGGGGCGTGTACACTTTCGCACATAGGCGTACATTTTACAGCGTTTCGGCTGTGGCGAGTTTTGGCGTCGTTGCTAGGGACGAGCTAGATTGATATAGAGAATTAAGCAATTAGATATTATTGGAATTTTCTTTACTTGTGTTTTATTTTACGAAGTCTTGGTAATTTGGTTTGTTGTTGGTTCGTGTGTTATTGCGGTGTAGGTTCGGTAAGTACGTGCGACATCCCAGTCAGGCTAACCCGACCTGATGCGATCTGGGCGAAAGACTTACGCAGTATGTAGGAAACGAGAGCGGAGCAGTTAGAAATCAATAGTCATGGAAAACGAAGAAACAGATCTTGGCATTGAGCGGTGAACCAGAGAGGCGAAATGGGAATCCGCGGAAGGAATCGCGCCCGAGGCCATTTTATACGGCCCGGATGATCCTTTCATGCTATTAGATGAGTTCGTATTACCACAGTGTTGTTGTTGACTATCAGGACGACCACCTATTCAAGCGGAAACAATTTGAATTGAAATTGATCCACCGATCTGGTCTTGAGAATATCTTGTTCCATGGAAATTTACCCCATGAGAACCGAACATGCATTTGACTAACTTCCTTGAAGTTTGATACTATCAAATCTGATAGGGTTCTTGAAGAAGCTCTCGGGTTGCGGTTATTCCACTTTCACTTGGAGATAAGAGCGAGCATTGGTTAACCCGATCGACCACGGTCAATTACTACATGGAATGATTTAGTGCAAAAATTTACGACTAAGTTCTTTACCCGCGCCGAAAATTGCACACAAACTTGTGCGAAGATCAATGCGTTTGAATGATTGGGAGAACCTGGCGAAGCATGGGCCAATTTCACAGTGCTGGAAGTACTTACACCTGCGTGACTAGATGGATGCAAGTCCACACCTTCTATAATGAATTAAAGTACAACTAGAACAATGATTGATGCCCAATTTGGAGAACCTTACGATGAAAACCCGCAGACAGCTTATGAAATCTTAGAAGTCTGCGACCCTGACACTAATCGATGGCACAGAGAAAGGTACACTGTAAACACGGTGGGTGGCACGGATAATGAGGTCCTCAGCCCGATCACGGTGAATCATGTTGCACGGTGACTAAATGGATTAAATAGGCGACAAGGAGCGCGACGCCATCGAGACCGACCCATGGGAGTTATGTGGTGTGGTGGGCCGTATGGCGGCCACGGAATGTCGATCGGAAATCTCTGATGAAGCGAGCCCGATGCGTGTCGAGGTTCATCGGAATCAATCACGGCGGCAAGGGCCGTGTGGGAAGCGATTCTCCAGTCGGGAATCGGGGCGAGGGTGGGCGTAATAATCGAACCGGAATAGGCAAAACAATCAAGGATATGGTGGCGGAATAATCGAACAATGCGTTATCGAGCCCAGGATTTAGTGAACCATCGAGAAAAAGTTGGATTTAGAACAAGCTGCAGCACGAGATGTTAACTTCCCACTCTGCCTTCATGAATGAGACTAAACGAGCATGCGTAATGGCGACCAGTTGAGCAATCAGCGTACGGTTAGCAGAAATTTGGAGGTTGAATGGGGCGAATAAGCAATCTGTTGGAAAAGCGGCCACGGGATCATTGCCAAGCAATTGGTAAACCATAGGCGAAGGAAAAGAGTGCTACTTGAGCCATCACTCTAAGTGGAAGAGGTGGAAAACTTGGGGCCCATGACGGTGATCTGGCCCAGAAAATGAGGCATGATCAGGTCATTTCCAAAGACCAGATACAAACCGAGCAGCCCCGAGATACGAGAGCGGTCAAGGATAACAAAGTTGGGGATGAGACCAAGAAACAGTTAAAAATGGATGAACCTGCCAAACATATTCCGTATCCCCAAATATTGAAGAAAGGTAAGTTAGAGAAGCAGTTCATAAAGTTTCTTGATATCTTCAAGAAACTACATATTAACATACCCTTTTTGGAAGACATTAGAGAATACTGACAAGGATTATGAAATTCATGAAAAAGATCTTGGCAAGTAAGAAGAAATTGGAAGAGTATGGGACCATCGCCTTAAGCTGAGAATGCGGTGCCATCTGCGGCTTCCTCCTGAAACCACATGTCAAATTAGCTTTTCTATCTGGATTTTTTCTATAGGGAATCGGGTATGTCTGGAAAAGCCATTGTGACAGGAGCCGGCCATCAACTTGATGCCACTTTCGATGTTTAAAGGCTAAAGTTGGGGGAACCAAATCAACTACAATCGACTTGCGACTTGCGAGGCCAGTGCGTGACATCCTCGGGCATGTCGAAAATGTCTTGAGTAAGAAGTTGGTAAATTTGTCCCCTTCAATGGACCGTCGTGCGGACATGGAGGAGAAGAGCGACCTACGTTCCCATCATACTGGGTAGACCCTTCCTAGCCACGGAAAGCTGAATCAATGTGCGAAGGTGAACTCAGGTGAGAATACAAGACGAGATCACTTTCCATGTATTTCGGCTATAAAGCATCCAGATGTGGCCGAATGAAGATATCTCACCGAACCTCGGTACCGCGAAGATGTTGCAAGAAGATGCGAAAAACCCGAGGATAAGCTATGGCGCACGAGAAAGACAGAAGAGACGGGCGTGAAACGAAAAGAATATTTCATCCACCTTGAACATGGGGTGTGAGCATTAGAGGGGATGCATAAGCATTTCAAGTTCCTCATGTACGCAAATTAAGAGACTTCGAAGTCGTCAGTGCTTGACATTAATATAACGCTTCTTGGGAGGCAACGAGTGTTTCTTAAACTTTCCTTTTTCTTAGTTCCAATTTAATTGTTTATTTTAAACAATATAGGGTTTTTAGCTTTCTCCGTGTCGGTGTTTCTACTTGTTTGTTTAATTTCAGAACCAGCGAATGCGACTAGTGGGAGGATTCGTTCAAAACGTGCGTTACAAGTCCATAAAATTACTGATGCAATTAGGGGTTTTCCGGGATCGAGATCATCAGTGTGCACAAATTTATTCTTGATCCATGGCTTATTTGTCGCGTCATGACGTGGACCTCCAACGTCGCGACGTCAAATTGACCCCTCTCTGTCACGTCGCGACATGGATCCCAACGTCGCGACGTCAAATTGTATCCTCTCTGTCACGTCGCGACGTGGATTTCTAACGTCGCGATGTGGATTTTCATGACTCTGCGTCGCGTCGCGTTGAACTGCAGGCGTCGCGGCGTTGTTATACTCACGTCACGTCGTAGCGTTGCCCGCGCCGTCGCGGCGGTGCCTGTTTAAAGCCAAGACCCGGTTTATTTTGGATCTTCACCTCGCGCTCCATTGCGAAACCACAGCCATCTTGCCTACGCCTCTTAGCCTAAAGACTCACATCCGCAGCCGTGGGAGGTTTGTATATCGCCTTAGAAGCGCCGTTGCCTGCATCCGAGCTCTCCTCACACAGTGGCTCCGGGTCCTTGTGGCATTTCCACCACATTGTGCTGGTCCCAGCCTTAGGGCATTCTCTCGAGTTAGTCCCCAGGGTCTCTTAGATTCTATTTTAGGGTTTTGTTAGGTCTATTCTAGGGTTTGGAGTCATAGTTAGTTTTTAGCACACTTAGTAGTTTTGGTTCATTTAGTTGCACACTAGGTGTTTTTGCTTTTGTCTAAGTCAGTAGGTGCCCACTTTGGTGCCGACCCGCGTGTCGTCTAGGTCGATATGTCGCCCGAGAGGCAAAATTATTGCCCAGTCGGGCGGTGAGGACCGAGCCCACTTCCGGAAATACCATGCGGTTTGTGAATGCGAGTCTTGGCTGATCGGTTGGCACCATTTGCAAAAACCGATCATTCATCGAGAGAAGGGTTTCACCACCCCAGATGATTTCTTCATGAAGACCATTGCGGCTAGGGTGGCGTGCTGTACTGACCACCTCATCGGCGGCGATGAGTGTGGTGCTTGGCGGTTCTCGTAATCTCGCCCTCCCCATGTGTTGAAGAAAGTCAGGGTGCGGGGCGTGGTGGGCTTGGTGCGAATCGATCAATAGTTTCTGACCTCGAGCATGTCCTTAAGAGGCGTCGGCCGTCTCCGAGCACCCGGAGCTACCCACCTCGAGGTTATGCGTATTGACCCGATGGTCGGGGTGAGTGGAAAACCAATAGTGCGGGACATCTTCGAGTTAATTTCAAGGCCCGGCTTGGTGGCCTTATCCACAGGTCGCATCGGCTTCATCGCCCAGTCTGTTCAGGCTGACAGATTGTGAAAAGTAATACGGCAGCGCTCTTCTTTCGACTATGCCATCTTACGAGGACATACCTTTCGATGTTGGGCGGGTTATAGAAGAGATGCCATCCTCCATAAGCGGGACGAAGATGAACACAGGACACCCCTTCACGATCTTTGGCTTGTCTGAGCAATGGGGTGCCCAGGCGACAATGGGGCTGGCTTCATCCCGTGGTGATATCGTCAAGCGGGACACACCTGGTGTCCCGCGACCTGAGGGGGTGTACGATTCGGGTCATGAGCCCTCGGACGAGGACGAGCTTTATGAGTATCGGGCTCGCTATGGATCCTGGCGATCCCGAGGGGAGGCGTTGGCGATCCTCGTCCGAAGCCACCTCGCGCCCACCGAAGCGGCCGTAGGCGTGACTCCTCAGTCCTTCCCGGACCTTGAGGACCAGGTGCTCTCCCTCAGCGGCGCTTTGGCATTCTGGGATGAGACCGGGAGCAGCGTCGTCTCACGGATTTGGAGGCCCTCCCGTCGCGATATGCGCCTTTGTCACGGCCCGGTCGGGCCGTCGTTCTTCGGCGGCCCGGGGAGTCGCGCGAGCCCGGATCGCCCGGCTCCTTGCCTTTCATCGGCTTCTTTTCATCGCACTTCACCACCACCACCGCAAAGGATTGCCGTGGGAGTCCCTATCACCTCTACTATTTATTTCTCGCTAATGGGACACTGATATTTGTTTGTGGGGTGTGGTGATCGGTTTTTGTTTTGTTTAGTTCTGGTTTTGTTTTAGTGTTTTTATAGTGCTTTTTGTTTTTATAGTGTTTTTATTTTGTTCTAACATAGTTGTGTTTCTATTTAGTTCATGTTTAGTTTGGCTACCCGAGCTGTGTAGTTCGCTTATGCTTGTGTTAGATCATCTTATATGTGACATCATGTTTGTGTGCCAAGTGTTAAAAATTGAGGATCACTTTTAATTCAATTCACGATTAACATGGATGTTCAAATGCATACAATGTTTGATGTTCTGTAATTAGTCAATAGATGGAAAGGGTTAGTGGAACCAATCCCAGTAGAGTCAAGACACTGCAAACTAAGAACCCCATCACACTCACACACTAATGACTCGAGTGGCATAGGCGCCGAGACTAGTTCCACTAGAGTTCGACTAACCTTGGGAGACTCGAACCATTTAAGGATGGGACACCCAATAAAAAAGAGGGATCACATCAGCCCAAAACAAAAGAGTAGAAATAAAAAAACAATAGAAAAGGTGAAAAAGAAAGGAAAAATGAAAAAAAAAATAGATATCTTCATAAGAATAAGCGGGATTATCCAATCGGAATCCCGGGCACAGTCCGAGGGGCCTTTCAAAGCCTAATGCCCTAAGCCAACCGGGCTGAGTCACACTCACCGGCTCGCTACATGGGTTTAAGATGGATTTTTCCACAACCTGGGGCCTTGAGTTTGGTTGGAGGTTCGTGAAGTTTAAGTGAACTAATGCCTGGTGCCTTAACCAACTGGTAGGGAGTCACCAATGGATCCCCTCACACAGAACAATTTCATTAAAAACTTCGCACTAGGTTTTCTTCCATTTATTTTAGGTACATAGGAAATTTCTGTGTATTATCATTTAATAAAATGGGTGCTGCTTCTATCCTTTTATAGTTAGCTCTTCCAAATAGGTGAGCTTGAGTCAGTTTAAAGCTAAACCTAGGCATATACCGGGAGTTTTTGGCCCACAAAGCATTAGGGCTTTGGGAAAGGCTAATAATATCAAGGGATTTGATGCACTAGTCACTTACCTATTTCAACCGACTTTCCCGAAGCTTCAAATATCCGATGCATTTTAGAACTTCAAGCAACACAGCGTGGCAAGGTGAGTCGGCCCAAATTGATCCCCATTTTTCAGCATGTGCAACACCGTTTTAGTGTTAGTGGCATTGTGTCGTGTGTCCTCATAGTCGGCTCTTGCTTTGAGGACAAGCAAGAAACTAAGTCAGTGGATGAGTTTTTCTTTCCAAACACTCATATTATACTCAAGGCCGGTCTTCATTTTCACGCTTATTTTATAGCAATTTTATAGTTTTTGTGGCTAGACTCCCGACGGTGTCCGGTTTAGATGCACATCGAGCTTCTAAAAGAGCAAATTCTTGAAGCATTTTTCGAGCAATGGGACCAAGGCAAAGAGTGGTCACGCCGCGACGCCCAACGCCGCGACGCCCCAAACATCACGGTGTTTCATCGCCGGTCAACAATGCGTGGTCAACAGTGGAAAACGCCGCTGACGTTCATCGTGCCGCTGACGCCTCAACGCGGCGACGCTGCAACGCCTCGACGCTACCAACCAACCCTATCATTGAAAGCACAAATGACTCGAGCGGGAAGAGGGGGAGGCGCATCAACGGCTGCACGAATCTGAGCAGAGTGACACGTACTATGATGCCCGATTTAAAATTGCTTATTTTTGATATTAGAATTATGTTTTTAATACTAAACATTTGATTCTTCATCCAATATGTTCTAGATTTATTTCTCAGGTTATATCGAACCCTCGTCATATGTTGATGGATTTAGAGTCATGATTCTTTTATATTATTCAGCTTGTTTATCAATTTGTTATAGACCGCTTGATTGTAATTCAATTATATGATAATGTCTGGCCAACATTAGCATAATTAAATTCCGAGATCCGAGATTCGAGAGATGAGGTTTTGTGTGGATTCGATAGGAAAGTGTACCTCAATGATTTTCTGAATGAGATATTCCGGACCTCAAGGTGGCACTTGGGGTTAGAACGTTACATTCAGAATACCGAGTTGAGATAGAGATATACTCAACTCCATTCATCTAGATAGGCGATATACCCGAGAGAGGATATCCCCAGCAGATCACCTCGCCATCGACAAATTGAAATACATCAATAATAAGACAGAATAACTATTGTGCGACAGGGGAGAGGACCCCTAGCTCTTCAATGTCACATTCATTAAAATCTAAAACTCGGGCCGACTTTCTCATTCACCTTCTTTCCTAAAATCATCTCTTCGATATTATCTAAAAAGCCGAACCTTTGAAGTCAATACACTGCCCCCGTGGATCGATATCCGCATCAAGGAAAACATATCGGCATGTATACTGCACATGAAGTATATTTTTACACACCGCTTTACTCTGTCAGTACTAAACCCAACTACAAGGTAGGTATATATACTTTTAAAAGTCTCTGTTCTATCCGATGTAGGACACAAGCTTTTTCACAAGCTTAAACCTTTAGTCATCATTTTCAAGGGGTGATGTTCGGAGGCAATTTCTAATTCACTCCTTAATGGTTTTGAGCAACTCAATATATAATTTTCATCTCCTTATGGAGAAGAACACATTCCCATGTGGACCCACCGAAAAGAGTTTGTGGGACCCATTGTAATTTTAGCTCAAATATAGCTAATTTATTGTGCTCAAACCCATTTTTCCAACAAGATCTGCTCTACTATAAAGATTTATACAAGCCCATTAGATTGAAAAAAAAAAAACCATCGGACATGATTGATAAGGAGGAGAGCAACATGGACAATATCGCTTATATGTGCTGCGGATGAATCCAAATCTACATGAACATATTTATGATTGAAATAACTAAATCTGATGAATGGTCCATAAGGTTTCCCAACAAATGGTATCAGAGCAGATAATGGTGGTGAATACAATGGTCCATGTGAAAGTTATTACAAACTTCATAACAATCGACTTGAAAATATTGTACCTAAAACTCCTCAACAAAATGGTGTGGTGAGCCCCTAGCAAATGGTGTGGTGAGCCCCTAGCAAATGGCGTTTCACGTAAGATATGTGCTCGAATCGCGGACGCCCCAAAACTCCGGTAACAATGATCATCCGCCAACCCGCTGAAACACCGCGGAATGCCTGATAACATTTCTTCACGAAAATCGGAAAGCGTAGTCTCCTTTGTACGGGGAGCTCTACCCGAGATACATAACCTGTACATAACTTGTCCCAACATCAATCACAGGAGTAAAAACTACTTCTCGGGGCCCATAAACCAATACTATCACAATACATATATCCAACTATATAACCATAGTTCAAGAGCTAATGATTTACTCTTATACAACACATATATTAAAATGAAAAACATTCTAATAAATGTATACGTCATGATAACAAAGCCACAACCCGGCTTTCTTCTCAACTTAGCCTCTATGATGAGCCGTCTCCTCGTGCGCTCCTTGTACTTGAAAATATGTTCCCTCGACAGGGTGAGATAATGCTTAGTAGTGGAATCACCCTAAATGAGCTACTCTCCACCTAAGTGCATATGCAATGCTCCAAAGTAAACACACATTCAAGCAAATGCATGATCCTACTTGAATGTCTAATTGATCAACTCATACCTCGAGTCCTCACCGACTCCCTCACACTTGCCTAAGCCACGTATGAGAAACCTTATTTTCAAACAAAGATATTTGTTTTTATTTGTGGACTACCCTCCGATATAAGTAGTGGACCGACTCCGATGTATATCAATTAGGTCGACTTCGACGATTGATATTTTATATGGACTACCCTCCGATAATTATTATTATTTAGTCAACCATCCGAAACTATTCTCTCGAGAATCACCTCATGCACTCACTCCTATTGTTTTAGGGCGCCCCAGTGCATATGGAATGCATGATGCCAATTTTATTACAATTCTATAACACATGCAAATATATAATCATGCATATATTCACATAATTTAAATCACACAAACATGTTATGTAATTTCACATTCCACGCTAATCGGTAAAATTAGCTCACTTGGCTAAGCATCAAACACGAGCAATTCGATGGAATTACTCAACCAAGAACATTTCACAAAATATTTTGTGAACACTATTCTATGAATAGTGAAACCCCCTAAGCTACTGCTCCCTAAGAATCACTTAATCCACCGCCCACTTCAGAACCCGACCTCACCCGCCATTTCGGCCTCATACAAACTAATACATGATTTATTCCATAAATTATCATACAGTCATCTAACCGTCCTACCACCTACCAATCGACCAAAAATGTACCAAAAATTTCCAATCATTCTGGGCCCCAAGTTCGATCGATCAAACGTCGCTCTGCTGGGCCCTCAATCCAACCGAAAAATTATAAAACACTTAAATAAAGTGTAAAACCCATATAGGATAAATCCCCTACCTCTCAGAGTTTGACAAAACTTCCTAAAACTGAAGTCCACGCGTAGGCCTCACCGCGTAGAGCAACCTTCCTTCGTCTGTCTCCTTACTATTTGACGTCTGCAGATTTTGTAGAGAAGTCTCTCTCTCTCTAAAATAAAATATTCAAAGCTTCGCATTCCATTTTTGTTCCCAGCACGTTTTTCTCTTGGTTTGAAGGAGGAGATGGTCATTGTTTGTTATTTTGTCATTTTCCTCATTTAATCAAATTCCAAAATTACCATTTGTCCCTTAGCTTGGATTTTCGACATTTGGCACTATCTCGGCCGTCCATTTCCATCACCTCTACTCATGCAACATGTATAACATGTGTACATGTTATATGTGACTTTTGTCACATCTCAAGTCATTTTTCGACACCCGAAACTCGATGCCTCGAAAAACTTGTAAATTCCGACTGTCTTGGAATTTGACGAAATTCGACATGGTAGCTAGATTTCGCAAGACGATTCCAAGGGTGAAATCCGTTTCGCCATCCAAGATCTAGAGAATAAATTTCATAATTTTTACCGAAATTTCGATTTTACCATTTTTCCAGAAATTGGAATTTCTTGGGTCTTACATTCTCCCCTCCTTAAAAGGAATTTCGTCCCGAAATTCTAGACAATCAAAATACTCACATGCATATGCAACGTGCACTATACCATGCATGTAAATTCGACTAAACTAATGCACTTTCATCCCTAAACAAGAAGGGATAGGTGGCCCGTGATCATGTCCTCGCTCCCACATCGACTCCTCCACTCCCATAAAGGCCGCCACAAGACCACTAGCCTCACTGGCCTTGGCGTCAGCAAACCCATCACGGCCATCCAAAATGCATAATCGGTCCCTCCTCGGTTCCCACTGTCAACCTCATCCGTCTCAATCCACCACATGAGTCGGATCTGGAGTATACTTCCCGAGTAATGGAGACGTGAAATACCTCGTTGACACTGACATGTTTGACCCAGAACGCCCAACCGGTGACGCAACAATGCCTATCCTCTCAGGCCCCGAAGGCCCAATAAACCTCTGGGCTGATACTTTCCCGCGACCAATTCACTCTCCTTAGGGCATCACCTTCAAGAAAACGTGATCCCCAACCTCGAACTCTAAGGGTCGACGTCGCACATCTGCATAGCTCTTCCGCGGCCCGAAATGCGGAGAAGATCGCCAGGATTGCTTCTTCACCTCTCCGGGAGGCTCTAATCGATCGTGACTAGAAGATGGAACTCTTTCCCACCTCATTCAACATAATCTAAGTGACTGCATGGCCTCCATACACACCTCATATGGTGCCATCCGATACTCGCCTCGGTAATCGCTGCAGGTGCGAATTCCACTAAAGGCAAGTGTTCTTCCCAACTACCCTGACGATCCAGACGATGCTCGCAAATACGTCCTCTAACACTGATAGTTCTCTCGGGATCGACCATCCTGTCTGAGGGTAAGTTTACCTCATCGTCGGGTCAGGTGCCCATAACCTTTGGAAACTCTTCCAAAAGTGCTACTGTAAACCTCGAGTCCTTATCCGCCACTATGGATACCGGTACCCATGTAAAATTAACCATCTCTCGACATACAACCAGCAAGATCTCTCCAATGTGAAGGTCATCCGCATCTACTAGAAAATGTGCCGACTTCAGAGCCTGGCCTTCACTATCACCCATACCGCATCATGTCTCTACTGTGTCCGTGGTAAGTGGGTCACAAAAATCCATCGTGACATGCTCTCATTCTCCACCACCACCAATGGTCGGCGAGTCTTATCGCTTCGGTGTTCAAATTTTAACTCGCGACACGTGAGACATCGTAGAAGACAAAGTCCCCACGTGTCTCTTCATCCCGCTTCCGCGACATCGACGACGAAGATCCCGTACATCTTCGTGCCACCTAGATGTACTCAAATCGAGCAAAGCGGAAACTCCCGAGAATCTCAAATCTGGGCCGAATCGGGAACCACTACCCGCCCTTCTATACCAAAGACTACCATCCGGTGGAAGGTCCAACCTCATTACATGTACCCGACTATACCTAACTCTCGATGACATCATTCACGTCCCGCCATCGGGACTCAATCACCCGCTTCAACAAAGACTCGTAGCCACTAAACTCCCTAACGTGCCCGAGTCCGCTATCAGACCGCAGCCTCAATCTCGCCCCACAGCCCCGGCATTTGCCACCAGGGCTTGCCCAGCTTAACGCTCCTCGCGGACTTCCGACCGAGTGCATCACCACCACATTTGCCATACCAGATGGTGTAATGCAAAGTGAAGTCGCGAATCCTCAGAACTCCATCCATCTATGCTTTCGCTCATGTCAGGTCCCGGGTCGCGTGAAAAATATACTCTGGGACTTTTATGGTCTCAGCACACCTCAACTCGCCATATAAGTAGCGGGCGCCAAATCTTCAAGGTGAAGACTACTACCGCCAACCCATGTCGTGTGTGGGTAATTCGCTCATGATCTTCAACCGACGGAACCATAAGCTACCACCCTTCTGACGCATCAAAACACATCCTAGTCCGGCCTCGAGGCATCACAATACACTCGTGGTAATTGCCCCCGTCTACAGACTATCAAGATAGGAGCTAAAGTAAGTCTCCTCTTCAATTCCCCCGAATGCCTCGCACGGCCATCCCAATCAAACTCGCCTCCTTCCGGTCAACCTTGTCATAGGTGCCGTTTATCCCGGAGAAATCAATGAATCTCCGTAATAATCTACCAATCCTTAAGAAACTACGATCTCAAGATCGACTTCGATCTCTCCCAACTCATCACTTACCAACTTTCTCTCGGGTCCACCGACACACCCGATGCCGACACCACGTGTCCCAAAATCTCACCTCGCAGCTTCAAAACTCACACTTACCGAACTCGACGTACAAACATGGTCTCTCAACAACCCGTAACACGATCCTCAAGTGATACTCATGCTCCCACTGACCGAGTATCAAGATGTCATCCACGAAGACAACTACAACCGATCTGTGATAGTGGTCAACACCTTATGCATGAGATATATGAATGTCACGACGACTGCCAATCCAAAGGGCACACCGCAAACTCAAGTGCCCATAACGCTGGCCCTAAACCCGCTTTTTGTGGATATCTATCTCCTAATCCTCAACCGATGGTAACCAAAAGACGGCTCCACCTCGGAGCAGACTCAAGACCTCTCAATCGATCAAACAAATCGGGCCAATCTCTGGTGAATGGGTAATCGATTCTGATCGTAACCCCGTTCAATTGCCCGTAATCAATGCACAAATGGGCTGGTCTTGTCCTTCTTCGCAATGTAACAAGAGCCCGTGAAGTTGCCTTGGCCTAATGAACCCCTTGTCCAATAACTCCTCAGAGCTGGACTCGAGTTCCCCGTAACTCAACTGATGCCATCCTACGCGAGTCATGGGGAGATGGGTGAAGTACTTGGTGTAACTCTATACCAAGTCTACTACCTTCCTGAGAGGTAAATTCCGTAGCTCATCCGAAACATCCACATAATCGCACACTACTCGAGGTGTATCCAAGTTTGGTCTCTCTCACCTTCTAGGTGGTGCCTCACATAACCCGCTTAACCGTCCCCGACACTGACTCATACCCGTCTAGACAAAATATCATGCTTGTCCCCCTGAAATACCACACGAGTACCGTTTCACGGTAAAGGACAACCTCCTAATACCACAATCGAGCAACGACCCTATAAGCGGTCAGCCAATCCATCCCAGGATGACATCGAACTCTGACATGTCGATGATCCTCAGGTCCACTATGAGTAGAGTCCCCGAGATCTCTAACTCGCAACCATGACATATCATCCCTATTCTCGCCCTAATCCCTAGGGGAGAACTCACATACAAAGGCTCCTCTAAGGTCTCAAGAGGTCCTTGCCCATTTCCACCATATTTGGGCCTCACTTTCTAGCTGGAACACAGCTAGTCTAATCCTGGTAGTGTTAGAGGTAATCTCCATAGCCTATAACACCTTCTCAATCAGATGTGAACCAATGGTCCGCACCATCTGATCTCCCTCCCCGCGAATGCCTGGAGCATGATGCGCCCTAAACTTCCGGAGGATTACTAGACCTCCCCGACTCGCTAGCCTCAGGCGACAAGAAATCCCGCACACTTACACTTCGCATGGGCTCCACTGATCAACACCGGTGGTGTCCGACCAGCACTCGTGGACGCCCTCTACGTCCTCGCCGTCCTCGACTCACATTCACGATTTCCAATGGCAACAAGAATCATTTAATTTTCATTTCCGCCTAACTTAGCAATGCACATGCCAATTACTAATGTGACTTGACAACCATGAACCGATCTGCTCATTTCTTAAGTGGCACTAAATCTAACCACTCAATTCATTTATTTCAATAAAATTCTAAGCTTTCTTGCTCATTTCAAGATCCAACCTCAAGGTCATAGTTCAAACTTTTTTAGCATTCACCCTTTTCCTATACGTATTACACCATGCATATAATTTCCTACGTTAAATAATCGCAAGAATCATAATCTTATATACATCATACCGTGTATATGTCCTTTCCACGCACTTGAAACATAATATCACTTAATCAAACATGTAACATTACTAACTTATCTCAAAGGGTGTAAATGCTCGAGACACTATTCATACACAAAATTGTATATTTCAAGTCCTTGTATCTATGGGCAATGCAAGACCATTTATCCAATATATTAAATCTTATTTATCAACAAAAATTTTATTTTCGAAAATTTCATTTTTTTTTTCAAAATTTTGTCCCATTTTGTTTGATTTTATTTTATTATTATTATTTTTTTTCAGCCCTCTCTCTTGCAATACAAAATTTTTTTTTTTCACATTTTTTTTTTCATTTTAAAATACACAAATAAATTTATAAAAATTTATTTTAATTAATTTTCTTCGCTTATACACTCGTAAAACCTTAGAAAATTATTTTCACCTTTCTAATCCAAATAAATTTATAAAATTTATTTTATTTAATTTTTCTTCACATATATATATATATATATATATATATATATATATATATATATATATATATATATATATATATTTTCTTTTTTAATTCGACCATGTTGTCCAAAAATTTATCAAAACCTCATGATCTAAATACTAACCAAATAGAATTTAAAATTTTATTTCCTTATCCAATAAACCAAATAAATTTCTAAAAATTTATTTATTTTATTTTCTTCTTCCAGCTTTACTCTTCATCAGAAAACTCCAAACTTGTTTTCCAACACACAAGAAAGCCTTTCCTATGTGCCAATCACTAAGCACACAAACTACTTCACAACACATGTATGGTATACACACCATCTACACAACATTTCATCAATTCATGATCACAAGCAAAACACACAATGCAGTGTTCTAGTTTTGTCCCGTGCCTTCCTAGGTAATCTCATACCTAAACTACATCATCGAACCACACCTAGTGGTGATGTTCTTACACCTCAAAGACTATGGCCTTAGCCCAAATCCCTTCAAGCCCTAGATACCTAAGCTCGATAATTAAGCTAAGGACGCCTAAAATCGGTGTCCACACCACCACACCATGAAACACTCGTGAATGCCTGCAACCGTACACACGGCACCCGGCAGTCTCCTCAGACGAGGGAGCTCTACCCGGATACATAACCTCGCACATCAATCACATGAGCAAAAAGGCCTTCAGCCCATAAACCAATACTCATCAGCAATACATATATCCAACTATATAACCATAGTTCAAGAGTTAATGATTTATTTCACACAAACAACACATATATTAAAATGAAAACATTCTAATAAATGTATACATCATGATAACAAAGCCACAACCCGGGCTTTCTTCTCAACTCGCCTCTATGATGAGCCGTCTCGTGCGCCCCTATAATTCAAATTATGTTCCGACAGGTGAGCATCGCTCAAGAGCGGAATCACCCTAAATGGGCCACTTCCACCTAAGTGCATATGCAATGCTCCAGCAAACACACATCCGCCAAACGCACGAGATCCTACCAACGCCTAATTGATCAACTCATACCCCGAGTCCTCACCGACTCCCTCACACTTGCCTAGGCCACATATGAGAAACCTTATTTTCAAACAAAGATATTTGTTTTTATTTGTGGACTACCCTCCGATGTATATCAATTGAGCCGACTCCGACGATTGATATTTTATATGGACTACCCTCCGATAATTATTATTATTTAGTCAACCCTCCGAAACTATTCTCTCGAATCACCTCATGCACTCACTCCTATTGTTCTAGGGAAGCGCCTGCTATATTATTAATTTACGACGCCAATTCCATTACAATTCTATAACACATGCAAATATATAATCATGCATATATTCACATAATTTAAATCACACAAACATGTTATGTAATTTCACATTCCATTACAATCGAAAAATTAAATTTCACTTGGGCTAAGATCAAACACGAGCACCGACGGAATTACTCAACCAAGCACATTTTCACAAAAATATTTTGTGAACACTATTCCTATGAATAGTGAAACCCTCGGGTTACTGTTCCCGGCAAATCACCAATCATCGGTTCACTTTGTGAACCCGAATTTCACGGTCATTTCGGGCCTCATACAAACCAATACATGATTTATTCCATAAATTATCATACAAATACCCAAATCAGTTCACAAATGCCACAAACTGACCAAAAATGTCCCAAAATTTTCCAATAATTCGGTCCAAAGTTTTGGGACCGATCAAACGGCCGTTCAAGGCCTCAATCCAATCGAAACATTATAAAACACTTAAATAAAGTGTAAAACCCAAGTAGGATAAATCCCCTACCTCTCGGAGTTTGACGAAACTTCCTAAAACCGGAGTCCACGCTGCAGTCTTCGCCGCAGGTGAAAGAACCTTCCTTCTGTCTGAAGACTTCCGACTACGGATCGTCGCAGATTTGCAGGTGTTCTCTCTCTAAAATAAAAGGATTCAAAAGCTTCCTCGTGATTCCATTTTGTTCCCAAGACGCTTTGGTTTGAAGGAGGGGAGATGGTCACCGTTTGTTATTTCTGTCATTTTCCTCATGAATCAAATTCCAAACTTACCATTTTGTCCCTTAGCTCGATTTTCAAGATTTTGACTATCTCGGTCAGTCCATTTCCACCATCACTCTACCATGCAACATGTATAACATGTGTACATGTTATATGTGACTTTGTCATATCCTCAAGTCATTTTTCGACACCCGAACTCGATGCTCGAAAACGTAAATTCGACGCTCCGTGACCGCCACGAATTCATGGTAGCTAGATTTCTCAAGACGATTCCAACGTGAAATTGCTTTCACATCCAGATATAGAAAATAAATTTACAATTTTACCAAAATTTCACTTACTATTTTTCGTAAATTGAATTTTCCCGGTCTTGCTACTAACGCAATGAAAAACGAAACTTGCTCTGGAGATGCCAAGGGGCTCAATGAAACTTTTTTCGAGGGGAAGATTGTTGGGTGTGCACCTAAAGTCCCATAATGTTTCATATCAGTTAGGAATGTGAAGACTTTTAAGTATATAAGCATGAACAATATCTATCAGAGTGCAGACCTTTTTCAAATGCCCAAAAACAAAACCATGAGGACTTAGGCCTAAAATGGATAATATTATACCAATATGGATTGGAAAGGGTCCCTAAGGTTTCCCAACAAAATCTTTTACATAAGTTATGGGTCTGCATTTTTGTAAGAATATCATGAGGTAAATAAAACTTTTCACTTTGTGGTAATTTGTATAATCGTATCATGATTGGATTGTGTCAATATACAGGTATATCATTGTATTCACTAATCCAAACACAATACGAATAATAATTGAGGATAAAATAAAGTATTCAAACACGACTCAATTAGCAATTAGGTAACACGACAGGACACATGGAACCCATTTATTAATTTGATCATTTAAAATAATATGAATTATAATTAACTCATCAATATTTAACACAAAAAAAAACCTATTAGACGGATTACTATAGTCCAAATATTAATTAACATAATAATTAATCGGATCAATTTAGGTTAATTTCATATTATGCGAATTGACATAAATATAACTCATTTATTAAATGGGTTATATTAGTTGTAACACAGTTCTGATACCAATACTCAACCCAAACATATAGAAACTTGTCGGGTCCATGTTGCATTGGCTGATCGTATCAAATTTTGTGAGGTCTACTTCCCACAGCATGTATTTTTTGAATTTTAAAAGGTTTGTGGGAAAATAAATAAAAGGAAAGTGATCAATAAATTGTTTCACACAAAGGATCGTAAAGGTAGTTGTTGTTAAAGCTAATAGGAAAGTTTTGCTTTTGTCTTTGAGCAAATAATGGATTAAAAAAAGGGAAATCATCCACTTGATATTGGAGTTGGACTGATGCCAATATTCCGAGGAAAACTTTTGATTCTTGGAGCTCCTCTTGAAACCCATAATAAGAATTGATTATATCAAATAAGAATCATTTTCTCTCGTTACAATTATTTCTAAAAGAATTGACCAATTAAACAAAAAATAGGATTATTATTTAAAGAAAAATAAAGTAAATCACTTTATTACAAAATTATCTAAACAAAATATATTAAAATATATTAAAATATATTCTCTATAATTACTTATATAGAAATTAATTTTAAGGACATTATTTAAAATTAATAATAAATCAATTTATTTCAAAATTATCAAAACAAAATATATTAAAATATTTTTCTATATATTTATTTGGAAAGAGTTTTAAGAATTTTTCAAGTATTTATAAATATTTCAATCTAAAAAAATTATTTCTTAAACAATTGAACAATTAAACAATTAAAGAAGAAATAGGATTATTATTTAAAGAAAAAATATACTAAATCAATTTATTCATAAATTATCTAAACAAAATATACTAATTACTTAAATAGAAATGACTAAAATATAAAGTATTTTATTATACATAAAAATTCTTACTTTATTTTTTAAATAAAAATGAACTTACTTATTGGATATATTAAATTTATTTTATTGAGATATCAAATAAATATTTTTTATATTATTTTGTTGTGATTATACTTTATAAAATAAAAAAAATAAAAAAAACTCTTATGTGTTTATAAATGCAAGAATATAATGGTTCGGGTTATGCAATAAAATTTTATCTATCAGTGATATGCAAAATTAATAAAGTTTTTACATTAAGTTCCTAATTAGTATAAATATAAAAAGGACGATTGAATTATAAAATTTAAAATTTTGTATATGGAGTCACTTTCATAAAATAACATCATAAATCTAAAATAAAAAAAAAATCAATATGATGACACTTGTCAAAAAATGACAGCATAATCTAAATTAGTATCATCTAGCTACTTTAACAATTTTTTTTTTTATTTCATATAGTGTCACTTTTCAGAAAAAAAGCATCATAAATCTAAAACTAGCATTCCTATTTAAATATTTTTTATATGATGTATAACCTTTATGAACTTTAAGTCATACGATGTAATTATTTTAACAAATTACACCATAAATTGTAATTATGATAGTGTATTATGATTTTATTTTAAGAGTTATGGTGGTAATGAAGTTATTGGATGGATAAAGTTTTGTGGTTTCATAAATTAACACCACAATACTCCAAATATGAAATCAATTTTGGAGTAATGGTTTTTTTTCCTCTTTCAATCTTGGGTGGGTTTCTTTTCTCATTTAGGCTTCAACATAAATTTTGGTCTTTTTTGTTGCTTCTTTTTGTCTTAATACTAACATTATTAGGTTTTAAAAAATTTAGATTTTTATTTTTAGTAGAATAACTAAAAAAGTTAAAAATGATATTCATTTTGATCACTGAATTCTTAAATGTTTGTACACTTTTTTTTTACATCAAATGTTTCTACACTTTATAAATGTATACATCATACTAATTCTCGAGCCATCTTATAATATTTTGTTTTCTGCTTTTATGTATATTGATTAACAAGTAAAAATTACCTTAGAGGTAATTTGAATTCATGACCTAATGATGAACCAATGTCTCATACTACATTAAATAATTAAAAATCTAAGCTTAAAAAATTGGATTTAATATGTATATGATATTCCTTTAATCAAAGAAATCTGTACAAAATTTTCAAACGTAAGCATGAATAAAGATTTTGCCTTGGATTCGCATAAGATTTCAGATCCAGCGGATATCTAATTAGGACATGGACAAGTGGAGCCCATTACCATTTTGCCTCCAAACCCTCGGAAAAAACAAGGGCATTTGGTGAGGCGTCAAATCTTCTAGAGTATTATAATTTATATCCAGTCATTTACTCTCTGTTTTATTTATTTATTTCAATTTTTTTATTGAAAACCGTCGGATTTATAAAAGTACTCCTTCGTTGTGGAAGGATGAGAACTTGTTTCTCATGGTTTTACGGTTTATGCATATTCTAAGAAGGGGTGGGTATAGTTCGGTCAATCGATACGATATACAACATCGAGCACTGACGATAAAAAATATCGATAAAAATCGAAAAATACTCCGGGAGTATCGCTTCTCGGCGATATATCGCCAATAATTTCCAATTTTTTTGCCTATATTTAGTGAAAATTTTAAAATAAATATCTATGCTTGCCTCAAGTTATGTATGTTAAATAAGAAATGAAGCATATTATGTTAAAATAAAGCTCTTCCTAATAATTAACATCACTTACTATTTGTCTTCCTTAATAATTACTATTATTAATTATTTGTAGAAAAGATGAGAAGATCAAAAGACAGTTGAAATTATTATGTCTTCCTTGATAATTACTATCATTAATTATTTACAAAAAACAGGAGAAAGATCAAGAGACGGTTATAATTATTATGTCTTCCTTAATAATTACTATCATTAATTATTGCAAAAATTGAAGAAAACCAAGATGGTAGGAGAGAAAATGAAGGGTCTTCCTTATTAATTAATATTTTCATTTTTAATAATTAATATTAAAATTTAGATTGAAATTTTTTAAATTAAAAAAAATAATTGTGCAAATCTTTAAATACAAGCAATTTTAAAAGTTATTATTAAATGAAATCTTTTGAAATTATTTATAGTATTTTAGAATATTCTAAAATATAAATACATATAAAAATTAGTCATAGTATATAAACGTTTACCCAAATGCTTGTATAACCAGAAAATGAATTTAATGTTTTTTTAAAATCTAATTGATATTACCATTTCATATACTTTCAAACTAATTTTGATATATAAATTAAATATGTCTTTAAATTTTGAATAATTTATAAATACCGATATATATCCTATATATTTGTAAAATTCAAGTATCGATATATCCGTCAAAACCGATATTTTCATCTTTGGGTTCGGTTAATCGAAATATGCAACTAAAAAACGATTATCAGTTTTTTATATAAATAAAAAACCTAACCATTAATATGGTTAATCAAATATTCGGCTAATCATTTTTTTGATTAATCATATATCAATTTTTTGGTTAACTAGAATCAAAAAACAAATTTCAATTCTATAATAATGTATTAAAGTTCAAATTACAATAATTATTGTAAATACAATAAAAATGAAAAAAATAAAATAAATTGTAACCTATTCATTCACAATCCCATGACACTTATGTATCTATAATATATGAAAAGCATGAGATTAAATAATTTAATCATATTTTTTTAATCAATCACATGTTTTAACAACTTTAATAGAAAAATAAACTATATCCAAAAATATCACATCCTATATGCTTTGGTTTGACGAGATTAAATAGATCCAAAAAGTGTCTTATATTATATATTGATATATACTACTAATATAAACGTATTACTATATGTTTTCATAATATATCTCTTATTTGCATTGTGTTTATAATTTAAGTATAATATTAGTATTTTTATATTTTTCGATATTTGATCGGTTAATAAAGCCACGATTTTTGTATTTTATAAATCAAAATTGCATTTGTATAAAAGAAACTAAAATCGAATGAATCGCTTGATTAATCTATTTTTCTACGGCCTGCTTATGTTTTTTTTGTGGCCAAATCTTCTAGAAAGATATCCAGAAATTTGGTCTATGTTTTATTTTTTTATTTTTGAAAACCGTAGGATTTATAAAAGTAATCCATCGTTGTGGAAGGATGAGAGTGTTTCTCATGGTTTTATGGTTTATGTATATTCTAAAAAGGGGTGAGCACGTTTCGGTCGTTGTACTAAAAAATGATTATCAATTTTTGATTTGTTATTTATATAAATAAAAAATCTAATCATCATATAATTAATCAAATATTTGGCTAGTCATTTTTTTAATTAATTCATATATCAGTTTTTTGGTTAACTGCAATGAAAAACAAATTTGTAATTTCATAATCATATATAAAAGTTCAAATTACAATAATTACTATAAATATAATAAAAATAAAATAAAAAATGAATAAATCAACATGTTTTAACAACTTCAATAAAAAAATAAATATTCAAAAAAATTACAACTTATATTCTTTATGGTTTAATGAGATTAAATAGGTCCAAAAAGTGTCTTGTATTATATATTAATATGTACTACAAAATAAGTCATTACTATATGTTTTCATAATATATATATTTTTATCGGTTAATCAAAACCATGTTTTTGTATTTTATAAAACGAAATTAAAATCGAGATTTATATAAAATAAAAACCAAAATCAAACCGATTGGTTCAATTAACCTATTCTTTAGTTTAGTTTTTCGATCGATTTATTTCTTTGGGTTTTTTTCTCACCCTAATGCTAATTTAAATTATCTAGAAATTAACTTTTATAAAACTGTATTGATAACTTTATTGAAATTTGGGGTCGCTCTTATTTGTTGATAAATTTTTAAATGCGTTCAATCTAGATGAGTAATGGTTAGGATATGATTTGACATTATTAGGAGTTTTGGATTCAAAACCTTTTTTTTTTTTTACAATCCTTAGATGTTAAAGTTTAGGAGTTTTGGATTCAAATCCTTTTTTTTTATGACCTTTAGATGTTAAAGCACTTTCTATTTGATAATTTAAGTTAAAACTGAAAATATACTGCTATCTTATAAGATGCTTAAGATAATGTTAAGACACTCTTCAGACACTTGCATAAAATAAAGCAATAGATGAAATATAAATATTTACGTTTTTTGCGAGTCTAGTCCAGTTGATTATAATTAATGAGAGTTAACCATGCTATCTTGTGCAACTTATTTAATAAATACATATGAATGTACACTCGGCAAATTCCAATTTCGAAAAAGGGTAAAATCGTACTCGTAAAAATCAAATTTATTATCTAGATCTCTGATGACGAAACGGATTTCACCGTCAATCGCTCTCGCCAAATCTAGCTAGCACCGCCGACTTCGTAGAATTCGAGACAATGGATTTGCATCGCTTTCGCACTAAGTATCGTACAGAAAACGATATTCGACGCGATTTTAAAGTCACATATAACACGCACCCATTACGTCGCACGACAGTAAAACGACGGAAATCGACGGCCGAGATTGCGCCAAATGTCAAAAATCCAGCTCTCACATATACACTTCAAAACGTTTAAATGATAATAAGACAAAATACCGCATAGTGTTATCTCCTACCCTTAAAATGAGAACCAAAAACGTGTTGGAGGGAGAAAGAGATGCAGTAAGTGGAGTTTTGTGATTTTTTTTAGAGAGAGAGCAACTTCTCTGTAAGATTCTGGGAGATCCGACCGTCAAAATTCTTCGGAGCAAGAAGGAAGGTTACTCTACGCGGCGAAGTCTACTGGGCTTCAATTTTAAGGAGTTGCGACAAACTCCTGAGGTGGGTTTATCCACGGCTTACTTTGTTTAAGTACTTTGTTAATGCTTGAGTTGGTTGAGGCCGTGAGGAGCCGTTTGATTGGTCCCAAATCTTGGGACCGAAATGTTAGAATTATTCGTTTCCTCGCATGGGCCCCGTGGTAAATGTAGCTGTTTGGACTATTTATGTGTTGATTTATGCAATAAATCATGTATTGATGTGTATGAGGCTGGAAATGGCCATGGCTTCGGGTTCACAGTGGAACCGATATTGGGTATTTGGACGTGTATAGTAACCCGAGGGTTTTACTGTTCACATGAATAGTGTTCACGAAATATTTTTGTGTGAAAATGTGTTTGGTCGAGTAATTCAAATTGAATTGTTCGTGTTTGATAATTAGCCCAAGTGAGCTAATTTTTGGTGTAATGGATTGAGAAATTACATAACATGTTTGTGTGATTTAAATTATGTGAATATATGCATGATTATATATTTGCATGTGTTATATAAATGGTATTGGAATTGACATCATGCATTCCTACACCCAACCCCGTGCTTATGGCGGGCGCTGAGTGCATCTATCGGAGGTCTCTGAGGGTTGACTAATAGAAATTATCGGAGTGTGTCCATTACAATATCGGAAGGTAGTCCATATAACATATCAATCGTCGGAGCCGGCCCAATTGATATACATTGGAGGGTTGTCCACTAAATAGATCATCGGAGTTGGTCCACTACTCATATCGGAGGGTAGTCCACAATTAAAAACAACTATTTTTGTTTTGAAAAATAATGTTTCTCATACGCCAAGCTTGTGCAAGTGCAGGAAGCCTATGAGGACTTGGGGTCCGAGTCAAATGCGTAGACATTCAAGTGTGATCAATGCATTTACTTGAATGTATGTTTTCATTGGAGCATTGCATATGCACTTAGGTGGAGAGTAGCCCATTTAGGGTGATTCCACTACTGGGTGATAGCTCACCTTGTCGAGGGATATTATTTTTTAGGTACAGGGAGCGCACGGGGAGACGGCTCATCATAGAGGCCGCTTTAGAAGAAAGTCGGGTTGTGGCTTTGGTGTTGTATGATGTAGTACATGTATTAGAATTCTAGAATTTCAATATGTGTTGTATAAGAGTAAATTTGTAACTCTTGAACTATTGTATATAGTTGGTATATATTGATGAGTATTGTTGTATGGGCCCAAGTGACCGTTTTTACTCATGATATTGATGTTTGGGACAAGTTATGTATCATGGGTAGAGCTCCCTGTACAAGGGAGACTCTGCCCGATTTTCGTGAGTCGGGTCGAGTAACCCGACATTCACTAGTATTCCGCAGGTTGACGGGTAGTCAACTGGGACCCCTGGACTGGGGGCGTCACAACCTTGGCACGAGCTTAGGCATAATGAGCAATCTAGGGCTTGAGGATTCAGCTTAGGCCATAGTCTTTGAGGTGTAAGAACATCACACTAGGTGTGGTTCGATGTTAAGTTTAGGTATGAGATTACCTAGGAAATCACGGGAAAAAAACTAGGACACTGCATGCATGTGTTTGGTGTGTCAGGATTCATGAATCATTGCGGTGATGGTGTGTATGCCATGTTGTATGTATGATGATGGTTTGTGTGCTAGTGATCAACACAAGGATGTGTTAGAAAGTTTTGGAGTTTTACAGTTTGTAAAACTGGAAAAAGGAAATAAATTAAATAAATTTTTATAAATTTATTTGGTTTATAGAATAATGAAAATTTTTTTTTTAATAAATTTTAAAGTTGAACTCATAAAATGTTTGAGTTGTATGGACGCAGTATTTAAGCTACTGCATGTAGGAAGTAGCAAGGAAGGCTACTGATAGAAATGAGGTGAAAAAAAAAATTATTTTCTAAGGTTTTACAATGTAAAACTGAAGAAAATTAAATAAAAATAAATTTTTATAAATTTATTTAAGTATTCTGGAAAATGAGAAAAAAATAGGTATATGAGCTTTAGTGTTTTCCAAAAGAGTCGAAATGTGAAAAAAAAAGTTAGAAAAACGAAAAATTTTTGCGCATAGTCATCACACGCCGTTGTATTAAAAGAGAAGGGAGTATATCGTGACATAAATGTGCCAGGTCTTAAGGGCTTGAATGGTCAGGTTGTATTGCAATACGCTTTATCAGACAGGAGGGGGTCAGTTTACTGAAGAAGGTAGCGGTGTCACGATACAAATTTTTGTATCGTGGATCGGGGGCGCCTAGGTCAGCTGAGGATTGTATCGCAATACAATAATCGAGGTGACTAGCGCTCTAGAATGGTCGGCCAGGTCACGATACAACTGACATCGTGACTAAGGAGGGCTTCGAGGTCAGAAGGTTTGATAATATCAGACGTAATACACCCAGTGTACGTGATAAAAAGTATCGAGAAATAGTCACGATATTAATCGGAGTGTATCGTATCGCGTGTAGCTCAAGCAGGAGTGTGTCACGATACAAAATTTGTATCGTGACAGAGAAGGCGGGGGTCAAGCAATAAGTGTCTATATTACCTACCGATGAGTGCAAAACTCATCTATGTTTTGAGTTCATTTCATTATAAGTTATTTTTGCATTTTATATCCATATTCATGTAAAACTCATAAAATTTCCTCTAAACTTGGTTTTGTAGATTATTGATGAAAAGCAAGTGATTTGGCAAGAAATGAACAATATATTTCAAAAGAAGATTAACCGAGAGTCTCACAAATAAGGCCACTGAAGATTAATTTTTCTGTACCATCTGGAACATCAAATGGTTCAAATTCTCATGGCTGCATTCTACATTCAAAGAGCTTCAACAAGTACTTACACGCCCAAATCCGAAGTTAAAACAAGGTATATTCTCGATAAGTTAGAGAAGAAACCCGCCACAAGTTCGTAAATTTGTCGCGATGTGAGAGTATGTTTGGACTGTGGAGAGTATGTCATGACCGAGGTCGCGACAGAGAGTATGTCGCGACCGATGTCGCTGACAGAATGGTACGCGACGTAAAACCTGCGGTCGCGACTTTCTCGTAAATGTCGTTGTAAACTTGAAAAGGCCGAAAATTGAAAGCTGACCACTCTGCCCATTTCACCTCAGACCATATTTATACTGCTTTTAGGTAAAGAGGCATGGTGAAGATTGAGAGCTTCATGGGGTTTCTCTCTCTAGATCCCATTTTTCAGCTTTTCCAGAGATTTTGATTTGTTTTATGCATTTATTTCTAATAAGATATTTTCTGGGCCGTACATCGTAGATTCAAATTTCTCACTAATGTTCGTATTAAAGATGGAAGCTAAAATCTGGATTTTCTCTCTCATGGGTTTTCTCTCAGAACCGCCCATTTTCTTAGTTTTTGCTACGTATTTTTATTTTTAATAGATCTTAGAGTAGTTTTTAGAGCTATTTTTTTATTTTTATTGAAGAGATTTTGGTGTCAGATCGATATTCAATTTATTTACTGTTGAGGCGAAGATTTAAGCTCAACCGATTTTCTTCTTTCTCTTGGTTTCTTTCTTCATTTTCTTTACTTTTTGTTTGATTAAAGGATGACGGAATCTGAAGAATGGAACATTAAACACCCTCTGTGGCTGGGGCTTAATTGTTAACATTCGATTTGCGCCAGTTATTTTGTGGGTTTGAATACCGAATTTATATAATTGGTAATGTTTCATATAATGAATTGTTCGGAATATTAGTAGCTTATACCCAAAAAGAGCGCCGCATCTTTGCTCGATTTGTGGAGGCCCTCCTGAGCAGGACACAGAGATGGAGATTCCCGAGAGTAAAGAGCAGAACTTGTGGGTATGCTAATCAATATCTTGGAACTAATGAATCCTGAAAATTACTTCGATAGATCACTAATTTACTCATGGTGTGAGGATTAATTAGATGATGTATCAATTTAGTTGGATCGTGAGGTTTCTCCCTTAGTCCGATGAAAGTGTGGATCTTGATCCCGTGTTAGCAAAGATCACCAAGGAGATAGAAAATTTTATTAGATTTGAAGGATCTATGATACTAATTACATTGGAGAAGGCTTGCATTATCCCGTCTATGGGAGCAAGAATTCTTCGGGCCTTAAGAAATGGTTGTGAAGTATCAAAAGAAAAACAATCACCCAAAGAGGCTACAAGCAATTTACAAGTAGCTATTTAGACCCATTTGTCCTAAAAAGGAATATGGATCTCTAACTAGTGAAATGTATGGTGTATGGAGAAATCCAAGCTATACTACATTGCTCTTGGACAAATCTAGAATTCAACTCACAAATGTTGCACTTTCAAGGAAATGCAAATCGTTTTGTAAATAACATTCCATCCCTGACTTTCTTCATACCTTTTAGAATTAAGTGTCGTTTATTTGATAGATTTTTGGTGGATTATTTTAAATCATTTTTGTTTCAATTAAATTGATTTTATTCGACATCCTACTTGGTCGCCTAAATAGTGAAGCAGCCCTTTGTAATCGGGTGATCAAATTCCACCAGAGAGAACCTCCAACTGGTGGCACGACATCCCACTCTAGAGTCCACTTTATTACTAGATGACCCGGTGCACTTCAAGGGAAAGGGGTCAGTGTTTGCAATACTTTCATTTTCGCTTTTGAGTATACTTACTTTTGTTTCAAATCGCTTTTGAGTATTTACTAAAGATCATTCCTTGACTATATTTTCACACACATATACATCATTTGGTCTTTTACAAGTTTTTGGCGCCGCTGGCCGGGATTAGATAATAGTCCTTGCAATAACGCCATAAATTTGTATATGTGTTTTGGTCCTGCTAACAGTTTTTGGCGCTGCTGTCGGGATTGGCGTTCACTTTCTCTCATTGGAAGTTGACATTTGAAGAACGTGATTTGCTAATTTAGGCCATTTTTTTTGTTATTATTATTTTTTTATTTTTGGTTGTGAGTTGTTTTTTAGGTTTTTTTTATTTTTATTTTTTATTTTATTTTTTTTACTATTAGTATTTTTGTAATTTTCTTTTCTTTTTGTTTTTCTTCTTATTTAGGTACTCATGGAGGAATATTCATGAAGATTGAATTGCTCCATAGAAGCCAAGCTTGACTTCTTATTCATCATTTGAATCAAAGAATTCAGAATGACCCACTCATGGAACAAGGAGTATTGCCTTATCAAGGGAGCTCAACCCCCACATTTCAAAAAGAAAAAGAGTTGTTTCTTGCTAAGGAGCAGAATTTTACCGACATGGATGAGAACAAGAAGATGAGTAGTCTCATGAGCGTAAATTCCAAGATTTACATACCCTTCCAAGTTGGAATACCAGCTAGATTGAAAAAAATAGAAGGTCAAATTGGACACTTAGTCCAAGCATCTATGATCACTTTCTAGGACCTCTCCTAGTAATACTGAAAATCCCTTATTGAATGCATGGATGCTCATTTGAGTACGTGCGTAAATTTCATATACCGAAATCAGGGAAGAATGTGAAAATGAGCTGAAATTCAGAACAAGACACTCCTAAACAACTTAGATGATGAAGAGTCATTATCGACAAACTGAAATTTGAAGAAGTGCTCAAGTAATGGCTATTGAAAACATTTTGGTGAAGATTGACACATTTGCCTTCCATGGATTTTGTGACTTAGGCATTGAAGGGGATCTACAAAATTCCTTATATACTAAGAAGACCACTTCTTTCCTCAAGCCAAGCATGGATTGACATCAACAAGGGGAGCTCACCTTGCTTCAGAGGGTGAGGAGAAAGCAAAGTTCACTAATTAACCATTACCTTTGATGGAGCAAGAAAGAGCCATGTGCGTAAAAATTATGCAGCCTTGTTTCAATCAAAAGGGAACAGGTTCAACAAGCCTCCCTTAAGCATAAATGTGTTTACATCTACTTCACATAGAGGGGACTGTTTTGGAAGAAATTGTGGCTGAACCACTAGCCATAATTAAAGGATTTTGAGTTTCTTCCCAAAGTCCGAAAAGAAAAAACATCCTTGAGCTGAATGGTTATGAAGAGGAAGTGCTTTCCAAGATGAATGATCGGGTCAAATGGAAGCACTAGTACTTTTCCAATGAGTCTAGCCGACTCTAAAAACGATACCTTCGAGGGAACCTAAGCTAGGTAATAAGGATTCTATCCATTCTCTTTCTTTTCTATTTTTTTAGTTATTTTATTTGTTGCTTTTTTATCAGCTGGATGAAAATCTAGCAAAGGTTTTAACTTCTGCTTGTTAGTGTTTAATAAGATAAGTTTGAAGCTCAACATGTCATTATGACTAGCTCAAGAAGAGCCGGGCGTTAGGCTGGAAAGCCGGTTGATGTAATTATAGTGCTTGAAGTGTGAAAAAATGGAGGGAGATGTTCATCAAATCCCGTGTTTTTGAGATGAAAAGAACCAAATTGAACTCGAAATATAAAGTTGAAGGTTCATGATCATGCTTCGAGGAGAATTGATGACAAGAGATGAGTTTAAGCATGAATGAAAGCATTAAGGGTTGTTATTGAGGAATTTTGAGAATATATAAGCATGAAGGACTTTTGAAGGATAGAAAGTGATATGAGCAAGAGACAGGCAAGGAGAACCTAAGGAGTCAAGAAATCATCACACTAGACAGCATTGAACATTCTGATTTTCTTGTATTGATTGGAGGGCTCCAAATGGTTCACCTCAGCCTATGAGCAATTCTATACGAAAGATCTTCCAACGAACCTTACACTTCCAATTCCGAGCTAAAAATGAAGGAGATATGAGTATAACAAGTTGATAAAAATGTGGGCGCTGAGCAGACTTCTCTGGATGTGACTAGCACCACACTACGAAAATGTGAGGCTTTCTTTTTAATAACCCTTTGAAACCCATTTTTTCTTCTTCCTACTTTATACTCTATCTTGCCATACTCTTTCCTCCAACCCCTTGCACTTCCAACCACTTTCAAATTCATTTCCCCATCCACTCAAATCCTAAATCACATTCCTCCCCAATCCATCTCCATCATCTTCAAGCTTCAAAACCTATCAAACCCACAACTCAACCTTTTGTTGAACCCCAATTCTCCATCATTCCAAGCATCAAAGAGGAGTTACAATGAAGCAGTACTTGTGCTTGGATCGTTTGTTTTGGTTCTTTGTGGATCATTGTTGATTGTGGAGGTTTGAGATGTATTGAAGGAGGTTTTGAAGAATCAAAACTCACTCATTTGAGGTGAAGGAAGTTGGTGCACACCAAGAGTTTGAGAAAATGCCAAAGCCACTTTCATGGCTCCAAAGAAGCAAAAGAGTATATCAAGGGGTAGTACACCAATGTCAATGTCTGAAAATCATCAAGTTTCCTATTCAAAGTGGCTAAGACTGTTACAAAGGAGTCTACTTCTTCCCAACTCTCTTTTATTACTCTTTTACTTTATCAAGCCTTTTGCTCATTGCTAGACATTTAGGATAATGTTCATTCAAAGTTTGGGGGTGTTTATTTTGTTAGTTTATCATACTACACCCTACATGTTGAAAATGGACAACTTTGAGCATGAAATTTTCTGGTGCTTTTATGGATAATGACTTGCTTTTGATGCTTCCTAACTTACATCTTGGGCTTTGGTATATTTTTTAGTTAGCATTTATCGAAGCTAATTGAGTTTTGCTTGAGTTGTTGTGATGTCAATAAGGACTATAAATGAACCCTTGGCATATGGACAATATTAGAGGATAATAGGACTTTAATGCTTAATATTATCTCTTAATAGGCTATTTAGTCATTGGCTCCTCAAAATCCACGTGGTCACTAAGTACCCTTTAGAGTGCGCTTGTTGGGCTAGAATATGAGAATCCATCTAATTTTTGATCTTCATAGGTTCTAGAACTTGTTCTATTATCGCTTGAGGCTAAATCCTAGGCAACACAACAATTGAGAAATGATATAGGCCATCCTTGTAAAGATTGTGCCTTCTGTTATCCTACAATATGCATACGCATATTCCCCAGAGTACCAAGATGTTGAGCCTTAAAGAGCCAAAATTTGTTTATAAAAACCAAGTTTGAAGCCAATAACCTTCCTATACATCACTATCCTCAATAAAGAACCAAACTCACCCATAACATGTGAGGATTTGAACATACTGAGAAATGTGGTGATGGTTAGCTAGGAGTTATTTTTCCATAGGAAAAATAACTCCAAATTGGTTGAAATGAGTTGTTGAAAATCAAAGGAAGTTGTCAAAAAAAAAAAAAAAAAAAAACGTAAAAATATCAAGTGTAAAAGAAGCAAAATACAATAAAAGTCAAGGAAGAGTGAGTCTAAATTCCCTGCAGCCTTCCTTCCCTAGAGCAAGTAAATCCTATAAGTGTCTCAACACCTAATACCCTAAGGCCAACTGGTTTGGGAGCTATTGATTTAAAGCTCGCTAAGGGTTGGTAGAAAGCTTAAGGGGGTTTTGACATTGCACTACTCTAATAACCTTGTCTTAAAGAAAAAGGCTTCTTGATGTTTGTTGAAAGAATGCAGAATTTGTGCAGAAAAGTGATATGAGGAGTATGGAAGGATGCACCTAAACAGTTTTTGGGGTGTTTGAGAGCGCTACTTATGCTAATGGTAAGAATCGTGGATGGAGTAGGAGTCGTTAATTTAAAAATATGTATGTTTGGGTAAGTTTTAGCCTAAAATGACTACTCAACTACCCTTTACCTAAGCCTTACATTGCTGCTTATAAAGATCCTTACTGATTCGAGTCAGGCGTGTTTCACATTAGTGGAGAATGATAAGAACAAGCCTATGGAACCTAAATAAATTATCTTAGAGATCCACATACTTATCTCAATTCTCATAAACTCATCTAGCTTGGAAATTGTTTGGATAGTGGGAAGACTACACTACACACACACTAGTGAGAACCATGATCTAAATTTGTCTATTATGAGATTAATTCACTATTAAAATGAATAAATTCATCTCTGATCATATTTTCTATATTCCTTGTAAGGGTAATTCTTGAGACACATATCACATACCCTTGCAAAGCTTGATTACTCAAGCTTAAGTTAAATAAAAGGGTGAAATGAACTTTCTTCCATTGCTCGGGACAAGCAACTTCTTTCTTTTCTTGCTCGAGGACAAGCAAAACTTCAAGTTTGGGGGTGTTTGATGAGTGCAAAACTCATCTATGTTTTGAGTTCATTTCACATGTTATTTTGTGCATTTTATATCCATATTCATGTAAAACTTATAAAATTTCCTCTAAACTTGGTTTTGTAGGATTATTGATGAAAAGCAAGTGATTTGGCAAGAAATAAAGCAATATATTCCAAAAGAAGAGTCAATCGAGAGTCTAGCGCGCCATCGAAGATTAATTTTTCTGTACCATCTGGAACATCAAATGGTTCAAATTCCTCATGGCTGCATTCTACATTCAAATAGCTTTTCCAACGAAAGTAAGTACTACACGCCCAAATCCGAGTTAAAACGAAGAAGTTATGGCCCCGACAAGTTAGAGAAGAAAAACCAGTTGCTGTCCAGAAAATTTGTCGCGACAAGAGAGTATGTCGCGACCAGGAGAGTATGTCGTGACCGATGTCGCGACAGGAGAGTATGTCGTGACCGATGTCGCGACAGGAAATGGTGTTGCGACAGAAACCCTGTGTCGCGACTAGAAATGCTGCAGAAACTTGAAAAAGGCCGAAAATTGAGTTTTTGACCTAATTTCAAGCCCATTTCACCCTAGAACCATATTTATACTCGTTTTTTAGGTAAAGAGGCATACGGAAGATTGGAGAGCCTCTCTCATGGGGTTTCTCTCTCTAGACTGCCCATTTTTCCAGTTTTTCTGTAGATTTTGATTTGTTTTAGAGCAGATTTTTATTTATATTGAAGATATTTTCGGTGCTGTACATCAGAGATTCAGATTTCACTAATGTTCAGACAAAGATGGAAGCTAAAAATCTGGATTTTCTCTCTCATGGGTTTTCTCTCTCTAAACTCGCCCATTTTCTTAGTTTTTGCCAGCAGATTTTTATTTTTAATAGATCTTAGAGTAGAAGTTTTAGAGCGTATTTCTTATTTTTATTGAAGAGATTTCTGTCAGACTTATTATTCAATTTATTTCTATCAGTTGAGGCGAAGATTTAAGTCTCAAATCTGGGATTTTTCTTTCTTGATTTCTTTTCTTCATTTTCTACTTTTTGTTTGATTAGTGATGATTGGAATCTGTAAGAATAATGGAACATTAAACACCCTAGGTTGGGGTTTAATTGTTGAACATTCGTATTTGCGCTTTTCATTATTTTTGCGGGTTTGAATACTCGAATTTATATAATTGGCAGCTGCTCAGATAATAATTGTTCGGAATATTAGTAGCTTATACCCATAAAAGAGCTGTATCTTTGTTCGATTTTGTGAGGCCTCCGAGTGACACAGAGATGGAGATTCCCGAGAGTAAAGAGCTGGGAATTTAAAGGGTGCTAGACTAATATCTGGGAACTAATGAACTCGAAAATTATTTCGATAGATCACTAATTTACTCATGGTGTGAGGATTACTAGGATGATGTATCAATTTAGTTGATCAGAGGTTTCTTCCTTAGTCCGATGAAAGGATCTTGATCCCGTTAGCAAAGATCTAATCAAGGAGATAGAAAAATTTTATTAGATTCATGACGAGATACCAATTACATTGAGAAGGCTTGCATTATCCTCGTCTTGGCTGGAGCAAGAGAATTCTTCATTTTAAGAAATGGTTGTGAAGTGGGCTGAAAAGAAAACAATCAAATCTTAAAGAGTGCCAAATTTTTACAAGTAGCTATTTAGAACCATTTGTCCCGAAAGGAATATGGATTCAACTAGTGAAATGTATGGTGTATGGAGAAATCCAAGCATACTACATTGCTCTCGACAAATCTAGAATTCAACTCACAAATGTTGCACTTTCAAGGAAATGCAAATCGTTTTTGTAAATAATTATCCCTATCCCTAGTGACTCTTCATGTACCTTTAGAATTAAGTAGTTGTTTATTTGGTAGATTTTTAGGATTATTTTAAATCGCTTTTTGTTTCAATTAATTGATTTTTATTCGACATCTTACTGTCGCCTAAATAAATAAGAACCCTTTTTGTAATCGGGGTGATCAAATCACCAGAGAGAACCTCCAATCCTCGTGGGCAAGGATATCCGGACTCCAGAGTCCACTTTATTACTTGTATGACCCGTGCACTCATGAAAGGGGGCCGAGGTCGGGTAATACTTTTCATTTCCCGCTTTGAGTATACTTACTTTGTTTCAAATCAGATTTTGTGTATTTACCACATTCACTCCTCGACCATATTCACATACACATATACATCATTTGGCCCTCTTTACAAGTTTTTGGCGCGTTGCCGGGACGATAATAGTCCTGGTAATAACGTCATAAATTTGTATACGTGTTTTGTCCTAAGTAACAACGCCAAATTAGCCACGATACTAAGCCTCGGCCCTCGCGCCCCACGATACCCGCAGCCAAGGTCGCGACACACCTGGCCGGCCACTGGGCGGCCACGACATCGACCATAGCAAACAAGTGACATCTGCGACGCGCCAAGACGCGCTGCAGGCAGCTGGTCAAGCCAGGCAAAGCCAGCAACGGGTGCACTCACTTTATTTTGACTCGCATCGCCTCCCGAGTCACTTTTTGAGCACTGTTCATCACAAAATTTTTTCGAAAAAAAAAAAAATTTAATAAAATAAAATAAAATAAAATGGAACAAAATTTTGGAAAAATCAAATTTTCGAAAATCAAATTTTTGTGGATAAAATTGATTTGACATGTGAATTAATTGTCTCGCATTGCATTTAAATGCGGGGACATAGAATATGGATCATATATTCTCGAGTATGAATAGTATTTCTGGCCGTGCTGGCGCCAGAGATATCGCATTGTATTTAACCGCCATTTTAACTGTAGATGGCTAGTAGAGGACGAGGACGAGAGGGCGCTCCACTGGTACCGTCCGCACCACCGAATTCGACTGCACCACCAGTATTTTATCGCCAAAGCCTCAGAGGCCGTAGCACGCGGCAAAGCAGTTTGGCAGCATGGCCGGTATAGCGTAGTCAGTGGAGGTCCTAGTAACCTCCCGTGAGGTTTAGGCGCATCATCATCCGACATTCATGTGGGGAGGGAGATCCTCGATGGTAAGGCACTACTGTCTATGTAGATCGAGAAGGTGTTGGGAGGGGCTACGAGATTACCTCCGACGCGGACTTCAGGATCGTTAGCCGCTCCAACTAGAGGCGAGGCCCAAGTATGGTGGAATGTGGGTAAGGACCTCTGTGAGACTTTAGAGGTTATGACATGGGCAGAGTTTCAGAGCCGCCTACGGGTAAGTATTTTCCAGATAATCGCGAGGTATGCCAAGGCTCAGAGTTCCGTGAGTCAAGTAGGGTGATGACTCGTGATGGATTACGTGGATACAGTTCATAGAGTTAGCCCGATTCGATGATGATTACGCGGGGCCACGCATACGGCCAAGGCTAGGAGATTCGAGAACGGGATGAAGTTGTCCATTCAAGCCGTGATCAGAGGACTTCGCCTGCTGTGATATGGACCATGGTCGATAGCCCGCCATGAGAGATGAGGATGTTCTGTTACCCTGATGGTGTTAGTAGCAAGAGGAAGGAGAGTCACTTTCTGTTGATAGAGTTGGGCTTAAAGGTTGAGACCTTAGAGAGCCTTTGTATGTGAGTTATCCTCAGGATAAGGGCGAGAATAGGGGGATGATATGTCGAGGTTACAGTTGGAGATCTCTGGGACTCTACTCACAAGGGACCCGAGGATCATGACATTTCGCAGTTCGATGTTATCCCGGGATGGATCACGACGCCATGTACACTACATCGATTGTGAGCGCAGAGGCTACCCCACACGCCAGACTAGCACTCTTGTGTGGTATTTCTCAGGACAAGATGATATTTCGCCTTGCACAAAGATAATGAGTCCACAGTGTCGGGGTGATATTAGCGGGTTAATAGCCAGCCTTACTCCTGCAGGACGAGGAGAGAATTCAGACCAGATCTACCTCGAAAGAAAAGAACATGTGGATGCTTCTGCATGAGCCACCGGACTACTCCACGTGTAAAAGAATGCAGGGTAGTAGACTTCGTATCGAAAGTCACACCCCCTCGGTACTTCACCCATCTCTATGACTCAAGATAAGATGACACCGCTAAGTTTCAAGAACTTAGAGTCCAAGCATAGAGCCATCGGACAAGGGGTTCATTGTAATCGGCACTTCACCATGAGGTGCTCCTTTCTGACTAACGAAGAAGAAGAGACAGAGACCCTTATTTGTGCATTGATTCTGACGGAGTTAGTGAGGGGTTCACGATCAAGAATCGGTACCCATTGCGAGTATTGGCGATTTGTTTGATCAGGTTGAGAGGAGTCTTGAGTCTACTCCAAGATAGACCACTTGGTTACCATCGGATGAGGGTTAGGAGATAGACATCCCTAAGGCGGCGTTTAGGGCGCGTGGGCACTTTGAGTTTACGGTGATGCACTTTGGATTGTGAATCGCGGCATCATTCCATGGACCTCATGCATAGAGATTATTCCAACCCCTATCTAGAATCGGTTTGTCTTAGTCTTCATGGATGACATTTTGATCTACTCCCGGTCAGTGGGGCATGGTATCACTTGAGGATCGTGTTACGGTTGTTGAGACCATGTTTATGCATGAGTTCGGTAAGTGCGAGTTTTGAAACTGCGAGGAATTTCGGGACACGTGGTGTTGGCATCGGGGCGTGTGGTGGACGGGGAGGTTGGTAAGTGATGAATTAGAGGCCGAGTTGGTCTTGAGATCACGTGGTTTCTTGGGATTAGGTAGATACGAGGGATTCATTGGATTTCTCAGGATAAGCTTTTTATGACAAAGGTTGACTTGGAAGGGTCGAGTTTGATTAAGGATGGCCGTGTGAGGAGGCGTTCCATGAGTTGAAGAGGAGACTTCGCCGGCTCCTATCTTGATAGTCCGGACGGGGAGACAATTACCACAGTGTATTGTGATGCCTCGAGGGACGACTGGGATGTGTTATGATGCAGTCGGGAGGGTAGTAGCTTATGGTTCTCGATAGTTGAAGAATCGCTGAAGCGGGTGCCCCACACAGCATGGGTTGGCGTAGTAGTCTTCGCCTTGAAGATTTGGCGCCACTACTTATATGACGAGGAGTTCGAGGTGTACTCATACCATAAAATTCTTAAGTATATCTTTGCCTTGGCCGGGACCTCGTGTAGGCCCGATGCGGATGGATGGAGTTCTAGAGGATTATGACTTCACTTTGCATTACCATCCTGGTAAAGCGAATGTAATTGGGCCCGATGCACTTTCGGTCGGAAGTCACGATGAGTATTTTCTAGTATAGCTTCCCGGGAGTGGCGGATGCTTGAGGCCCATGGGACAGTTTGAAATTTCTGATGCAATAGTAGACACGGGGTCACGTTGGGGAGTTTGAGTGGGCCTGCAGATCTCTTGTTGAAGCGAGTGGTCTCAGTCGGTGGCGGGGCGAGAGATAGTGTCCATCGGGGATGGTCTGATCGAGGTATAAGTGACGAGGGTTTGGGTAGATCCACACAGATGGTGGTCTTCGGTATAGAGGACGGGTAGTGGTTCCCCATTTGACCGATTTGAGAGAGGAGATTCTCAGGGAGTTTCACTGCTCTCGATTTGCAGGTAAATCCAATTGCTTGCGAGATGTACGGGATGTGGTCGTCGGTATTCTTTGGAGCGGGATGAAGAGACACGTAGGGGACTTTGTGCGGCTTGATGTCTTACGTGTCCAACGAGTTAAGGCGAGCACGAGGAAGCGATTAGAACGCGGCCCGTTGGGTGAGTGGAAGTGGGAGCACGGCACGATGGATTTTGTGACCCACTTGCCACGGACGCCACAGAGACATGATGCGGTATGGGTGATAGTGGACTGGCTCACGAAGTCGGCACATTTTCTAGCTGTGCGGATGACCTTCTCATTGGAGAGATTCTGCCGGTTGTACATTCGAGAGATAGTCCGGCTACATGGAGTACCAGTATCCATAGTGTCGGATAGGGACGAGGTTTACGGCGCACTTTTGGAAGAGTTTCCAAAAACATGGGCACACGGTGACCATGAGTCTGACTTTCCACCCATGGAGATAGATGGTCGGTCTGAGAGGACTATCTGGTGTTAGAGGACATCTTTGAGAGCATGCGTCAAGGATCGTAAGGGTAGTTGGGAAGAGCACTTGCCCTTAGTAGGGTCGCCTCACAACCATGATTATCGAGGCAGGTATCTGAATGGCACCATATGAGACCGCATTGTATGGGAGGCCATGCAGTCAGTTATGTTGAATGAGGTGGGAGAGAGCTCCGTCGGATGCGTCGATTAGAACACCTGCGAGAGGTGAAGCGTCTGATGACATCTTCTCATGGCTCGGCGGCGAAGAGCTATCTTTGATCGTGACGTCGACCCCTAGAGTTGAAGTTGGTGATCACGTCTTCTTGAAGGTAATGCTCTAGAGAGGAGTGGTCAAGTTCGATAAGCGAGGGAAGTTGTTGCCGAGATTCATTGGACCTTTCGAGATACTCGAGAGGGTAGCGTTGCGTGCCAGGTTGGCGTTCTGCCCAGAGCATGTCAGTGTCCACGGGTATTTCGTCTCCATGCTCAGGGTATACTCGGATCCGGCTCATGTGGTGGATTGGGGCAGATTGAGGTTGACACGGATGGGACCTTTGAGGAGGGACGAGTGTGCATTTTGGATAGCCGTGATGCGGTTTCTGTGAACCGTGAGGCTAGTGGTCTTTATGGCGGCACTATGGAGTGGAGGAGTCAATGTGGGAGCGATAGGACACGATGCGGGCCACCTATCCTTTCTTGTTTAGGGATGAAGGTACGTGGTTTAGTTGTTTAAATTTTTAAATGACTAGTGTACATGCATGGTAGAGTGCACGTTGCATATGCATGTGAGTGGTTGTGATTGTCCAGAATTTCGGGACGAAATTCCTTTTAAGGAGGGGAGAATGTAAGACCCGAGAAAATTCCAATTTTAGGAAAAATGGTAAAATCGTAATTTCGGTAAAAATCCGAAATTTATTCTCTAGATCTCGGATGGCCAAGCAGTTTGCCGTTTGGAATCGTCTGCGAAATCTAACTAGCCTGAGTTCGGTCGAATTCGAGGCAGTCGGATTTGCACGTTTTTAGGCCAGGAAATTATCACGGTGTAGTAAAACGATATTTGACGTGACGAAAGTCACATATAACATGTACTCATGACACATGTTGCATGAGTAGAGAAATGATGGAAATGGACGGCCGAGATAGTGCCGTCGCAAAAAAATCCAAACTTGAGAGATGAGATCGTTAGATGATGGGATAGATGAACATCATTATCACTGCGTGAGTGATAATCTTCGGAGGGAGAAAGAGTCTGTTAAGTGGAGTTTGTGATTTTTAGTAATGAGCAACTTCTCTCTAAGATTCAGGAATCAAGTAGCCGAAATTCTTCGGACGAAGGAAGGTTACTCTGCAGTGAAGACCTCTGAGTGGGCTCAGGTTTAAGGAGTTTTGACAAACCGTGGAGTGGGGTTCATCCTACTTGGGTTTACTCTTTGATGCTTGAGTTGGTTGAGGTCGTGAGGGGTCGTTTGATAGGTCCCAAATCTTGGGACCGAAATGTTAAAATTTTTGGAGCCCGTTTTGCACAGTCCGTGGCAATGTAGGGGCTGTTTGGACTGTTTATGTGTTGATTTATGCAATAAATCATGTATTGTCTTAATATGAGGCGGAAATGGCCATGGCCGGGTTCACAAAGTGGAACCGATGTGGGTGATATTGGACGTGTCTGATGGCAGAGGTTTCAACATTCACATGAATAGTGTTCACGAAATATTTTGTGTGAGAAATGTGTTTGGTGGAGTAATTCAAATTGAATTGCTCGTGTTTGATAATTAGCCGCGAGCTAATTTTGGTGTAATGGATTGAAATTACACTTAACATGTTTGTATGGTTAAGAATTATGTGAATATATGCATGATTATATATTTGCATGTGTTATATAAATTGTATTGGAATTGGCATCATGCATTCCATATGCACTGGGGCACCCTAAAGCGGTAAGAGTGAGTGCATGAGGTGGTTTATTGAGAGAGGGGTTTCGAAGGGTTGACTAATAATAGAAATTATCAGAGTGTGTCCATTACAATATCGGAGGGTAGTCCATATAACATATCAATCGTCGGAGCCGACCCAATTGATATACATCGGAGGGTTGTCCACTAAATAGATCATCGAAGTTGGTCCACTACTTATATCGGAGGATAGTCCACAATTAAAAACAAATATCTTTGTTTTGAAAAATAATGTTTCTCATACGTGGCTTAGGCGGTGTGAAGTCGGTGAGGACTCGAGTGCGAGTTGGTCATGTAGACATTCAAGTAGGATCACGCATTTACTTGAATGTATGTTTTCATTGGAGCATTACATATGCACTTAGGTGGAGAGTAGCTCATTTAGGGTGATTCCACTACTGGGCGATAGTTCACCCTGTCGAGGGATATTATTTTTCAGGTACAAGGAGCGCATGGGGAGACGGCTCATCATAGAGGCCGCTTTAGAAGAAAGCCGGGTTGTGGCTTTGGTGTTGTATGATGTAGTACATGTATTAGAATTCTAGAATTTTAATATGTGTTGTATAAGAGTAAATTTGTAACTCTTAAACTATTGTATATAATTGGTATATATTGATGAGTATTGTTGTATGGGCCCAAGTGACCGTTTTTATTCATGATATTGATGTTTGGGACAGGTTATGTATCTTTGGGTGGAAACCACGTACAAGGAGACTCTGCCCACGTTTTTAAACAGTCAGATTCGAGTTGCAGGTATTCACCAGTATTCCATGAGTTGACGGAGTGATCTTGGGCCAGGATTGGGACGTCACATTTTAGGTAAACCTCTAGGAACTTGACCCATTTAATAATCTTGCTAGTAATCTAAATATATCTTCAAATTATTTAATTCATATTGGACTTATTTTAAATTAATTTTTAAATAAATTCATTAAATGAGTCATAAATTTAAAATGTTAGTTATATGAATATACACAAAATCATTCATAACATGATTATTAAATGAGTTAAATTGTGTTATTACATGATGTGTTATTTCTTTTGATAATTATATAATATTTGGATTTATATTATAGACACTGTAATTGTTTGTATTGGATTTGGGTTAACCTGTGTAATATAACATCTTTCACACATCATGACCATATTCCTTTTTAAGTTTTTATTTATTTATTTTTTTTGACTTGACTTGACTTGACTTCTATTCACTTTGGACGTTATAGTACTCTATTCTTGGATTCGAACCTATGATTTCTCGTAAACCCATCATACCCCTTTGCCACTTAAGACAAGCTTCAAGAGCAATTTCTTGAAATTAGATAATTTTTTTTTTTTGACAACATATAATAATTTATTAGAAGAAAAAGAAAGTAAAAGATCTTAGCTTTTCTCTTGGAGCAAATGATGTATTAGAAGAAAAGAAAGCAAAAGAACACTCATGAAATCTTTTAAGATCACTTGGTCTTGTCTAGCTCTTACATTCAATTCAATCCTCGTTATTAGAGTATATTTAGTATTCATTTTATTGTGTTAGATTATATTTAGAATTTCTTTTATTGTCTCTCTGGTTTTACCTTTTTGCCCTTGTATTAGTATATTTATATACCTCAACTCTTTCAATAATAATTAAGTCTCTTTCATAATATGGTATCAGAGCCATAAGCTTAAAAGCAAACACTAGCCGCCGTTGCCGCTGCTCAAGATCCACCTCTTTCGTTAGCCCTTATTCTCCATAATGGTTGACACCTCTTCTTCCACCACTATCGTCATGCCCTCTCATACCCTCACAGTCTTGATCGGAACTGACTTGCCTCAAAACTTAGCCATTCTCAATGTCAATGCTTAGGCACCTCTCAAACTCACAGCCATGAATTACTCTACGTGGCAGCTACAAGTCACATCTCTCTTATTTGGGTATGACTTACTTAGGTTCGTCAATGGATCTAAGCCTTATCCTCCGGCGACGATAACTCTGCCTGATGCTGCTTCTCCCTCCCCAAATCCGGATTATACTCTTTGACTCCAACAAGATCAATTGTTTCTTAAGGCAATTATCGAATCCGTCTCTCCCATGCTTGTGCAATTTCTCTCCACCTCCACCACATCTCGAGCTACATGGATCACCCTTGAGAAGACATATGCCTCTCCCTCTCGAGGACGGATCATTGTCCATCTTTAGAATCTTGCCAGTCCTCAACAAGGTAATCAGACCATTACATAATACATGCAAGGTGTCAAACACAACATTGACTCTCTTACTCTCATGCATGTCCTCGTTGACTTTTATGAGCTCTATGTTCATCTCTTGAACAGACTCGGCCCTGCCTACTCGAACTTATCTCATGCTCTCTAAGTAAGGGAGACTCCAGTTACGCTAGAGGAATTGTTCGAGCACCTCCTAAATTACGAGGCCCAACTCCGATATTCGGTTTCCTCAACACCGCTCACCACCGCCGGTCCACTACCTAGGTTGCACGGGTGGCCCATGCCATCGTCGATGCTGCGTGTGCTGATCTCGACCATTCATAGGCTATACGACCTGGCTTCGAGCATTCTTGACGGCTCCACCGGCCCATTTCGGGCATAACCACTACTGGGAATCCATCCACCTTGACTCGAGCACATCTACTACCTTGGGCGTTGTCAAATTTATGATATAAACGGGAACCTTGCTCGGCAATGCAGTCATCTACCCACCTCGGCACTCAGCTCTCTTTCGCCTACTCCTACCCGTGCTTTGTGCTTGACCTTCACTACACCTTGTACCCCTGGATCCATCCCTCCGCTCCCACAAGTACCTCTCTAGGTGGGTTGTTGATTCGGTGCCTCGCCCATATGACCACGGATCTTCTTGCCTTCCGCTAAATGCGTCGTATCGCCTCGTTGTGATTATTATTATTTCGGGTTTATCGAGTGCCAATATTGGCTCCTTCTCCCTTACCTCTCTCCCTACACCTTTATTTTTTTCTAATGTCCTATATGTGTCTGCCATGTCTAAGAATCTTATTTCGATCTCGGTTCTTTGTGCCAATAACCTTATTAATGTCCTATTCTTTGACTCTTTCTTTTAGGTGTAGGATTGTCACACGAGGTCACCACAGTTGCGAAGCGGTGTAGAGGCGGTGTCTATTACTGCTTAGTCGATTCCCCTTGGTCTTGATATAACTCTGTCCTCCTTAGCTCGGTCCTTCCTTATCGTTATCTTTATGTGGCACAGTTGTCTCGGTCATCCGTCCTTGCCAATTTTTCGAACATTTCTTAGTGTTTTAAGTATTTTTTTTCCCGAAGAAAATTTACGTTCCTTCTCTTGTTATTCCTGTAATATTAATACAAGCCACAAGTTGCCTTTTGCTAAATCAAGCATCACCTCTTCCTCTCCACTTGATGTCATCTTCTCTGATGTGTGGACCTCACATGTTTCCTCTTCTGATGGTTTTCATTACTATATTTATTTTTCTTGACCATTTCATAAGAGGAGTATATATGGTTTTATCCATTAAGTTGTAAATCAGATGTTCATTCAACCTTTGTTGCCTTCAAGCAACTTGTTTAAAATTATTTCATCACCACCATTAAAACACTTTACACCGATAATGGGGGTGACTTCCTAGCCCTTCGATCCTTCCTTGCGACCCATGATATAACTCATTTCACTACACCTCCCCACACTCCTAAACATAATGGGTATTCTGAACATAGGCATTGGCATATTGTCGAAACAGGTCTTACTCTCCTGCATTAGGCCTTCATTCCTCTAACCTTCTAGTCGTATGCTTTTGCTACGGTTGTTTATTTAATCAATCGAATGCCCAAAGTGGGTCTCTCTCTTGGTTCCTCTTTTGAAAAGTTATTCCACAAAGTTCCTAACCCTTCCAAGCTTCGTGTCTTCGGTTGTTTATGTTTTTTTTGGTTGCGTCCCTACTCTTCCCACAAACTCGACCCCAAATCTAGTCAGGTGTCTTTCTCGGCTACTCCCTTACTCAAAGTGTCTTCCTCTGTTTTGACCCCACTCTCAAAAAAATCTTTGTGTCCCGTCATGTCAAGTTTGTGGAGAGTGTTTTTCAGTTCTCTTTCCCCTATCCCTACATTGTCGATAGTAGACACGGACTTTGCTCTCCCTGCTTCCTCTTTCACCTCGGGTGACCTTCGACCTTCTTAGAGGCTTGCCGGACCTCCCCGAGTACTTCCCATTATGACCAGGCATCCGGTGACTCACGTCCCTCGATGTGTGCCCAGGGCTCAACGGACCTCCCAGTGGCTCTCCGCCCCCTCCCCGGGCACACGTGCCCAACCTCGCCCACACCTTTCCCTCAGCTCATGTTTCCATCTACTAGCCTATTGGTTTCACCATGTTCATCAATTCTTGGGTTCATCCCCATCAATCCTCCAGGAGCTCACTGACGCTCGGCCTTGCCCTGACCTCGCCCATCCTTTCCAACAACCATGCTCCATTTCTTGACCTATTGGGTTGGTACCCTCACTCACCCTCGCAAGACATCCTCTGAGCCCCTTACCCATCCCTCTCCCCCACTAAACCTTCCCATGCAAACCTGCTCTAAAAATGTCATCACCAAACCTAACCCGAGATATGGCCTCACCACCATACTTCCCCCTCTCCTTGAACCCAGCACTGTCTCCCAAGCTCTCTAAGATCCAAAGTGGGTTCAAGCTATATAGGAAGAATATGATGCTCTCATCCAGAACGGTACTTGGTCTCTTGTTCCCTCGCTCCCGGGGTAAAATATAGTGGGCAACAAATAGGTGTTTCACATCAAACAAAATCCATATGGCTCTACTGTACGGTATAAAGCTTGGCTTGTTGCTAAAGACTTTCACCAATAGCCGAGTATGGACTTTCACGAGACTTTCAGTCCCGTGATAAATCTTATCAATGTCCGTAATGTTCTTAGCATTGCACTCCATCGCAAGTGGGGCCTTCGCCAACTTGATGTAAATAATGTCTTTCTCAATAGGCATCTCACGGAGGAGTTCTATATGGCGCAGCCGTAGGGCATGCGCAACGCCGATTATCTGTATCATGTCTGTCGTTTACACAAGGCTATTTATGAGCTCAAACAAGCTCCCCGAGCTTGGTACCAAGAGCTATGCACTTTTTTGCTTTCTCTCAACTTTGTTACATCCCGTGCAAACTCGCCTCTCTGTCTACTCCCTTGGCACTACACTTATCCACTTCCTGGTCTATGTTGATGATATGATTATTACAGGTAGTGACCCCTCACTTGTTGACACTATTATTTGGAAACTTGACTCTAAATTCTCCACCAAGGATCTCGGGCCACTGTCTTACTTCTATGGAGTTAAGATTCTGACTACCTCCTCGAGCCTTCTCCTGTCTCAACAAAAGTATGTCATTGATCTTCTGAGCAAACATAACATGCTCGGCTCCAAAACTGTCTCCACACCTCTTGTCGTGGGTACTTCCCTGACTGCTAATGATAGTAGTGCGCCGGTCAATGCCACCATGTATCGTCGGGTGATTGGTTGCCTCCAACATCTTCAGATGACTGGGCCAAATATTTCCTTTGTCGTGAATAAACTCTCCCAGTTTATGCACACGTCATCCAACGCCATTGGGGAGCGGTCAAACGTCTGCTCATTATCTTAATGGCACGAGATCCCTTGGTATACGACTTCTTGCAAACACTCCTCAAACATTGCATGGTTTTTCTTATGCAAACTGAGTTGGTAACCCTGATGATCGTACCTCCGAAGTGCTTTCTTCTTCTTGGTGCTAATCGATCCTCACAGGTGCTCGCGACTTCAGCTGTTCTCATTCTTCCACCAGAAATTTGATATCGTGCTATGCAGCTGCGCTACCAAAGCTGGTGGTGAAATATTCTTTGTCGAACTTCTTGTCCTAGTGCAATCCCCACCTACCCTGTTCTCAAACAACCTTGGTGCCACTTATCTCTCCGCTAATCCTGTCTTTCACTCTCGCATGAAACACTTTGCAATTGATTATCATTTTATTTGTGACCTGGTTCAGTCATCTAAGCTACATGTTGTTCATGTCTCCACGAGTGACTAGCTTGCATTTTATTGTATTAGAGTATATTTAGGGTTCCTTTTATTGTCTCTATACTTTTACCTTTTTGCCCTTGTATTGGTAAATTTATATACCTCAACTCTCTCAATAATAATTAAATCTCTTTCATATACTCCTATCATTTTTCCTATACATTATTAATCTCGATACATTCTTGAAAGTGTAAGAGTGCACATCATGTACTGATCACTAATACATTATTAAAGGCCAACTAATATCTACATAAATGGTAAATGCTGCCTCAATTCAAATCACATAGAGGCAAAGTTAGTTAGTGCTAGTGTTTGCGTGTATTGTTTGAATTTTAAAAGGTTTGTGGGAAAATAAATAAAAGGAAAACAATCAATAAATTGTTTTACACAAGGATCGTAAAGGTAGTTGTTAAAGCTAATAGGAAAGTTTAGCTTTTGTCTTTGAGCAAATAATGGATTAAAAAAAGGGGAAAAAACATAATCTAATGCTCATCCACTTGATATTAGAGTTGGACTGATGCCAATATTCTGAGGGAAACTTTTTATTCTTGGAGCTCTTCTTGAAACTCATCTGAAACCCTTGTCGGTACTCTAATGAACTGAGTTGCTTCCCGCAACCTGGCCAATGCAAATATTGGAATTATCGGAAATTATTCAAATTCTTAGTCAAGTAAATATCTCTTTTATAAATGAAGAGATATATTGGAAAGCTTATGAATATGTGAAATGAAAAACATGTATCTCTGGTAACTCAATAATTGTTTCTCGTTGTATGTTCTATTATAATGATTCTCTTACATTCATACATGAAAGAATTATTGATTGAATTCTGTTTTTTTATATAATTAAATATTTTAATTACAATATTATAGTAAATTGTCCTTAGTGATACTTGATCAGACTCCTCCACTCCCCATGTCATGTCTATTTAATTACAAATCATGTTTACTTTCTAAAGATTGTTTTATCATTAAAATTTTAAATTCATTATTATTATATTAAAACTTCCTCTAGCATAGTAGGAATAAAGAATGAGGATATGAATCAATTTCATTCTCATTGACTGGTGTATAGATATTATTTTAGATTGATGTAAAATTCATTATTATCATTACAATTTTGATTTTCTGTCTTTTTGCACATTATTTATTATTCGTCACCTTCTTTCCCATCACATTTTCATTCCTATGATCACCGGATATCGAATCATACCATCATAGTATTAGCCTTTAATTGAGCTATCTCCCGTGATCGTTATAACAAAGTAATGATGGAACAAGATCACGTGACAAAGAAAAATGGTGCGTACAAGGAAGTTGCTATTTGGAATGGAGATTAATACTACGATAGTCTTGAAAAATGTTACACCACTTTTGATTAACCAATTTTTTATATAAAAATCATATTTAAAATATCAATGTACAAGTTCATATAATCACTACTCCAAGGGTTCAAGCGAATTTTCCTTTGTAATTTTTGGGATTGGTATAATGCGTTTATAAACTTGACAACAAATACCGTTGTAGATTTTATGGATTGAATTAAGACCCATTAATTGATTTGATTTTCATATTATTTTTTGTGTAGTTTTTTGTTGATTGGGGTCTTGGATTCCTTTTATATACTTCCTATATATTTTGGGATACATTTTTTCACATCTCTTTCTTTTAACACATAGTTGTTTTACTTATTACAAAAAAAAAAAAAAAAAAGTTCATATTAGTATATATTTTTTTAATCAATAAGCACTTCTACTAAATCGAGAATATATTAAATTATAAATGTAGTCTTTCTAGATATTTCTTTTAGTCTAATGTTTTAATATATATGTTTATATTAATGTACCACAATAATATATGTGATATTGTCTTTTTTTTTTTCTTTTTTTATACCAGGGAGGGGGACCCCCAATTGTTCGCTGCTCAGGTTGAGCTAAGTATGGAGATCTCTTTTTGAGAATTTAACTGCCAATCGCAGCTAGCCTTCTCCACATTGTCTCAACCACATCTTTGCTAACCTCCAGCCCACCGAGTCTTCCATGCATGACGGTGGATCTTGGTGGTGCTTCACGGAAATATTATGCTGAATGGATTCCATTATTATCACGTCATATTGTTTGTCGTGTATGTAAAGTTTTTCATTAAGTGGGCTTCATTAATTGGAATTAAAACTGAATTAAGATTGGTCTAATTAAGTAAGGTTATTGGGCTTCTTAATAAATCATATGGGCTGGTACAGTTATTAATGAAATTTGAGTTCGGCTAGGCCAGTTATCAGAGGGCCAGTGGTCGAGAGGCTATTTAAGAAGCTTCAAGTGCCAAACCTAAGGTTACATTTCTATCACATTCGGTTTTTCTCTCATCACGTTTTTGAAAGAGGGTGTTAATGATCTCATAAGGCCAGTTACAAAGGGTTGTTTGGGAGAAGATCTTGAGATCTTGAGATCGGTTCTCATTCACGTTCTTCATCGGTTCCGCATCAACGAAGCAAGAGATCCATGGATTCCAAAGGTATGTAATTTACAATTTTTCTCCATTAAATTGATCTTTGTGTTCTTCCATGATCTAGGTTGGTAAATCGTATCCCTACGGTTGGTATCGAGCTGACCAGTTAGAACTCAAAACATAAGTTTGGAGAAAAAATTTTTGGTTTTAAGGCTTGAGCATTACATCCGGTTCGGGTTTTTCCATACATCCATTAATATTTTACATATTGGAATCCTCCACCCGAGAAAGGCGATCCTGCGATTGGTGTACGTCGCGGAAACCTCCGCCGCGCTCTGCGGCGCGCCCGCGCGCTTCGCCCGCGCGTTGACGGCAATGGCGTCGCGACACCTGCGCCCGGTGAACCAGCGAATTACATTGGCGTCATTAGTCAGCGTCGACGCCCAGCCCGACAGGCGGTCAAGCCGGATCTACCGTCCGTTTGTGACCCAGTTGATTAAGCATGGCGTGGGCTGGCGTGGCTGTGGCGTCGGCTTTAAACAACGTGGCAGGCCGGGATGCTCGACTAGGCGGTCAGCGGTCATGGGTTAGCGGTCAAGCAGGCAGGTCAACGGTCAAGCGGGTCAGGTCAGCCAGCGGTCCAGCGGTCAGCGAGATCTTCGATTCCAAGCTTAGGCGGTCAGCGGTCAGCTGGTCGGCGGTCGAAGCCGGTTGATCGACCACGGCCCGGACCACGAAGCGCAGCGGCGCCACGGCGCCCGCAGCAGGCTCTTGCGGTGGCGTGAGCGATGAGAGGTTTTTGTGCAATTTTTGTACCCTACAGTTCGTATCTGAAATTCCCTCTGATGGCGGTATATAGATTTGGCATGTTTGAAGGCTTTTAAAGACATGAAAATGCATATAGAACCCTAAGTACACTAAATATTAGGGTATTTTCATGTATACTTGGTATTTCTCTATGGTTTCGGAAGCCATGGTAGCTAACATAGATATCAACGCACATGAGTGTGTAGGATCTAAATTCATTGACTATTAATGGGTGGAACATTATAATTGGCATTATATATATATTGAATGTGAGTATTAAGTTTTATATCCTTGGTATGGAGTTTTCAAGGATTCAATTGGGTTATGTGCTTAAAGTGGCACCTTGATTGGGTTGGCGAAATATCAAACTCATGTTATTTGAGGATATCTCTATTTTATTATCAATCATACTCCCCAAGAAGGAGGTGATCTGTATTGATTCATGGAAGATACATGATGGCATGCGATGAGAGATATTGATCTTAGTGGTTCATACACCCCAGTGTATTGATTGAAAAGGATTAGAATATGTTCTCTCATGGAAGCAACTGTCATGTGGAGAGTTCTATTTGCATGTCATATTTTACACTAAGAGTGATTAGCCGTGATGATGTATGTAATTCTCTCTATAGTATCACATGATCTTTGATGAATCTTGTTAAGTGAAATAAGTTTGGAGTCTTGTCATATGTCCAATGGGATATATAGATTAAGTTATCTCAAGATGAAACATATCGGTAAGCCTCTGATTTGAAAAGGTTGTTTCAAAGACCACTACCCTAAGGATGAGTCACCATGCATTATGGCATAAGCAGCTTGGCCATATCTCTAAGGGATAGAGTAGAAAGGCTAATAAAGACTAAATGTCTCTGCTCTTAAAAATGACTTAGAGATATCGTGGTTGTTGTAGAAATTAAAATGGCCAAGATAAGAAAAGAAGAAAGCGCGGGTAGTAGTTCGACTTGTTGGAAGTCATTCTGCTTGATATAAGTGGACCTTATGTGGCAACCTTGTGTAGAAATTTTTATTTCATGTTTATTGATGATGACTATTCTCGATATGGTTATTTGTACTTGATTAAGAAAAGTACGAGTCTCTTGACAAGTTCAAGATTTTGGTGAAATTCGAAACAATTGGGAAAAGTCATAAAGGTTATTCGATCGTAGGGTGGAAGTATTATGGAAAACATGGCGATCTTCGGACGACTTAAGGGCCATTCGCCCAAATACTTAGAGGACCTGCAGGGATAGTGGCACCGGTTTACTATGCTGGGAGTCTGAGCAAAATGGTATGGCTAGAAGGCCTTGATCGTGCCTCTTGTGGATGGTAGGAGTATGATTAGTAGGACAAATTTGCAGGTTTTCTATGGGGTGAAGCTTTGAAACAGCTTTGTACATTTTGAATCATGTACCTACGAAAGGCTGTTATTGACTCCTTTTGGGTTATGGGCGGGCGAAAGCCTAAGCAAGAAACCATCTTAAGGTTTTGAGGATCCTGTAGTAAAAGTTATATAATCTGACATTAAGTAAGTTGGACTCGGAACCACTAGGTGTTATTTTGTATCTTACGAGAACATTGAGGACATGATTTCTATAATCGATGGAGGCACAAGAATTGTGAGATCATGAACAATAGTTTTGGGTTTGATGTGTTGAAGAAAGCGTTGCTCTGGACTATTGAGGACCGATAATGAATTGAGTAATGTGGTATCTGTATCTCCTCCATACAAATAATTGTGGAAACTCCCACATACCATATTGAACCTGTTGAGACTAGGGATCCTGTTGTTGAGACAGCTCCTAATGAAGTTCATCAAGGCTCTCAGGTGCAGAATGTGGCTATTACTACTCCCGGTGGGGAGATCCGCTGGGAGAGGCGGTGATCAGGTATACCAGGATTTATTTGAGTACATATAGGAAGCGAGAATACGATATCGATTACGTGTGATCCCGATAACTTATGGGAAGCTGTTTCTTGTCTCGGTCGGAAACTGTGGTTAGAATCACGATGAGAGGGTGAAATTAATCTATGAGGCATAATGGAGTTTAGGAACTTATTGAATTACACGAGGGTCATAGACCCGTTGGCTGCCAATGGGTGTATAAGACTAAAAGGGACTCTAAGGAAAGATTGAGGGTTTGAAGCCCGGTTGGTAGCCGAAGGTTTCACTCGAAAGAAGGAGTAGACTATGAAGCAACTTTTTCTCAGTCTCTTCTAAAGATTCTTCAGTGATCATGGCATTAGTTGCTCATTTTGATATGGAGTTACACCAGATGGATATTAAACTGCATTTCTCAATGGGAACCTTAATGAAGAAGTCTATATGATGCAACTTGAAGGTTTGTAGCCAAATGATTCGAATTAAACTTGTATGGCGAAAAAAGTCTATTTATGGTCTCAATGGCTTCTAGACAATGGTACTTGAAGTTTCCTTAGTGTTGTTGCCTTATGGTTTTGTTGAGAACAAAGTAGATCAATGTATATACTGCGAGGTCGAGTGGAAATTCATTTTCCTAATACTCTATGTGGATGATATTGCAGCATGACGGTGACCTTGGTCTCTTTGCATGAGACAAGCGGATGTTGTCGAATAACTTTGATATGAAGGACCTTGGTGAGCGTCTTTTGTCTAGGCATTGAGATTCATAGGGATCGTTCTTGGACTATTGGGTTTATCTCGAGGGCATATGTTGATCGTGTTTTGAATAGATTCAACGTATGCAACTATGTAAGCCCGGGGGTGCTCACAATACGTAAGGGTGATAAGTTGAGTCTATCCTGATGTCCTCATTCGAGATATAAACTGATAGAGAATATACCTTATGCTAGTGCACTTGGGAGTATTATGTATGCTCAGTATACCTTAGGCACGATGTGCCTTTGCAACGGGACTTCTAGGCGGATATCGATCAGAGCCAGGGACATGATCATTGGGTTCTTTTGCCAAGAAATTATGAGGTACTTAAAGAGGACAGACTATATGTTGATTTACAAACATGTTAGGACCTACGGTAGTTGGGTAGTGATTCGGACTTTCTTTGGGCATCGGGATGAAAGAAGTCAACAATGGATTTATATCTTTAAGTTAGCTGGAGGTGCAGTATCATGGAAAAGTGAGAAACAGAAATTAATTGCATCTTCTACCATGCAAGCGGAGTTTGTAGCATGCTTTTCAGCAACTACTCAAGCAATTTGGCTCCGAAACCTAATTAAGGAGTTAGCGAGTGTTGATTTTTGTGGATAGGCCCATCGGTTGTATTGTGACGGTAACTCTGCCGGTGTTGTTTATTAACAACAACGGAGGTCTCAGGGGTCTAAACACATGGAGGTCAAATACCTGACCATAAAGGAAAAAGTTCAAAGCGGTGGCGTTGCGATTGGGGCATATCAGCGGATGATATGATTGCGAGATCCAGCTAACTAAAGGCCATGCTTATTATTTGAGCGACATGTCATTAACATGGGCTTAGAATTATCATGGGATGCGTGAATTAGTGGGAGCTATTAAAGTTTCGTTGCTCTAATAAAGGTTCAATTGATTACATTTACATTTTGTAATAATTGAATATGTATCAACTCTTTTACATTGATAAGGTATTTGTGAATGTAGGTTTATCGAGTTGAGTACATATAAGCGTGAAAATATCAAGGCATTGTGTAAGCCTTGAATAAAGGCTATGGGGCATTCTTGGAGATTAGCCTCGATAGCATATTTTGTTGTTAAAGTAGAGTTACCCTATCGGGTAACATATATATCTGGTTCGTTGGAACCGTAATGGATATTCTGCGGTGACACACTAGGTTTGTGGCTTAAGGAGGGAGAATTTGGTGCCGCAAAAATGGATAACGCGAAGTATCACTCATTATGAGGTATTGTCCATTTAAACACACCACCATATTGAATCCCATATCGGTAAAGTTGAAGCACTCGTGACCATGGAAGGGGTTGCATGAGTACATGCAATTACCGCCATGATTGATGTTCGGAAACTTTATGGGATCGGATTGACTATTAAGAATAAATCTCTAGACCAATATAAAGGTGCGCACACAGTTTTGTTTCAATTAATATCGCCCAAGTGGGAGAATGTAAAGTTTTTCATTAAGTGGGCTTCATTAATTGGAATTAAAACTGAATTAAGATTGGTCTAATTAAGTAAGGTTATTGGGGCTTCTTAATAAATCATATGGAATTTGATTTGGTGTGTGAAATTTGAGTTCGGCGACAATTATGAGAGAGGGCAGGTGGTCGGAACTATTTAGAAACTCAAAGTCCCTCCCCCAGACCACTAAGGTTACATTTCTATCCGCAATTCAGTTTTTCTCTCATCGTTTTAGAGAGAGTCGGCAATCTCATGGAGCCCAGGTTACAAAGGGTTGTTTGGGAGAAGATCTTGAGATCTTGAGATCGGTTCTCATTCACGTTCTTCATCGGTTCCGCATAAACGAAGCAAGAGATCCATGGATTTCAAAGGTATGTAATTTACAATTTTTCTCCATTAAATTGATCTTTGTGTTCTTCCATGGCGATCTAGGTTGGTAGAAATCGTATCCTACAGTGTATATATATATACACCATTAACCTATATAATATTTTTTGTTTTGAATTCTCTTCTTCCCGTTAAGGACGAAAACAGGAGGGGAAGGACATGCATGCATCATGATAGCTTAATTTATATGCTAGAAAACAAGATCACAATGGAAAATTCCCCTTCCATTATTGGGGAGAGCAAGCATGATAATGGCCAGTGGGGAGCAGAGACAGCGAAAGAAATATGGGCTTAAGAAAAAGGTGCTTGATTGCCTTTCCAATGGTTAAAGGGTGTTTTGGTCTCTCAATTAGCTCCTTCATTAATTGCTTTTTTATTATTTTTGCTCTCGAGTTAACTTAATTAGTCTCTCAACAAAATTTTTTTGTCATTTTACTTTTACAGTAATTTTACTTTCATAGGATTTAAAACTAATAATTTTTTCCCTTTTCTCACATCAGGGATTTTTATTGTAAAACTAAACATGATTTTTTTTTCAAAAAAAAAAATAGTAAGTTTTTTTCATGAATTAAATATGATGACCTAAGAAAAATATAAAAACATATGAAAGAAAAAAAAATTGAATTATTTAATGAAATTGGTGTTGAGGGAGGAAAATAAAAAAATAAAAATTTAAATTAAATTAAAGATAGATTTAAGCTCAATATTTATTTCTATATACTTCTTTTAAGTCTTTTTTTACCACCAAAAACTTTAGTTACATTATAATAAATTGTCTCCACTAGAACTCGAGACTCGAGACTGTTAACCTTAATACGGAAATTAACACAATATTTCAGATCATCGAATTCAAACTCATCTCTGATAATAATAATAATATAGATTACATACTTGATAATTGTATATCTTAGAAACAAGATACGTTCATACGGATCGCCAGTATACGAAGCGAATAATAGCGGAAGCATGCAGATTCTCCGTTGGTCGATCTATCTTTGGATTCTTGTGGTTTTGTCTTGGGGTAGAATCACGACTCTCAAATCCTCGTTTGAGAGCATGCAGCCGTGAGAGATTTACGTAAGGCCAGAAATTGATTTAAGACAGGGCAAATCGTAATTTTGATTACAAAATTGTAATTTCAATTAAAATCCGAATTAATTCTCTAGATGCCGGATGGCAAGCGGATTACAGGTGAAATGCGTCTCATGAAATCTAGTTGACCGCATCAAATTTCATAATTTTTCTGGGACGGTCGGAATCGACCACGTTTTACGAGGGCATCGCGGTTCGGTCGCGAAGTAAACCGAACCTCAATGCGACGAAGGCCACGAGATAGCATGTACTCATGTACCATGAGTGGTATAGTAGAGAAATGATGAAAATGGGCCAGTAGAGATAGTCTTAGAATATCAAATCGAGAAAGGAGGGACAAAATATGGTCGTTTCAAGGTTGATTTAAGTCACAAAGACGAGGGAATAGTGCTTCTTCTCCCTCAAAAGCAAGACAAAACGTGAAATGGCCAGGAAATCCAGCAATGCATAATTTTGAGAGAATTGCTTTAGAGAGAAACTTCTCTCTCTAAAAATACGGCGAATCAGATGAAGTTGGCGGTCGAAAAAGGCAGACAGAAGAGGCCCCATTCTCACAGCGGTGAGGACAACATGTGGACCGGTTGCGAGTTTTGACAACTCCAAGAGGTAGGATTTTTACTCCCTACTTGTGTTTTATTCCCATTTTAAGGGTTTCGATGTTTCGGTTAGTTTGAGGCGTGAGGGGCCGTTTGATCGATCCAAAACATGGGACCGAATTGAAATTTTCTTGGGATTTTTGGGTTGTGTGACTGCCAGGCGAAGTGGGCTGTTTGTGTGGAATTTGGCATTAAAATGCATGCTTGAGGCGATAAGAGGCCGGGAATGGGCAAAATGATCGACCCTAAAACATAGGACCGAAGTGTTAAATTTTTGGAGAAAAATGCAGAGCAGCCCGTGTTCACTCCACGGCTGTTAGGGGCTGTTTGGGAGTGGGTTGGTTTAACTTATTGTATTAAATGGTTGTTTGGTATGCATTAGGCGGGAATGGCGGAGTGGATTTAGGGCTCAGAGGTGGGCCATTTGTTTGTAATTTTAGGAGATAGTAAGCGGGGGTTTCACTATTCTGGGAATATGTTTTGAAAATATATTTTCGTGAAAATATGTGTTTGATGATTTAAGATTAAATTGCTCGTGTGTGATCATTAGCCATGTGAGCTAATTTTTGATGTTTGATGATAATTACATAACATGTTTGTGTGATTTAATTTTTATGCGAGTATATTCATGTTTATATATTTGCATGTGATTAGGCCCGAATTGAGTGGCGTCATGCGTTAAATGCCTTGGAACATCCTAAGGAATATAGGAGTTAGTGCGAGATGAGTCTAGAGAAACAAGGTTCGGAGGGTAGTCTAAAATGTTAATAATCGGAGGGTAGTCCAAACTAAATAATATATATCAACCGTCGGAGTGGACTAGTTGATATTTATTCATCGGAGGGTAGTCCACAAACAAACTAAAAATATCAATCGTGGAGGCGGCCCAATTGATATTCATCGGAGGAGTGAATCCACAATTAAATAATATATCAATGCCGGAGGCGGCCCAGTTGATATACATCGGAGGGTTGTCCACTAATAAATCAATAATTCTCATACAAGGCTTAGGCGAGTGTGAGAGTCGGTGAAAGGACTCGGGATCGAGTTAGTCATGTAGACATTCAAGTAGGATCATGCATTTTGCTTGAATGTGTGTTTAAGTGGAACATTGCCTGCCTTTGCACTTAGGTGTTGGTGACCGCCAGAGGCGAGGATTCTCTCACCGGACTTTAGCTCACCCCGTCGTCGGATCCCTTCCACGGGAGTGCGAGGGAGGCGTGCAGAGACGGCTAGATCACTAGAGGCGAGTTTAGAAGAAAAGCGGGATTAATGGCTTTGATGACTTAGTACATGTATTAAAAATTTCTCTAATCTTAATATATGTATTGTTTAAATAAAAATATTAACTCTTGAAACTATTGGATATAGTTTGGATATATTGTGTTAGTACGAGTTGATGGGCCCCAGTGGCCGTATTGGATATATATATTGCATATATTGTTGATTGGGACGGTGAATCTGCGGGTTTGTATTTAGTTTTGTATTTGGTGGTACCCATTACAAAGGGAGACTGCGCGATTTTACGTGAAAAATGTCGAGATCACGGGCATTCACACACAGTATTCAGCGAGGTTGGCGAGTAGTCACGGACCCCACTGGGGCGTCACAAATTTCCCTTCGATTTATATATCTTAAAATCCTTGATCTCTTCTTCTCCTTATCAAGCGTGATACATAGAATTGTTTTTGTAATTGATGGAAAGAGTGCTCTAACCGCATATGAGGGTTTCTATATAACTTATTGATAGGAGAAAGGGCCAATAATACCGTTCAAAAACCGTTATAAACGTGTAATTCGAATAAGCTGTTCTTATAATAAATTATATTTATTATAATAATGCGTTCATATAATAAAATTATATTTATTATAAATAACGTTCTTATAATAAATTATATTTATTATAAATAACCGTTCTTATAATAAATTATATTTATTATAAATAACCGTTCTTATAATGATTATATTTATTATAATTTACCCAGCTCATCGAGGGTAAATATCTTTATAACCGATTTAAAGATATTGAAATAAATACTGTTTTAATTGGCTAAATATTAGTATTGAAGTTAGTGGGCCACCCACTTAATTTTAATGTGGAAATAACATTCTCCCACTTGGCCCACTAAACCGATTATGAAAACTATACGTGATCACGATTTCAATAAACTTAGCAATCGTCCAAAATCATATACCATAATACTGAATCAGTTTAGATCATAAATGCGAGTCATGGTGGTCACATGACCATAATGTCATGTTTCCTTCCATGCACCACACATCAATAACCCTTACTAACCCAGTTCATAATGCTAAATAACCCCTGTAATTTGTCTTGTCAGGATAATTCTTGTTTATCAAACAATAAAACGTGCACCCATAATTGAAAACAAGAATAAACAGAAACAATTTTAATGCGCAAATTGTCAATTACATAACCACCATTCATTATGGATTACTCAAAAGGCCCATCCTCATAACATGTTCTAAATATGCCTTTGAAGGTAATCCTTTAGTTAATGGATCAGCAACCATAAGTGTGGTCGTAATATTTTCAATTGACACTTGTTGTTTCTGGACTCTTTCTTTAACAACTAAATACTTTAAATCCATGTGTTTCGATCCACTAGAAAATTTTCCATTCTTAGAGAAGAAAATAGTTGCGGTGTTATCACAATATATTCTCAAGGGTTTAGCAATAGAGTCGACAACACCAAGCCACAGTTAAATTCATAACCACATAAGCATGACTTGAAGCTTCAAAACAAGCAACAAACTCGGCCTCCGTCGTGGATGAAGCCAGTAATTGATTGTTTTCATATCTTCCACGAGATTGCCCCATTTGCTAGCATAAAAGACAGGATCCACGAGTTGACTTTAAGCTATCGAGACAACCACCATAATCAAAATCAGTAACAGACATTCCCCAATTGTTTTAGATCTTTTATATGTGAGCATATAATCCTTTGTCCTTGTAAGTACCTCATCACTTTCTTTGCGGCTTTCCGGTGTTCGAATCTTGGATCCCTTTGGTATCTTCTAACATGCATAAGAAATTTTCTTCATTTAACCATTTCCATGTTATTCCTTAGGCGCTGCGTTTTATAATTTGTCACCTTCCAATATAGGTGCAATACCTGATGAACATGACTGCATATTAAATCTCTCTAAAACCCGATCAATATATCCTTTATGAGATAAACCTAACACTCCTCGAGATCGATCCTTAAAGATCTCGATGTCAATAACATAGTTTGTTTCACCCATATCAACCATATGAAAGTTTTTAGAGAGATATTCCTTGGTTTCATCTAATAAACCAAGATCACTGCTAGCAAGCAAAATATCATCCACATACGATCATCGAAATATAAACTTGCTCCCACTAACTTTCGAGATATATACAGCGATCAACAATGATTCTCTTTAAAATCAAAAGATGTAATGGTATTGATAAACTTAATATACCATTGTACGGAAAGCTTGTTTAAAATTTGTAAATGGATTTCTTTAATTTGCAAACTAGGGTTCATTTCCTTTCTTTTAGACCCTTCGGGTTGTTCCATGTAGATATCTTCATCCAGATTCCCATTTGGATACGGTTTTCACATCCATTTGATGTAACTCTAAATCAAAATGAGCTATAAGTGTCACTGATGATTCTAAGCGAGATCTTTCTTGAAGCGGAGAGAAGGTATCTTTGTAATCAATACCTTCCTTTTAGTACAGAAACCATTTATTACAAGTCTAGCCTTAAATCGTTCGATATTGCCTTTAGCATCGCGCTTTGTCTTAAAGACCCATTTACAGCCGACGGGTTTACAACTATTAGGCAATTCGATGAGATCCCAAACACCGTTATGGGCCATAGATTTCAACTCTTCATTCATAGCTTCCATTAATTTTACTAGAATCATCGCTTTCCATGGCTTGTGAAAAGCGAGCGGATCCTTCCTTATCCCGATATCAAAATCGATTCTATCAAATACACCACATAATCATACGTAATGGTAGGTCTCCTTTCTCTTTGAGATCTCCTCAAAGGTGCCGGTTAATAATTGGCTACATAGCATTTTCAATGGCAATATTTTAAGTGGTAATGAACCATCTCTATTATGTTGCTCATTTTCCTCAACTTGAACAGGTTGAGGAACAATAATTCTTGAGGTAACAGAGTGGTGGGATATCCTCTTATCTCTTCAACATCTACCTTTCTTGATTCGTACTCCCACTAATTTCGCCATTCTCTAAAAATGCGGCATTCTAGGTTTCCAACTATTCTCTGCATGGATTGGACAATAAAATGTACCTGCCCGATTTATCCGGATAGCTAATGAAATATCCAGATATCGTTCTTGAATCAAGCTTTTTCTCATGTGGGTTATAGATTCTTGCCTCCGCTAGACAACCCCATATATGTATATGTCTCAAGCTAGGTTTCCTACCAGTCCATAACTCGAAAGGAGTTTTTGGAATTGCCTTACTAGGAACTTAATTTGTTCAAGATATACATTGTGGTTTTTAAAGCTTCACCCCACAATGACATAGGTACAGAAGAGTAACTCATCATGCTCCTAACCATTTCCATTAATGTGCGATTGCGCCTTTCAGCAACACCATTCTGCCATGGCGTTCCAGGCATTGTGTACTGAGCACGAATGCCATGCTTTTCAAGGAATTTGGCAGGACCGGGATTTTTGTCACGATTCATCATATACGCCATAATATTCACCGCCTGCGATCACGATCTCACAATTTTAATCTTTTATCTAATTGTCTCGACCTCTGTTATGAACATCTCGGCTTGATGTCAATGGCATGAGACTTTTCATGCATTAGATAAACATAACCATAGAGATAGACCATCCCATAAAGGTGATAAAATATTTCTCTCACAGCCAAAACATGGAGCAGAGGAAGTGGTCCACAAATATACGTATGAATTATCTCGAGGAGTTCATTACTTCTTGTAGCACCTTTCTTTGTATGTTTAGTTTGTTTTCCCTTTATGCAATCCACGCATACATGAAAATCAGTGAAGTCAAGATTTTGTAAAATTCCTTCCTTCACTAACTTCTCTATTCTTTCCCTAGAGATGTGCCCTAGTCTTCTACGCCACATGATTGAAGAATTTTCATTAATTAAGCCACATTTTGAACCAACATTTGAATGCAGGGTTATCAAAGCTTGTGAAAATTCATGATTCAAGGAAATTTTATATAAACCATCACATAAAATACGAGGAACCAAGCTATGTGAGAATTTAACATCAAACTTAATTGTCGAACTGAATAAAACATAATATCCAATAGCATCTAATTTGGACAAGGAAACTAAATTCCTAGAGATAGAAAGGTACATAAAAGTGTTTAAAGATCCATCCAGATGACCCATCTCTAATAGTAGCGATAGGTACCAGCATCTATCGACTCGACAGCAAGAGACGGTTTCCCATATAGAGGAACTTTTCACTTTCCTTTGGTTTTACTACAGTTTGTAAGGAATTCACGCATTAAATTAGTCACGAGTTGTGGCTCCGAATCAATCTACCAAGTATTTGAAGGAACTTCAGCAAGATTGGATTCATAATACAAAAGAAAAGAGATTTATACCTCTCTTTTCGAACGGAACTGCGACGATACGATCCTTCTTCACATGCTGCTTTAACCACAAAAGTAGCAACTTCTTAGTGAATTTTCCATCCTTGACTCTAGCTACCTTCCCCGGTCCACTTTTCTTAGGTGGAAAGTTCTTTCCCTTTTGAATTTCCCTTTCTTCTTCGCTGACTCCATGAGTTCTGTGAGAAACAAGATTATGTCCTTCTTGTCTTAATCTCTTTCCTCTTGTATACTTTCTTTGGTGAGCTCATTCAAATTTCACGCGATCCTGTTAGTATTATAGTGGATTTTGAATGGAACAGCGTATGATGGAAGTGCGTTAAGGACAAAGCGCGCAAGAAGGACTCATCCATACTATGCCTAGTGCCTTAAACACTTGACCTTTTGGTCATGTTTAAAATATGTTCTTTGAATACCTTTAGACCATCATATTTCATGGTGGTCAGTCGGCCATCAATGTGCTGCGAGGGACTTATCGGCGCGTTTGAGCGGCTCCTCAACGATTCGAAATTAGGGGCAGACTCGGTTTGAGGGAGAGAGGTCTTGATATTATTGGCAAGAGTCATCCTCATAAACATCAGACTGAGTCTGTTGGATCTTGCCCCGGCTTTTGATTGTTAAAAGCTTGCTCCAGTACTATCATCGAAGTAGCTTGGGAGATTTATCGATTATTAAAGCCAGATTAAGATTCAATACGCTCGATGAAGTGAACCCTTTCATACCATTCAAAAGTTCGATCCATCAGCAGTCATTCAAAATGCAAGAAAGTATGACTGAAGTAGGAGCGCGCAAAAATAGAGCAATCACTGCAATGGGCCTCAAGTATAAAATAAATAGCAATGAACTATTGATATCATTAAGATTCTCCTTTGGGTGAATTTTAACATATCCAGTGTTCACTTGGAAGGAGCTTAAAACACCTTACTATTTTGTGTCATTTATATGTTACCTTTGGGTATCCCATTTACCTTTCAGCAGCACAAAATAAAACCATTAATTTAATAATTAGTAAAAATTGACTCTCAGCTTTGGGTTAGTCTCATTCTCTCCTAATTATAAAGAGAATTATTAAGAATTTTATAACTCTCCCTTTATTCCTTTTATGCAATTCTATAAATACAAGGCTCACTAATTTAGGTTACTTTGGCAACTATCTAACCTTACATTTATAAATTGTCATTTGAATAAAATTTCACAAGATGAAATTAATTCTTTTATTTGAGTTAAAAAATCAAGGAAATAGTATCTTTAATAATCATCTGATTCAATAATCAATCATAATAAAATCAAAGAAATCGACATTCATCAGATAATTTCCGCAAAGAGTCGAATCCACGGGATATATGGACATCTTAAAAGAGGATTTTAGTTTCATATGCAAATAAGTGATAATGACAATCGGCTAACCAGTGTTGTGATTCTATATTTCTCCTTTATTGAAGCTTCTAATCAGTGTCTGACGGCGCTGAAAGCGGCCCGATGTGACGCCAACAATGGCACTGGCGACCCGCGGGATGACGCAAACCGGCGCATCACCGACATTGATCAGACCTTGGCGATTCGCAGGGAAAAAAATAAAAAATCTTCCTTCTACGCATTGAGGCCGGTCTTTATTTAATTTTTATTCATTTTAGTGAGACAAATTAATCGAAGATAAATCTCAAAATTTAATCTTTATAAAACAATGATTCTGAATATTTAAATTCAATCTAGCTCTGATACCAATTGTTAACCTTAATACGGAAATTAACACATAATATTTCAGATCATCGAATTCAAACTCATCTCTGATAATAATAATAATATAGATTACATACTTGATAATTGAATATCTTAGAAACAAGATCTGTTCATACCAGATCTTGATCTCTTAGAACATGATCACGTTCATGCCCGGATCATCAGTATCTGAGAGAGCAAATATTAGCGAACGCTTTGAGATTCTCCGTTGGTCAATCTATCTTTGGATTCTTGTGGTTTTGTCTTCCAAATTAGAATGCAGACTCTCAAATCCTCGTTTGTAAGAGCATGACCATGAGAGATTTCCGCGGAGTTTATAGATCTTAAATCCTTGATCTCTTCTTCTCCCTTATCAAACTTTGATACATATAATTGTTTTACGCCAATTGATGGAAAGGTGCTCTAACACATATGAAGGAGTTTTTATATATAACTTATTGATAGGAGAAGGGCCAATATGCACGTTCAAAACCGTTATCAGCGTAATTCGAATAAATTTACATTCTTATAATAAATTATATTTATTATAAATAACCGTTCATATAATAAATTATATTTATTATAAATAACCGTTCATATAATAAATTATATTTATTATAAATAACCGTTCTTATAATAAATTATATTTATTATAAATAATCATTCTTATAATAAATTATATTTATTATAATTTACCCACTCCATCAAGGGTAAATATCTTTATAACAGTTTAAAGATATTGGTTATTCTTTTAATTGGCTAGCTAAATACTAGGTTAGTGGGCCACCCACTTAATTTTAATGTGGAAATAACAGAGACCCCTCCATTCCCTATACCTTTATCTATTTAAACGTTGAACGTTCTACTACATTTATATAAGTACTAAATAATTTTAAAACATATTAATTATTGAATAAATTTTAATTTTCTGTTTTTGTGAAACTTAATATTAGAAAATTGTTTTTAAATTTTGAATATTTTTAGAGATATTAAAAGATATATATATGTTATATTATGCTGAAGTAAGAGTCTTCAAATTATAGTTGGTAATAAGTATCACTCTATTATATATGGTAGGAATAATGGGTGGCCCGGCCCATTCGAGCCTATGAGGGCAAAATGGAGCCGTATGCCGGTTATTTTATTTGGGCCAACTTTTGACTAGCCTAGCCACGCCCGATGCGGTACTTGAGCCAAACGGGCCAAAATTTTTAAAAATCTTTAAAGCATAATTTAATAATTTTGTCATTCTTCAAATAAAAACAAAACACAAATGTTTAATAATAGTTAATGCATAAATGATGGAGCTTAGACAATATAATAATATTTAAAGTCTTAAATAAACGTAAATAATGCTAAACATCATTATAAATTTATAACCAAACTAACTAGTAGCTATTAAACAACTAACTATAATCACATAATAATTAGAATTAATGAAGTGCCAACGACAATCAAGTTCAAAGTTTCATGATAAAAAATGAAACATCAAATCATAAACATGTCAAAGTGTAATAAACAAAACTAATAAACATGCTCATATTCAAAGTACTAAAAAATAAAGTGACAAATAAATGATATCTTAAAAACTACAAATCAAGATTCATAAATGAAATCCACTATACCCTTAATCTTCATCTTCATTAGTATGGTCACTATAGGATTTAGAAAAAATCTTAATAAGTCATATATATATATATATATGTCATTTTTTAAAAATTAATAATAAAAAAATTAAAAAAAATAATATTAAGACCCAATCGAATTGATATTTAACACGGATGGAGGCTGCGAATTGGTCGGGCTAGTCCATCGGACTCGACTCATATTCCCAACTCTACTCTATTATATGTCATAGCCTTCCCGTATGCATACTTATGAAAAGTGTCATGTCATCAGCAGCTAACGGGTCTCTTTAGCTGAGCTGAGAGAATGCAACACTTAATTTAAAAAAAAATATGTCATGTTAGTGGCAATAATGGGTCTCATGGTTGTGAGGAAATGACAAAAATGATTGGTTTTAATTACAACAAAAGTTAAAATGACAAAAAAAAAATTAAATTGGAAGAAATAAAGTTTAATTACATGAGTCATAGCTGAGGGCATAAAATGATAACAGAAAGTGGTTGGTGTCTTATTTGACACCGGACCCAGCATTGTTACGTAATTGGTGACGTTCCAAGCATTATTAAACAACGTTGAATGCATTAATTATCATCCACCTGAAAATCAAAGTTTCAAATCCCCCATAATCATCTTTTGTATTCTGTTCTTTTTTGTGTATATATATAAAGTAAGAGCAGCAAGTCTTATACAAATCAGAGCTGCATCCCAAGTGTTTGATAAAAACATGGAGTGTTTCCTTCGCCTTGTTTGCTGTTTTCTCACTTCTCTTGGTAATCATCCCTAATAGGCTTACAGCTTTCTATACATTCATTATTCAGCATAGCAAGAATTCTAATACATTTCCCTTTTCTCTGAGCAGGTTGGAAACGCAGTAGCTGCGAGAAAGGACCCCGGAGAGTACTGGAAAGACAACGCCGCTGTGAAGAACCCGGCTGACTGCCATACTGAGACGGAGGTAGGCAAGAGCGGAAGCAGGCGGTTCTTATGGATTTTGAGCATAAAGTAGAGAGAGCTTTTACAGGGACTTTGAACCTAGACCCAACGTCTCGGTTTACCATGATGATGGTAAACTTGGAGAAGAAAAATCGTTCGTGAAGGATTTTGAGCCTAGGCCTAATGTCTCAGTATACCATGATGATGAAGTTGATGCTTCCGAGGAAGATAAGTCTTTTGTTAAGGACTTTGAACCAAGGCCTAATGTCTCTGTCTACCATGACTAAGTGGATTAATGGCTAACTAATTTGAAGCAGCTGGTACAAGTGGGTCTATCTATGCATTTCATATAAGAAGTAATGTGTTTGAAGTTTGTATGAGTGATGGTGTGAAGCTAGTAGTATTGAAGTGTGAATTGTATTTTGATGATTTAATAAAAACTTGTATTGGGTTTTTCTTCTTCTTTGACTGTGTATGAGTAGTTGGTTTCAGAAAAAAAAAAAAACTGAATTCACGGACGTCTTATATTATATCATCATAAGTTCACTTTTTACGGTAAATTCATCTATTAAAATGATGAATTCCCTTTAAACTTCAAATCTTTACAATGGACTCATCTCCTTAATGTGTGTGTATATATATATATATATATATATATATATATATAGATAGATAGATAGAGAGAGAGAGAGATTCAAAAACATTGTATTTTGGAATTATTATTTATGTTACAATATATTTTTTAAGAAAAATACACCATTCTCAATTCTGCACTATGAGTGTAAACGAGTCAAGCTACTCATGAACTATTCGAGTTCAACTCATAGAATACTCGAATTCGATTCAAAGTTAATTGAGTCGAATTTAAGTTAGAGTAACTTGTCGAATTAAGTTTTGAACATCTAAAGAAAAGCTCAATCGCGTTTGAATCGAGTTCAAGTTTCGAGCTTTTTAATCGAGTTGATCAAGCTCGAGCTTAGCTCTATATTAACTCGACTCGATTACAACCCAATTCTGCACACTATATATAATGGTAAGATTTCAATAGACTCACATTATATTCTAAGTAAACGTATAAATAATTACTGAGAAGTTAACATATATTATTAATTTATTTTGTTATAAGTTAGTTAGATGCCCCCACCCTAGAGCCTTAGCTGGCTCTTGGCCTGAACTCCCCTAGCAAATCAAGGTTTTACAGTTCAATTTCTAGCCACTTTCTAGAATTTCTTATTTCATACACTAAATGCGCATATGAATTATCGTCGGATACGTGATTATCAAGGCTTCTAAATCAACTTTTACATTTTGTTTTTCTTGTAGCTTCGAGATATATATAGATACTGTTGGTCAATTACATACAGTAAACAGAGATTATATAAATTACATAAATATAACACACCATGTAAGATAGCAAATTCTAAATTACAAATCAATAAATAAAATGAAATTAAAGATTAGTAAACAACATTCAACAAGCCCAGAATATGAATACAATATGATTCGAGGCACATGAAACACGAGTTTCCTTAAAGCAGGTCGCTCCACACCTGCGGTGCTTGTGTCAATTGGAGTGTTCGTCTCCCCGGGGATATAGCAATTAACCGAGAATTTAAAATTGCACCCCAAAATTCTATACCACTTGAACCTAAAAGCCTTCACTCTATCACCCAAGTAACACAACGTGTATTTTTCAAAAGCCACCCCCTAGAGCCAATAAATAAGCTCTCTGTACACTGAGAATACAAACCGTTTCCAAAACATAATTTAAAACATATTTATTACAATTTATTCACACTAAAAAAACGTTACCAATTTAAAACATATTTATTACAATTTATTCACACCAAAGAAAACGTTACTAATTTAAAACATATTTATTACAATTTATTCACAAAAAAAACGTTACTAAACGTTTAAAAAATCCAACAATCACAGCGTGAATGAATTGTCGAAATACAAGAGCATAACCTTGGTGATAGAGCTCTGCGATCGGAGCACATAGGATGGAAATAGGTTTTATCCTTTGAACCTTCCCTTATGAGAATATATTTACTTCTTGACTAAGGTAGACCTGATGTCCCCTTGAACCTCTGTCATTTATGTAAATGATGATATATCTCACACGAGGACTCTTCTGGCATTCTTGAGTTCTCCTTTATTTATGTCAGTTTGGCGTGGACATCTTCCCCGGATTACGCAAGAGTTTCTAAAGAATTGTGCCTATACAGATTCTCCTTTAGGCGACCCTCTTCTCTCTCCCATAGGTGATTTTTAACTATAGTACTCTCAATACTCCTTTTGTGGCCTTGACTACGGCATAGGATGTCAAGTGAGGTCACTTTTTTTTAAACTTATAACCTTTACACTTACATATTCATATAATGTTAAACAATTAACTTGTATTACATTATGTAGCAGCGGATTACAAAATATAAATACAAGCTCCAAATATGGAAATGTTCAACATCTACAATATTTACATTGGTTACAAAATTTCATATACAAAATAGACCTAAAGGTCTTCCCGTGGGCACCTGTGGCGTATTGGCCTTTGGCGTGATGTGGATTGTCGGTCCTCTGTTTTCCTCTTACGTACCTACACGGATTGAACACCCGTGCTAAACTGCGCTTAGTGGGAATATGACTTCTATTAGAAGTCACCCCCGCCCGATACAAATGCATATCACATATACTTGATTGGGTTCTTATCTGTTTCTCATATATACTTATCATAACCAGTTCCATTTCTTATCATCTGATCCATATACTTTTCATGTCAACATGTTTTACTTCTTATTCTTATGGCTGTATACTATCGCTCACATACTTCGGTGCTATGCTTCTCATATCATGTCATATATTCTCTACATTTCCTTTGCATATACCTGTCATTTCTTTTATGTTTCATGTATGCATAAACCTTAGAAGTGGATCTGAGGAAACCATGAGAACTTTGGCGCTGTTATCATTGTATGAGACAATGTACTATGCCCGGTAATATGATACCCGAAGGTATCATCACTGTATGAGACAGTGACCATCATGAGTGCCCGGTAATATGATACCCGAAGGTATCATCACTGTATGAGCCAGTGACCATTCATGAGTGCCCGGTAATATGAAACCCGAAGATATCGTATTTGTAATATGAGGCGGTGACCATTCATGTGTGCCGGTAATATGATGCGAAGGTATCGTATTTGTATATTAGGTGACCATTCACGAGTGCCGGAGGCGCTGTGGTGACCCTTCGGGCCACGATCAAACGGGATCTATGTCATCGACCAAACGTGGCGAAATATCACGTAAAAATTTGTTTTCCCCAATAGGCATGTCCATCTATCCTCTACCGGGTTACAGCGGACAATCAATGTGTATTTTTAATTTTAGTATATATCTCTTATTCGAATAATTATTGTTATTCGGTAATCATAACTATGATATATATATATATATATATATATATATATATATATATATATATATATATATATATATATATATATATATATATACTATAATGCTATATCTGCTGCTGTATATATATATCTAAATATTATTCATATCGTTGCCATTTTCATATCTCATGTATATGCATAAATAACTATGCTTGCCATGTATGCTTCTGAGCTATTCATGAATTATGGCTGGCATTCATACAAATGAATAACTATGATGCTTGTAGTGCACTCTTGTTTTTTGGGTTATACGGAACTAAGATGAGTACCAACCTTTTTAAAGCTTTATTGATGGATTCTTGACTCAATGATTTCCATAGAGTCTAAGAACACCAATTCAAAGTTAGGGCGGAAGAGGTTATGACCTTAGAAGTTGGAGGATAATGTTGTGATCCGATCTTGACAGTGACGGGTGACGAGCGAGGCTATCCATGGAAGAGCTCGCTCTAACACCTCGGTCTAACATCTACTATCCTCCTTAGTCATATTAATGTATTTTGACTCAATGGAGCTTTCCATAGAGTCAGAGAACACCAAACGGAGTTCAAGCGAAGGAGTTATGACCTTCCGAGTTGGAGGTCATGCGCGATCAACCTTGACGGTACGACGAAGCATCTTTAGTGACGAGCCTTGTTTGACGACAGTAATTTGATAGTCTTGTTTGTGATCTTGTTCAGCGTCTTGTTTAATGAGCCCTGTTTAATGTCTTGTTTGACGACCCACATTCGTTTGTGAGTCTTGTTGGGCGAGTCTTGTTTGTGACCTGTTTGTGAGTCTTGTTGTGACCCCTTTGTTTGTGAGTCTTGTTTGGCGATCTTGTTTGACGACCCCTCTTGCGACCCGCTGTTGGAATGACCCGCTGGTGGGCGACCAACGTTTAACGACCCACTGTTTAGCGACAACCTACGTTGGCGATATCTCACCCATTGATTGTTCAGGATAAAAAAGACCATAACTTGGTCTACAGAGTCAATTGAATTCAAAATCCTAACATCAAGTTCATTGATGTGGCTACAATTTACGAAGGACTTACTGCCAAATTCTCCCTTATTTCTGACCCAAAACCCGTTCTAAGATCCGGCTACTGCATGTGGTCGACAATGGGAATTTTGCAGGTTCAGCGCAGCTAGACCCTTCTCAAGCACATATTTAGGAGGCTTAAAGCTCTTCTTAACTCAACCCTACAAGAAATGAGTTTAGGAGTTCCCAGGCAAACCATGGCTGAATGAAGGGTTCTAAAACATGTATCCATCTTGTCTAGACCAAAACTAGACTTCCAATACAACCAGACATGTGTATTTCTACCAATATTCACAGTTCCATACGCACCTAGTTTACATACACATATTCATGGTTCCATACTTTTCTACACCAAATCATAGTTCCACACAAAACCATATTTCTATACTCATTTGTAGTAGTTCCATACAAAACCATATTTCTATACTCATTTGTAGTAGTTCCATACAAAACCATATTTCTATACTCATTTGTAGTAGTTCCATACCTGTGATCTTCTTCTTCTTCTTCTTCTTCTTCCTTTCTTTTTTCTTCTCTCTTATCCGTATTTGCTCTCCATTTCTCCCAGACCAAAATGAGATATTTCTTTTGTTCTTATCCTTATTTGATCTTATCCACTTTTTATTTTCTGCTGGTCCATTCCGCTCTTATAATATTTGCAAATCGATTTATAATATTTACAATAGCCTCAAATCTTCTTTATTATTTGTAATTTAACTTATGCATATTCCTAAGCTTTGTTTTATGCTATTTTATTCGAGATAAATATACATTTACGTTATTATACCCAAACATGTTATAAAACTGTTAGGGTATAATTTGAAGTGTTACAACTCTCCTTAAAAAATTTCGTCCTCAGAAATTCATCATTTGAGCCAAGAAGTTACGAATCACGTGCTCTCATAGTTATGGCTCCCAAGTAGCTTCTTCTCTGCCGTGGTGTTGCGGAGAACTTTCTACTAATGGTACTTGTTTGTTCATGACTATTGTTTCACCTCTCGAGCTACGAATGGTCTTTGGCTCCTACATCATATGAATAAATCTTCTTGTACTTGTATCTCTTGCATTGGTAATATATGCGACTCATCAGAGCGGTATCTCAGAAGCATCGACACATAAAACACATTGTGTAATTTGGCCCGACTCGGAGGGTGCAATCAAATAACCAAGGTGTCGTTCCAAAATCTCCGCTATAGCCCCGCCATAGACCTTGGACTCGACTTGCCTTTCGGTAAACCTTAGAATTTTCCTCCATGGTGATACCTTTAAAGACCTTGTCTCCACGTTATATTCAATATCTCTCCTCTTTAGGTTGGCATACGATTTTGTCTATCACTAGCCACCTTTAACCTCCCGCCCGAATCTTTGTACTTTCTATATCTTTTACTATATACGGACTATCGGTTTGTGTGCTTTCATTTAATTACATCCCGACACGGGGAGTTCTACATTTAGGCCATACAAAGCTTCTTATATGGTTGCCATACCAATGCTTGGCGAAAACTATTTATAGGCGGTCCATTAAAGGGAATACGCCGCTCTCCTTTGACTTCCCGAAAATTCTGCGACACATATCGAGAAGCGCCATGTGCGAGGCACTTGAAGATCAATCTCTACATTTGTCCATCTGTTTGCGGATGGGATCTTAAATACTAAATTCAACGAGTACTTTATAAAAATTATTTGTCAATTCAACCTAGAACCTTGATGTAAATATAGCGGATCTCTATCCGACACAATGAACATGACACCATGCAATCGTCTGATCTCATCTCGTATAAACTCATTTGATGGAGTCAAAAGCAGAATGGTCAGTCACGGCGGTGATATAAAATGGGAGCCGACTTTGTGAATATCTACAATCACCCAGATGAGTCATGCTTTTTGTTGTGTGAGGGGGAAAACCCGGCCACAAAATCATGGTAATGTTATCCGCTTCATTGAGAATTGGAAGGGGATTTAACAAACACATGGGCACTTGGTGTGCGGCTCTAACTTCTTGACCGTCAAACATAGACACATATTGGATCACATCTCTTTTCGTTTGTTTCTTTCAATAAAGCCCATTTTTAGTCACGGTACATCTTTGTTGCCTCAGGTTGCATAAGTAAATACCGTATTATGAGCCTCAAATAGCAACTTTTTCTTTAGCTCTTTGTCGTTTGGCACACATAATCCTATGTTGGAAATACAAACTTCCGGCTTCTTTCTCCTAAAAATTTGGTCTTGTCACCATTTCTAACCATGCATAAATTTTTACGTAACTCTTCATCATTTTTAACGCTCTATAATCATTTGCTTTAAAGCGGTTTGCGCTTCTAGTTGAGACTAACATAACTCCATCATCTCACAGTCTCAAATCAATGTTTAGTGACATTGCTACCCTTTACATCTTTAAATGCCCAAACATGGCTACTATAGTGCCATTCTAGGGATGGTAATCTATGATCGTCATAATCCTTTAATAACTCTAACCACCTCCTTGTCTCAAATTGACTCTTTTCTGCGTTAGCAAGTACTTGAACTCTTATGATCGATTATCAAATTCTACACTTTTACAGTATAAGTAGTGTCGCCATAATTTTAAAACACTACGCTGACTAACTCTAAGTCATAGAGTTGGGATAATTTTTGTTCATGTGGCTTCAAGCTGTACGGGCCTTGTAAGCCACTACTTTCCCATCTTGCATTAACACGCATCCTGTCAGATCATGCGAAGCATCACTATACAAGGTATACTCTTTTCCAGGCATCACTATATACACACCTTTCCTGAGTAGGTCGTTTCAATACTCGGTGCTTCTCAAATCCAAGATCCCTTTCTCAACCCTGCTCAAAACTATTCCCGACATTTTGGTTCGTCTACACTAAACTTTATTCTTTCTCCTATAATCATGAGCTGAGAAGATATGACCGAAAATCCTCTCACAACGCTATAATAACCGGCTAGACCTCAAGAAACTCTCACCTGCTACATTTTGAGGTGATTTAACATAACTGCCTAACCTTAGCAGATCAACTTTATACTGAACAGAGACACAATTTCCTGTGGCCTAAGAATGAGACTCCTTTAGCCAAAAATCACATTTGCCGAAAGCTTAGCATATAACTTCTTTTCTCTTAACGCTCCTAAGACTATTCTCGTGTGCTGTTCATGTTCCCAAAACTCAGAATATCACAGATATCATCAAGAAAACCACAACAAATTGATCCACATAAAATAAAACTCATTCGACAAATTCATGAATGCTGCCGGCATTATCAACCAAATGGCATGAATTTAAAACTTCATAATGACCATATCGCAGTTCTAAATGCACTCTTCTAAGACATCTCCTTCCTTTACCCTCAATCGATAATACTCGACGGCAGGCTCCATTCGAAAAGACATGACACCCGCTCCTTTTCAACCCATCAAAAGATCTTCACCTCTAAGCACGGGTACTTGTTTTCACTGCCACCTATTGATTCAGTTGATAACCATGCACATCCGCAGTGCCATCTTTCTTTTCACAAATAAAACAGCACCCCAAGGGGGATACACTTAGCCCACACAAACTTTATCTAAGTTCTAATTGGACTCTTAACTTTTCAAACTGGTCAGATCATCCGCACGGTGCCCGGACAGTGGACTGCTCGTGCCAATTTCTATGGCTAAGTCCACCTCTCCCTACGTGAATACCGTAACTCTTCGTGGAATACATCCGAAATCCCTTACTATCGATCTTTCTACATCAACTCGAATTTCTCGGGAGTCAAGTATCAAAGCCAAGAATGTCTCACATCCTTTCTCCTCATACCTCCTTAGCTTCAGATAGCGAGATGACATTAGGGTACGCGACTCGATCCAATGCCTCGTACTTCATTACCCCGCCCCGGGGTCAGAAAGGGCTTCAACACTACCGCCTTTATCCACAATCCACGATGGGCTCGTGCTTATAGACAAATCCAATCCATTCCTAGAATCAAGTCAAACTCTAATGGTAAGGTTATCAAATCAGCGAAACTCTTTTGTTTGTATAACAATGGGACAATTTCTATATATGTTATTCACACTAACGTCAGGCCCCCAATCCAGACTAGTTACATGCATGTCATATGCTAATTTCTCCATCACTGGGACTTTATCAAATACATGCCCCATGCACAGATTATGAATGAGTAGATCCAAAATCAATCAATGCATGCATTTCTATATCATCATATAAAGAAATATACCAAAGCCTATAACCTCAGATTCTGATCCCTCACGAGCCTCTCATGCTGATATGCCTCGTGCTTCACAAGCCGTAGGCATAAGACGATCTACCGGTCTCCGAAACTATGCCTCCTCGTCTCCCATACTCACGGGCCACCACGACCCCACACGGACTGAGTCAAAGTGGTGTCGTTAGATCTTCCTCCGCCACTTCCTTGTTGGCTTCCCATTATCCCCTAACTCGAGGACACCGTGCTTCAAATGTTCAAGGCTTCCACACCGAAACACCCTCCGTCACTATCCTCAAACTCCCAAATGCCTTCTATAGCAATGAGGCATCAGGTCCCTCCTGCCCAACCGGCTAATTCTACCCACCACGCAAGAATCGACCTTGCCTCCACTCTCGTAGCTTTAACCATATCTCCGATCGAGCCGGAGATTCTCAAACTTTTCTCCCCAGGAGGACGGCCTCTGTAAAACTTCTCTTTTGAAATCTTTCACGGTCGTTTAGTTTCTCTCTACTTTCATTGCAAAATGGGACCAACCGATGTAAACTACCTGCTTGGAGAGAAGTCATAGTGCCAAATACTCGATGGAATCATGTGAACCATCCTCAATCGTCTACACCGAAATGCCCCTGAGGACCAATTCCTTGCATACTTACTAAGATGGCTAAATTATTTTCTCATATTCAGCCACCGATAAGCTCCTTGGCTTCAAATTTATAACTGCTTTCCACTCTGGAATCCTCATACATTTCTGCATTATACTTCTGCCCGAACTTGGACAAAGAACTCCAAGCTTTGATTTAAATCCTTGGACTCGAAGCACTAGTTTCCACTAATCGTGAGTGCCTCACTGGCAATAGTGAGATCGCACATAATGCCTCCATCTGAGGATCTGCACCTTCACCCTTTCTAGCTTTTCTAACCAGAATTCGGCTTTCTCTGACTCTTCCATGCTCTAATCTGCACAATTCCTCTACTCCATGTCTCACAAAGGTTCATCGGGTTTCTGTGAGAGGTCAATTCATCCAAAACCCGAGCCATGTCTTGCGATATTCTCAAAGAAGGCTTCGTGCTCATTAGGTACATTACTTTTCAAAGGGTTCAAGCCGATAACCCTTGTTCTCGGGTTAACACTCAAAGAGCCTTCTTCTCAAAGCTTCCATCTCTCTACAAAACACCGTGACATCCAATGATCAGTGCCCACACATTACTAAACATAGGCTTTTCTATCATATATACTCTATTCAAGAGTCATTAAACCTAGGTTTTTCCAAACGCCTAAACCTAGGCTCGATACCACTTAACTCCAGACGCCCCACTCTATGATAGATGTCAAGTGAGGCTCATTTCTTTTTTTTTTTTTTTTTTAAACTTATAACCTTTTTACTACTTACATATTCATATAATGTTAAACAATTAACTTGTATTACATTCCAGAGCGTACAGATTACAAAATATAAATACAAGCTCCAAATATGTGGAAACAACAACATCTCATAATATTTCATTGGTTACAGCACTCATATACAAACAGATCCCAGCACCTTCCAGTTGGGCACCTGCTGCGGTGGCCTCGACCTGATGTGGATTGTCCCAGCCCCTCCTGCTTTCTTCCTCTTCGCACTCCACACCCGATTGAACACCCGTGCAAGCTTTACGCCTAATGGGAATATGACTCTATTAAGAGTCACCCCACTTCGATACAAATGCATATCACATATAACAAGCATGTGATTCTTATCATTTCTCATATATATACTTATCATAACCGCCCATTTCTTATCATCATCCATATACTTCTTCTCATGTCAACTGTATTTTACTTCTTGTTCTCGTAGAACTTATACTATCATCACATAGCAAAGGTTATGCTTCTCATATCATGTCATATATTCTCTACATTTCCTTTGCATATACTTGTCATTTCTTTTATGTTTCATGTCTGCATAAACCTTAGAAGTGGATACAGGAAACCATGAGGGCTCAAGGCGCGCTATATCAATGTGCGAGACAACGTACAGGCCCACATGATACCCGAAGGTATCAATCACCGTATGAGCATGCTGACCATCCATGAGTGCCCCGTAATATGATACCAAGGTATCACCGTATGCATGACCATTCATGAGTGCCCGGTAATATGAAACCCGAAGGTATCATCACGTATGAGACAAAGGACTATCTACGTGTGCCCAGAATATGATACCCGAAGGTATCATCACCGTATGAGCTGACTATCTCCCGAGTGCCCTGAGAGGCGCCGTGGTGACCCTTTCGGGGCCAATTGATCCAAACGGATCTATGTCATCGAATTAATCCGGTCGGAATATCCGTACAAAGAACCTGCTTTTCCTCCCCAATAGGCATGTCCATCTATCCTACCAAAGTTCCATGTACAATCAATGTGTATTTTCTGTTTAGTATATATCTCTTATTCCCGAATAATTATCATATTCTAATTATATAAGATATATATATATATATATATATATATATATATATATATCTACAATCATTTATTCATATCAAGCAAAATTTTCATATCTTCTCTTATATGCATAAATAACTACGCCGCGCATGTATGCCATTTAAAGGTCTACATGAATTCATAAGAGGCATTCATACAATGAATAACTATGATGCTTGTAGTTTCCACGTTTTTCGTGGGTTTTCCGAACTAAGATGAGTTCCAACCTTTAAAGCTTTATTGATGGGATTCTGACTCAATGGGATTTTAATAGAGTCTAAGAACACCCACCGTAGTTCGGGACGAAGGGTTACGACCTCCGTCGGAGTCACGCGCGCGCCTCGACGAGTCGACTGACCTGACGAGCTGAGCTGTCATGGAAGAGCTCGCTCTAACACCTCGGTCTGACATCTACTATCCTCCTCAGCATAAGGAACGTATTCTTGACTCCAATGGGCTTTCCATAGAGTCCACCAAATCTGGAAGTTCAAACGTAGAGTTATGACCTTCCTAAGTCGGAGGTAATGCGCATCAACCTTGACGAGTCGACGAGCTGCATCAAGTGACGTGAGCACCGTTGGATTCAGCATCGCTTGACGAAAATGCTTGAGATGTGCATCGCTTGACGAGCCCCGCTTTGACGAGTACTATTCGACGACCCCGCTTGACGAGTACCGCTTCGACGAAAGTACCGCTTGACGCACTTCGCTTGACGCAGCACGCTTGACGAAAGTAATCGCTGGACAGTACCGCTTGGACGAAAATAGTTTACCACCCCCTCGGCTTTCACGAAAGTACCGCTTGACGAAAGTACCGCTTTGACGACCCTCTTTGACGCACCACCGGCTGACGACCAATGCCGACGACCACCGCTTCGACGACTCGCTTCGACGACCTCGCTTGACCTAATTCCTCTCACCCATTCGATTGCTCAGAGTAAAAAGCACTATAACTTCTGATCTACAAGAGTGACCGGTAAATTCAAAATCCTAACATCAAGTTCATTGATGTGGCTACAATTTCACAGAAGGACTTACTGCCAAATTCTCCTTATTTCTGACCCAAAAACCCGTTCTAAGATCCGGCTACGTATACGGGTCGGATAATGGGAATTTTTCTCTCGGTTCAACTTGCAACTGCACTTTCAAATACATATTTAGGAGGCTTAAAGCTCTTCTTAACTCAACCCTACAAGAAATGAGTTTAGGAGTTCCCAAACCCAAACCATACATAAGATAGAGGGTTCTAAAACATGTATCCATACTGTCTAGACCAAAACTAGACTTCCATACAACCCAAGACATGTGTATTCATACCAATATTCACAGTTCCATACGCACCTAGTTTACATACACATATTCATGGTTCCATACTTTTCTATACCAAATCATAGTTCCACTACAAACCATATTTCTATACTCATTTGTAGTAGTTCCATACAAACCATTTCTATACTCATTCGTAGTTAGCTCCATACCTCGTGGATCTTCTTCTTCTTCTCTTCCTTTCTTTCTCTTCTCTCTTATCCGTATTTTTGCTCTCCATTCCTAATTCAAATGAGATATTTCCTTTGCTCTATCCTTATTTTGATCTTATCCTTTTTTATTTTACTTTGGTCCTTCAACTCTTATAATATTTGCAAATCAATTTATAATATTTACAATAGCCTCAAATCTTCTTTATTATTTGTAATTTAACTTATGCATATTCCTACTTTTGTTTTTATCTTTATTTTATTCCGAATAAATATACATTTACGTTTATTATACCCAAAACATGTTATAAAACTGTTAGGGTATAATTTGGGGTGTTACACCTTTCGGATTTCCCGACACATTAGAATCATTAAAAGCATAGCTTAACCTCATCTCCAATATATATCACTATTTCATCATAGGAATGGACAGGAGGTTAAAACTCTATGCTGATCCAAACCGCCTTTTACGATTTAGTTGTCCCTTCAACCTAGATATCGGGATTCCATCAATTAGGTGTGGTTTCCATCGTATTTGACTCTTCATTTTTAGCGCTTTAGTCCCATTCCCCGATGACTTCAACTAATTTCTATTTAACCCTTTTGGTTAGCTGATTCATTATTATCCTTGACTTTTACATAGTCAATAGAGATAACTCCAATGAGATTAGTTGTCTAATGGTGCTGTGTGTCTCCACGATGTGTCTGCATTCCCTTACCATTATACACACATTTCGCGCTTCGCTCTACTGCCGAATCGACTCATCACAATTGATGTGATATAGCCGCACAGCTTTGGCCACCTAGAATGCATTCCAAGAAATTACAGTAACCATTCAGCCTCTTCACCACATTTATCCAAAGCAATGAATTCGATTCCATAGTGGATCTAAGTTATTGCGCTTGTTTCGAGACTTCCATGAAATTATCGCACTCGCTAGTGTGAACACATATCCACTAGTCGACTTGAAGTTCTTCACATCGATATCCACAGCATCACTCGTATCCTTCCAATACAAATTGATATCTCTGTAGTGCAATCCATAATCACGAGTATACCGTAAGTATCTTAATACTCTTACAATTCCTTTCCAATGATCACCATTCGATTACTCGTGTATCTACTCAGCTTTACTCAATCACAGAAGTTTGGCATATCCTGGTTCATAACTCATCAAGTACATTAGGCTCCCAATCCACCCTGTAATACTCCAACCGAGATACACTTTCTCCCTCTATTTTTGACATATGAAGATTTACATCTATAGGTGTCCTAGCCACCTCAATGTAATCGCATCGAACTTATCTAGTATTTTATCCACATAATGTGATTGACTAAGAACTAGTCCATCGAGGTTCTCAAGATTTTACCCCAAAATCACATCAATGAAGTCCCATATCTTTCATGTCAAACTCCAGCTTAATATAGCCTTATAGACGGATCATTTCATCGTCACTCAACAATGAGCATGTCATCAACATACACACAAACAAACACACAGCTACGCATCGTATCCTCGACATATATACATTTATCACACTCATTGATTTTAAACCCATTAGGCCAAAGACTACGCTTATCAAACTTTTTGATGCCATTGTTTTGGTGCTTGTTTAAGGCCATATAGTGGACTTCACTAACTTGCAAACTTTCTTTCTTGTCCGAGCTACAAAACCCTCAAAGTTGTTCCGTGCATGTAGATCTCCTCATCTGTGATCTCCATTAAGAGTGCCAGCCTTCACATCCATTTGATGTATTTCAAGATTTCGTAACTGAAGAATAGCAAGTACCATTCGTATGGAAGTTATTCTCACAATTGGGAGAATAAGTATCAAAGTAATCAAGACCTTCCTTTGCTTGTAACCTTTAATTACAAGTCTCACAGACTTATTTCTTCAATTGTTCCATCGCCATTTTCCTTTGCAATCCACTTATACCCTAGTGGTTTACTACAAGGTCCACTAGTTCCCACGTATGGATTGCAAGATGGAATTAATTTCACTTTTGATGGCTTCTTTCAAGACCTTCTAAGGTTCACCGCTTCTTTATAGCTCACGAGGTTCACTCTCGACATATAAGTCGAAAATACGGACCGATGATTTTTCGTCCTTATTCTTTGCTCGCGTCGAGGTTCATCTTCAACCTCTTCTTCTTGTTCTTGTTCTTGATCGACTATCTTCATTCATAGTCTCGAATGTTGGCAAACGAACTTGGTCCCTCGAACTTACATGAGCGTGTTCAAAAAATGGCGAATTCCTTGATTCCATAATCGTATTCTTGTGTATATCGGGATTCGGACTTATACTCTGAAAAATCGATAAGCACTACTATTTTGTGCATAGCGATGAAGATCGATCAACGGTCTTGGACTATTTTCACCTTTTTAGGTGTTGGAACAGCCACTTTGGCAAGACACCCCCACATTCGTAGGTATTTATAGGAAGGTTGTCTTCCTTTCCACCATATGGTGTCTTTTGTTCATCCTTCAGGGGTACCTTATTTAAAAGGTAATTCAGGCAAATAGCTTTATGTTACGAGGTAACCCATAACTTATTAGCATTGCATTCATCATTTCTTTTAATGTACGATTTTTACGCTCAGCCACACCATTTGACTGAGGTGAATATGGTGGAGTGACTTCATGTCTAATCCCATGTTGTCCACAGTAATCCTGTCCGGTGTTGTACTCACCACCACGATCACTTCTAATCGCACAATTTTCTTATTAAGTTGATTTTCAACTTCAACTTTGTAGAAAACAAATTTTCTAAAGCTTCATCCTTGCTCTTAAGCAAATACACATAGCAATACTTCATGCTATCGTCAACAAAAGTAATAAAATACTTATTGCCACCCCTTGTCGGTGCAAATTTAAGATCACATATGTCACTATGGATCATATCAAGGTTGATGTTTCTTTGTCGTTTGAAAAAGATGACCTTGTGTTTTGACTTCAACACAAGTCTCACACTTGTTGTTATCAATTTGATATGTGGGAATATGACTTAAGTTAATTAATCTCCTCGAGAACCATAGTAACATGTCGGAAGTCTACCATGCCATAAACAAGACTCCAACAAATACGCAGAAGAAGTACTTGCTTTATTCATTGTTTGAGCTTTACAGTCACTAACATTAGTTTAAACAACCATTACAAACATATCCCTTTCCCACGAACATCACGACTTGAACCAGATAACCTTGTATGAGATGATACCATCTAAATCGTGTTTGTTCAGCAGTGAACGAAACCAAATTCTTACGGATCTCGGTACATCTGGCCCACATTGTTGAAGTGTCGAGGACTTTCGAGAAGTCATCTTCCAAGATCACTTTTGTCACCAGATCAGCCGGACTATTATGAAATTCCCATGAACAACCTCCCTGCTATCAGGCGGGTTGAAGGAAGTAGAACATATTCTGTCGGCGGACATGGCGGTTGCACGATGTCGATCCACCACTCCTTTGGGTTTGACCCAATCAGGTTCACTTCAGAGACTACTGTTGAGAGGTTCATGTCATCAACCTCTTGTGTGATTTTTTCCATCACATTTGCCTCCTTGTTCTTATTTTTCCTCGGCAGTCTACAATCACGCGGCTTGTGACCCCATCTTGTCCCTGATTGAAGCACTTCCCTTGGAATTCGCTTCTTGGATATTCCTCCTTTGGTCGAATTGACCTTTGGTTGTTCTCTTTTTGAACTTGGGCTGACCATGCTCCTTACATTGGCCTTTACTTCTTGAAATGAACCCCTCTTCTCGGAACGCTGTTGTGCTTCTTCAATTCGAGTCGACAATCAATTCTTCGACGTTCGACCTTTCGCTTATGCTTGGTGTAGTTCTTGAAGTCCTTCCACCCAGGAGGCAGCTTCTCAATAATAGCAGCAACTTGAAGGCTTCACTCAAGACCATCCCTTCAGAATGAATCTCATGAAGAATTAACTGAAATTCTTGTACTTGACTGACCACAGTCTTGGAGTCCACCATTTTGTAATCTAGGAATCGGCCCACGACAAATTTCTTAGCACCAGCATCCTCAGTCTTATATTTCTTGTGCAGTGACTCCCAGTTCTTAGTTGTCTTCTTCACCGAGATCAAACATTGTCGCAGAAACATCATTTAGGTATTTCATGACATAATTCGAGACATAGATGGTCGGAACTCTTTACATCGCCGTGAGAGAACCTCTATCCTCTTCATTTCACTTGAGGTGGATTCTCAATTAAAAACCTCATGGAGTTCGGTGTGGTCGAATCAGCGACCTGACTTTTGAAATTCAAGCCATTGAATTTCTGGTTTCGGCGTGGTTCACGAGGCCGTCCTGGTACAGCGTTGGCACTTGTCTTGCGCTGGAATAGGTACTTGTGTGCCCCCCCGGGGTTGGAAAGATTCCCCCCACATTGGCCATTTTCTGTTAAAACAGAAACTATTAATTTATTGATTTCCAAAAAATGCAACAAATAATATTTCAACAAAAAAGTATTTTTTCTCTCTCTCACGTGGCGTCGGCATGCATGCCATGTCTTCGACCGCGTCAGCGCCTGGTGGCGAATGTGTCGTAGCCGTCGACACCTAACCAGCAGATTGCCCAACCACGCGACCAATGACCTGCGCCCGAACCCTGACCTTGTAGCGACCCGGCGTGTCCACCCCGGCCGCGACCGCTGACGCGTGCCTGCTGCTCTGGGCCCACATATACAGCCCGGCCCGCACGCGACTGACTTTCGGCCGGAAACGCGTGACCGACCCGCTGCCCGAACCTCACAGTCGGCCTTCGGCAAGCGAGACCAGCGCCTCGGCCTTGCAAGCCGCATGCGTGCGACCCGGATCCAACTGGCGCGTTCAGCTCACGCCGACCTCCCGGTAGGTCAAATGACCCATTTCGGTGTGCCCGATTTGCTTGGTGATCGAAAAAACAAATTCGACCGCGAACTCCAGTGATGGGTGCCTATCTTCGTCCCAACGCCAAGGCACAGATCCATTGTTTCAAAAATTTAATAAAGCGGAATTTTCAAACAAATTTATAAACTAAGTTTTACGGGAAAAAAAATTTAATCAGGATATTCTTGTCTGCAACAAAGGTGAACAAACATGTATATATCTAAATTAACAAAATAAACCAAGGAAAATCTCACTCACTTCCAACTTTGTTCTTTGCTCAAAAAGCGGAAATTCGTTTTAAGATTGTTGGTTAATTACATACGATGGCTTATAGATTATATAAAATTATAAATATAACTTACACCATGTAGATAGCAAATTCTAAATTACAAATCAATAAATAAAATGAAATTAAGATTAGTAAACAACACGTTCAACAAATAGAATATGAATACGGTATGATTCGAGGGCTGTGAAAGCACAGTTTCCTTCGCAATTCGCTCCACACACGGTGCTTGTGTCAGTGGAGTGTTGGAGTCTCGGGATCCTGACAGATTAGCAGGAAATTTAAAAATTGCCCCAAAATTCTATACCACTTGAACCTAAAGAAGCCTTCCAACTCACATCTTGAAGTAACACAACGTGTATTTTCCATGCACCCCTAGAGCCAATAAATATAAGCTCTCACGCGAGAATAAACCGTTTCCAAAACATAATTTAAAACATATTTATTACAGATTTATTCACTAAAAAACGTTACTAATTTAAAACATATTTATTACAATTTATTCACACCAAATAAAACGTTACTAATTTAAAACATATATATTACAATTTATTCACAAACAAAACGTTACTAAACGTTTAAAAATCCAACAGATACATGGATCGAGTATGCTGTCCATACAAACTACGGGCCACAGGGTAAGAGATGAAGACTCCTCTTGCTTTCTTAATCTTGGCTATCTTCTCACTTCTCCTTGTGAGTATTTTTCAGTTTATTTCCCATTCTTTTCACTTAATCCTTTCAGATCTTTAATTTGTCGAACACTTGGCGTTCATGTTAATTGAGGATTTGAATCTAACATTCTAAGCGAGATTAATTTCTCTATTACTGAGCAGTTATGCAGCACCGCAGATGGAAAAAAATACCCAGAAAAATACTGGGGCAAAGGTATAAATCTGAGGATGCAGCTGGTGGCGCGGGAAAAGATATCTGACGAGTTCGACGGTTGGACGGTTGATCAAGGCGATGAAGCTGAGGAGAAGGCGGGGCTTCTTGGGACCTCCTCTGAACCAGTTGGCAGCGGTGGTGGTGGAGATCCCAAAGAAGAGAAGCCTGACGGCACCGCCTCCAAACCAGTTGGCAGTGGCGATGGTTGTGTGGTGATCTTTAAAAGAAGAGAAGTCTCCTGCAAATGAATAAGAACATACGTAGTATGAAAGTGTGAACTGAGAAAGTGTTTTAATTGTGGATGATGATATCTCAATTAAACTTGTGTGAAATAATTTCTCTTATATATCATGGTTATTTGGGATGTGAAATAATCTATATATATATATATATATATATATATATATATATATATATATATATATATTTACTTTGCAATGTGCACTATTACATTGTACTTACTACTTCTTACAAGAATTCTATTCCGAACCTTAGGTGCACCTATCACATTCCTCCCCAACATTAAAAAATATTGAAAAACATTTCATGCTTATGCTTATGAAAGACTTAAAACTCTCTTAAATCCTTTTGAATTGAGCAAATATTTGTAGGCCAGAAATTCGATTTGCGGAATAAGGGCAAATCGTAATTTTGATTACAAAATTTTAATTCTGTTAAAAATCCGTGATTAATTACTTTGAATCTCGGATATTAAAGCGGATTTTCGTTGGAATGGAATCTAAATCTAGTTATACGTAAAAAATTTCGCAATTTCTTTGAGGCAGCGGTCGGATTTGACACGTTTTCCAGGCGTAGCGGTTCGGGTCACGTAAGCCGATTTCCGATCGACGAAAACCTGAAATAACATGTACTCATGTACCATAAGTGGTATGAGTAGAGAAATAACTAAAATGGACGGCCGAGAGATAGTGCGAATATCAGTCCCAGTGAATAGAGGGACATAAAGGTCGTTTAGAAATTTATTTTAAGTATTAAAAAAAAGGACGAAATAGCCAATAGTCATTCATCCTCTTCATTTAGCCAAAAAAAAACGTGAGGAGCTTGATTTCTTTGATCCAGTAGGTGGGTGTTGAGAGAGTTTTAGAGAGAGAGAGCACTTCTCTCTAGGTTTGCACACGATCCGACCGTTGACGGACTTCGGGGTGAGGCTTGATCTACAGCGGGCAGGCTGCGCGTGGACTCGGTTTTAGTGAGTTTCTTCAAACTCCTCGGTAGGATTTCTCCTACTTGGGTTTTATTACATTTTAAGTGTTTTGTTGATGTTTCGGTTGTTTGGCGTGAGGGCGTTGGTCGGTCCAAACATGGGACGAATTGTCTAAAATTTTTAGAGGAGAAAATGGCGACAGTGAGTACGCTCCACGGCAATTGGGTTCACAGCGATGGTTTTGTGTGTTAAATCATGCTTTGATGGAATTTGGGCGAATGGCGTGAATTTCGGGTTCACTAAGTGAGCTAGTTGATTTGTGATCTTTAGGAATAGTAGTAGGGGTTTTCACTATTCCCCGAACAATGTTCTAAAATACATTTTTGTGAAAATATGTGTTTGGTTAGAAATGGTCGATAAGATTGCTTGTGTTTGAAAGATTAGCCCAGTGAGCTAATTTTGGTGTTTGAAAAGCGATTTCATAACATGTTGTATGAATTAATTTTTATGTAAATATATTCATGTTTATATGTTGCATGTGGTTTAAGTAATAATTGGAGCTGGCATACATGCATTCCATATGCCTTTGGAACATCCTAAGACCATAGGAATTAGTGCGTAGAGATGAGTCTAGAGAAAACGGTTGGAGGTGATGCAAAATGTTGGTATCGAATTAGTCCAAACTAAAATAATATATCCAGCCGTCAGACGGCCAGGGTTGATATTTATTCATCGGAGTAGTCCATAAACTAAATAATATATCAGCGGAATCGGGCCGGCCGGTTGATATATATTCATGAAGTGATATAAACAGGCAATATATATCGATGTCGAATGGCGCGATTGATATATTCATCGGAAGGTTGCCCACTAATAAGCGAATATTCTCATACGAGGCTTAGGCGAGTGTGGAAGTCGATGAGGACTCGGGATGCGAGTTGGTCGTAGACATTCAAGTAGGATCATGCATTTGCTTGAATGTGTGTTTAAGTGGAACATTGCTTGCACTTAGTGGTGAGTAGCTATAGGGCGATTCTCCTCGACTTTAGCTCACCCAGTCGTGGGATCCAGTTTTTTCTGGTCGGGAGCGTGCGAGAGCGTCTAGAGGTTTATTGTGAAGAAAGTAGGGATGTGGCCTTGGTGGTTGTACATGTATTAGAACTCTTTAAGTTTAATATATGTATTGTTTTAAGTAAAAATATTAACTCTTGTAACTATTGGGTATATAGTTAGTTTCTAGTTGGCATGTACATTGATGCGTTATGGGCTAGTAGCCGCATTGGATATATATTGTATATATTGAGCCCATTTTGGAGACGGGTATATCCCAGTCTTGTATTTAGGTAGAGCTCCCCGTCACAAAGGAGACTGCAGATTTTCTAAAGTGGTGTCGGGTAACGAAGCGTCCACTATGATACGTGAGTTGTGGGTAGTCAACGGACCCCCGGGTTTTGGGGCGTCACAAATATTATTAAAAATAATTGTTCAAATTTTAAATAAAATTTAGTTTAAAATTGGAATCAGCGTTATAAAAATCGTTCCAGACTAACCGATCATACATATTCAACCGTTGATGGATCGATTTTCTGGTCAGTTTAAACCTCAAACCAAATGGTAAAACAAACTGCCCTTCAGTCATGCAAAATGATGATTGATTCGTGCCACGGTAGGGTGAGCGGAATCAACAAAATTTGTTTCCTATGTTCCTCTCTTCACTTGCGTGGTATTTCTTTGCCGAGTATGGTGATCTAAATTCGAACACGGGGATGGGTTTCATCCTATGAATGACTACATCAGTGTTGAAAATAAAGAGGCTTTTTAATTTGGATTTTGGATTTGTTTCAAAAGCGATGAAGTTGTTTGAATCTTTGATTAATTTAAAGTGAGTGAAGTGTGAAAAGGTAACTTTGAAGGTTTAGGTCACTAAGCTTGACAACATGGGAGTAGCAAGTGTCCTCGGGTTTTATCCTGCATCATGGCAAGCAACCTATAGTCAAGCCATACTTAGGATCTTTGTTTAGCTAGAAAACTGCCACAAAAACCTCTATTTGGTCAACCACGGGCAACATGCATTTCTGACCCTTTTAGTTTAAAGCCTAGCACTCGACCTCGTTCGGAGTGGCTCGTAAAGCCGTCTAAAGAACTCTTGGTGCATCAACAATAAGTATGCACCTAAAGCATGGTAAGTATTGGCCAGTAATGACATTAAGTGATATTCAACCCTAATTTGAAAAAATTTGGGGCCATAAATACGAATTACTGTGGCATTTAAAACATGAGGACAACTTCTGGCTGCCCCAAAAACCAAACTAGCAACCCTCTTAACTACCAAAGTTATGAGACTTAGCCAAGCATCTCTTGAGTTGTCATCCTCAAGAGGGGTGTTTGGTAGCCTAGAAAATGAAAGAAAGAGGAGAGAGAAGAGAGAAAAGAAAAACCTAAGTGAAAATTTGCGGAGATATTTACATAAATGAAAAGTTGTAAGATTGCTTAGGGTTACAAAATGATGGGGGCCTATAGGCCACCCAATGTGTGAAAACTACAGAAAGCCCTAATATATTGGCTCATACAAGGGACAAGGAGGTAATACACCAAAACGGGGTCGTTTGGCATTAATTACACAAATTTAACAGGGCAGGAATTTCGCTATGCAGGAAAATTTCGCTAGGTAGCGAAAATTTCGCTAGCCTAGCGAAATTGCACAGAGATAGCGAAAATGAGAATTTTCGCTATGCACAGTGAATTTCGCTAGGCACAGTGATTTTCGCTATATAGCGAAATTTCGCTAGCCTAGCGAAATTTCTCAATTTCGCTAGGATTGCGAAATTTTCGCTATGGCTGCGAAATTTTCGCAATCCCAGCGAAATTTTCGCAATCATAGCGAAATTTCTAAGTGATGTTCTTCTTTGCTTTGCCCTCTTGCACCCCTGCGTATCCTCCATCTTCACTTTGCCTTCAGACATCACTGAATTTTTGATATGTTGATGGTACGGAAATAGTTTCAATCTTCATGGTTCCAGCATCTCGATATCAGGGTCGACTTTAATAGACGAGGTACACAAAAACCTGCAAAATAACCACAAATAACCTCGAAATGGCATAAGTGATACTAAGTAGACCTGAACACCTCAATTGGCTCAATTGATACGATTAGTGCGCAAAAAGCACTTAAAACCTATCTCGAATAGAACAAAATAGCACTTTTGGGCACTAATCACACCCTGACCAGACAGTTATGATCCTGCTTGATCTGAAAATAAAGAGCATGCATGCGTTGATTTTCTCAAAAGTTTATATGGTTCAAAAAGGGGTATATACATATAGACATTTACCTTTAAAATGAACAATTGATATAAGCTTGCAAACTACGACATGAAGCAAAAAAACCATATAAGAACAATTTTGGGTCAACATCGTCCATAGTAGAAATCAACTTTGAATTTCCTAGTCTAATGGTTCTTAATATAGCAGTTGAGCCAATAAAGTGCAATTGACCTCCCCAACCTGGCCTGGCATGGCCTTAAGCTGTTGAACAACCTAGATAGGGAAAGCTACACTCTTAACAACATTCTTCCACATTGTAGGGTCACGATGCTCAAAACTCGACTTCACCAAAGTCAAAGTGTAGCGGTCCGCAGGTGACTCTGACCAATTAAGGTTTAGGGCATCGGCGGATCGCTGACCACAACTGCAGGCTTCACCCGGACTCCGAATGATCACCGAGAATCAAGCACCTGGTCGCTAAACTCTACCCATTCTGGTATAGCGAACACTAAGTCGATGACTCCCGACCAGGTGGTTTAGGGCATCGGGCTTGAAGGCTTTCGCCATACCCCTCGGACCGTGCTCGGGTTTCAAGAAGCTAGTGTCACGACTTTATTTTCTTTTTCTTCTGCTTTTCTTTGCTTTTCTTTTCTTTCCTTTTGGAAGACTACATTGGTCTTCAATATGATGCTACAAACCTATGTGGGGTTTGCCCGGCCCTTTGCCAAGGCGGCTATCTTAGTGAAAGGAGGCAAAATTTGACAACCTATTGGTGCAATCGGTGTGCGGTGTGTGGGAATTAGCTTGGGGGAATGTTCAAGGTTAGAAATGTGCAGACTGGCGACCTTATTGCTTCAAACATGGACTTGTTCTAGCATTAAGGTAACATGCAAGGTTTACTTTTCGATTAAAGGCAATTCGATTGTTGATTAAAGCAATTAATTGTTGATTAAAGCGATTCAATTGTTCAATTGAAGACAAAAACAGATTTTAAAAATGGGGACACAAAGATTTTGCAAAAGTGAGTAATATATATATAACAACGTATGAAAACATTAGCCAAAATGGCTGAATGCATACATATCAAGCTATTACAAAATATCCTTTGCCTACTATGGCTAATACATGAATCCTACACAGTATTGGTAGGCGGAGTTGATAAAGTGATAACTATACAAAAATCCGTAAAAAGAAATCGATACCTCGCTCCTGTGGTGGTGAGTCTGCCAACTGCTAGCTGCTGGCATGACATATCGAAAACTGCTAGCTGCCGGTGGGCTCGCTCTTACGGTCGAGCGAGATACCCCGAATGTGTCATGATCTGGCTGCGACATGGAGTAATGATGATGACCTAGAGTGGCCTCAGCTTGAGCCAACCTCTGGTCCTGTGCTGCCTAGGTAGCGGCTTGATGAATATAGCATCCATCACTGCTATCTCTCGGTGGGCATGTACATACTCCGTGAATCTTTGTGATGTAAATGATGGAGCCGGGAGTATCGGTAAGACTGCGGTGGAAGTAGGTAGAGTAGGAGATGGAGGAGAATGATCGGGCAGTGGACTCCTCTCCATCTCAGGCTCGAAGCCACATTACCCCCTCTGTGAGAATGCTACGCCTGCTGAGCGAGACCTCCTCCTTGTCCTATTTCTTTGGAGGAGAAAAGATATGGGCATCACCATCGCTCGCTCCATCGACAGGACCTGAGGGCATCTAAATCCCCGTTCGCTGCGGGGCTCCTCTGGAAAGCCCAAGTGCTCGAGGACCTGGCATAATAGTCTTGGCATCAGCAGTGGAAGACTCTCAGCTCAAGCCAGGCCCTTACGGTGGACCTTATCTTCGAAATGCATCAAGGAGGTCATCACCCATTTCGGAGGACTAAACCGGTATCCCTACGAGATCGGTAGAAGCCTCCCGAGGATGGCCCCTACGGTATGCGTGGTGCTGCAGCGAAGGCTGGTCTGAATAGGTGATCTATCGGTAGCATCGAAGGCGGGGCGCATCTGAAGCAGCCTGTTGTGGTGTCTCGAGCAAGAATGCGGACCATCTCCCACTGAGGTGGGTGAGACCAATCTCGATAACCCTACGAGATTGGCTGCGATTATCACAGCTAGGCCCCAGCGCGGCGATATGTCCCGCATTTTGCTTTCACAGCCTCTGGCGATCATCGATGGTGAGCCGGGCTCGACGGTAAGGCTCCCAGAGAGGTCATCAATGGTAGAGCGCCGACCACCGGTAATAAAAGCGCACCGGCGTCGCGAATGGCAGCGGGGAGTAGTGCTTCGATCAACCGCGCTCGAGTCCTTAGTCTGGGATCCGCCAACGTAGCGGGCGTGTAATATGACTCCTGGCATGGAAGTCTCCGAATGGCGCTGGCGTTCAGAATAGGTGCGACGAATGCGACCTCCGATCTGGAAATTTGTGACCGCTGGCCCGAAGAGGTTGCCTCTGCTTGCTAGCGTGGCGGAGGCAATTTGAGGTCTAGATGAGGGCGACTCACCGGGCACGAAATGCGAATTAAAACGGAGTAGAGCCCTCTAGATCTCCCGAGCCGCAATTGTGAGGCAGGGGTCCCATCCGCGTCGATGCTACCTCCCTAGCCCTAAGGGCTCCTCGGGAATTTGCCTCGGGGGTTGGTGATGGGCCGGGTGAGGGGCCTGTGAGTCTGCTCCTCTCGCTCGGGGGTCTTGGAACGACCGGGTCTCGGCGGGACCACCTGCGTGCGCACCATAGCTAAAGTCTGAGGACTCAAAGCGGGCGGGCGGTGCTCGGGGGACACAGGGCAGTGGACTAGGGCTCCCACGGCTAGTGAAGCTCAACTGTGGCAATTTGATCACACTCGATCAGAACCTGGTGAACCGGGGCTCGCGAGCGATGGTGAGAACACCGGCCGGCGGTGGTAGGCTGAATGCCGGCGGTCATAGTGGCGTGGTGTGGGTGCGGCAGGTGCGACGCGTGCGGGCTCGGGAGCTCGAGGCTGGCTGTATGATAGCTTCCGATCGAGGCTCGGCACGGGGTGTCGGTTGTTGGTCTGGTGGTGGAGTGGCTCTGCCAGTGGCCTCGGGCGGCGGCGTGAAGTAGGTGGCGCCAGGGCTCATTTGTGACTCACGACCCGAAAGGCTTCGAATCTTGGGGAAGGAAGAGATGAAATGAATGGCTTTGGCCCTCCTGGGTTTAAATAAAATTTGAAGTATTTAGAAAGTGATTTCTTTAATTTTGCTGTTATAGCGAAATTCCTTCACTATAATTCACATTTTCAACATTAAAAATGAAAATTAAAATATTACTAAAAAAAAAATAAATAAATAAAATTATTATTTAAAATATGTCTAATTTAATATAAGTTAATATAAAATTTAAACAAATTTACTTAAAATAAGCTACTAAATTAGGAAATTTTAAGAAATAGCTAAGAAAATGGAAATTGACTAAATTAAAATAAAAGCAAAAATTGACTGAGGCTTAATTCGGTTTTGAGAACATGAATTGATTAAATATTACAAAATTACCGAGGTGAGGAGAATAGTCTCACTAATGGCGTGCTGAGTGTTCCTTGGTGTTGGATTTCCCATTGTGCTTGGCTTCATGATTGAATTTGAGCGAAGCGGTACCTGCTGGTGAAGCGATGGCAAAACCAAAACCTCTGTTTGCACCTTGGTTGGCCATTTCCTGCATTTCTTGGTCATTCGGATCCACAGCTGGAGCCAGACACATTTCATCTGTCACTTGATTTTAGGTTCTTCACACTTGTGCTTGTTTGTTGAAGTGAAATATGTTCAACTCGATGTCATGTTACCAAATGTAAGTTGCATGACCCGTTCGACAATTGATGATTGCATTGGCGATCGGCGAAATGGTCCTTCCTAGGATGATTGGTTATGATTAGGCTCATTTGCAATTGGCTGGTGTCAGAAACCACTTCTGCAAAATCTTGGGTAGTAGAATTTGTCTACTTTCACCAGACATCTTCAACTATTCCTTAGGAATCTTTCTCAAGTCGATCGGCTGTAGTGTGATGTTATTGGGTTTAAGTTCACCCCGAACCTAGCGCTTATACCTTTGAGTATGGCGGTGAGTTCTACTTGGCCCCCAAATCTAGCGTTGATTTGTACATACTAGTCCACATGTTGGTGTGGGAGATCCGGGGATCCTTGTATTTATTTGGGTTTGCTTTGGATTATGGCAACGACTTGTTCGATTAAAATGCCTTCTTCTCGATACCAACCCTTTTTGATTGTACAAAGATCCTTCAAAACTTTGCATAAGCGAGACTTACGCGTGTATCAAAAAGATGTATTACTACAGGTTCAGGTCTTACCTGGGTCCACTCTATGCATCTAAGTGCGTGGAATAGTGCAATGTTCATGAGTCCTGCCAATGTTTGTCCATTCCCCTTCTCCTTTCTACAGTTTCTTGGGCTTGGGCATGGCGAGATCCAACCTCTTTTCAACTCCTCGGGGTGATTATAGCCTTGACCTCGTCCATTCTGGTGCTAGATGAACTACCTCATGCACTCACTTTTGGATTTACAGTGTTTGGGAAGGAAACCTTCCTCTCTCTGTACCTCCAGAATGGTTGATCTTTGTGATTAGATCGCAAGTTGTCTACTTCGATTAAGATTGCTCTCAAGCCGTCTATTCTCTTGTTCGCGATGCTCTCACAGTGTCAATCCTTTGTGCCGGTTGCACATTGATCCCTTTGTTCTTCCACAAGTTACCTACCACCTTACTCAAATTCAATATGGCTTTGTTCACAGTGAGGATGGAGGTGGTTTGTGGTTGAAGGTGGAACAAGCGTGGTTTTGGCACAGGGAGTACATAGGCGAGGATTGGGTTTCCGGGGAGAGTTAGGGTGATTCCTCCGGTGGAATTGTAGGTATTTTCCATATGGAGCATTGGGTTGTGGAGGCTTATTTTGACCTCGGCATTTATATTCTGATATCAAATCCTTCAGCGAAGGGAGCCATAGGATCTTGTTCTTAAGTGGGCAGAGGATTTGGAAATTGGTGCATGGATTGGCTTGTGCGGGATTCCTGATCCTTTGCACCGCACTTCATGGAGCCTTTTCATTCAGCTCCTCCACCTTCTAAGTGGAGTTGAAATTCTAGCCCTTCATTTATATCCTCACGACGATTCATACATCCCACTCCTAGAAGGGTTGATAAAGGCCTCATTTTCCATTTCTCTAGGGGTTTGGCTCGTCCCGACCCTTAAGTTTCAGCCACATAGTTTAAAAATCCATGGCTTCATCGGGATCTTGCCAAAAAATCTCCTCCACACATGGTCTCCCGATACTTAGTTTCATGGCAGGAGCATACCACCATAGAGTGGTTCCTGAGCATCCATGTATCAAACCCATGGTGTGGGCAGCCACGCGATAGTCTCATAATCTCTCCCGGCCTTGGTAGAACCTCTCACCATCTTGGTACGCAAAGGTGTAAATTTGTCTCTTCAAATTGTTGGTCTTGTAGACCTTGAAGAATTTCTTAAGAATTACGCAGCTCACCCCAATTTCTAATGGTTCTGGGCCTCGATGAGTTCAAGCCAAATCTTGGCCTTGTCCTTTGAGTTAGTGATAACTGACAACACAATCCATGTCCATCTTACCTTCCTTAAAGGTTGTGCATACCTCCTCAATCTCGCCTGTGTGTATGGGTTTCTGTTTTCCGCCATGATAGAGTGGGAGCGAGGCTGGTGGGTCTGCTTTGCTACATCCTCAGCTGGGAGGTATGATACGGGAAGGGGCATTAACTCTAGGAGGGTGTGTGTGTTCCTCGTCAGTCTATAGAATTTGTTGGATTCATAGGGGTGCATGGTGACTCTTGGGTTCCTCGGGTAGGTGCTCCATGGTGTCCTTTATTACTGCTTTATGCCCTTGCTTGCCCCTTTTCCAATTGGTATGCGATTCTCTATATCGTCTACCCGATGTCTCTCTTTCCAGTGGTGCATAAACACACCATTACACAACTAAGACCACGAAATAGCCTGAAACAAACTTGCAAAAAAGAGGTTATTGTTAGCTAAAATAAGCGGCTGTAAAAAAACATAACGATGCGATGGCGTAAATGGTGAAAACTTGCGATTATAATATTAAAAATTCAAAAGGGTCTAAGGTCACCTACACTTGTAATGAGGATTACAAGTACACTTCAACTCATCATACGTAGTTTGGCAATCCCCGCATCAGCCATTTGATTCGTGCACCCAGTAGGTGTTTTAATCAACAAAAATTGTTTTATAGCTTCCCTACTCGCCGTAGTCAAGCTACCGCAAAGATAGTGGTTCAGGCCGAACACTGGGATGGGTTTTCATCCTATGAATGACTCGTGACGTTGCTGAAAATGGCGAGGCTTTTTAATTTGGATTGATTTGTTTCAAAACAGCCGAAGTCAGTTTGGCGTCGATTAATTGTAAAACTCGAAAGTGAAGTGTGAAAAGGTAACTTCAAGGTTTAGGTCACTAGCTTCGACAACATAGTAACAAGTGTCCTCGGTTTTATCGCACTAAGTGGCAAGCAACCTATAGTCCAAGCCATAACCGGATCTTTGTTTAACTAGGAAAAACCTAACTCAGAAACACTTATTTGAGTCAACACAGGCAACATGCATTTACGTACCTTTAGTTTAAAACCCTAGCACTCAACCTCATTTCAAAGGGTCAGAAGGCCATCTAAAGAATAACAAGGTATCTAACAATAAGTATGCATCAGAATTCTAAAGTACATGGTAAGTATTGGCCAAAGTAATGACATTAAATGATATTCAACCCTAATTCTGAAAAGCTTGATTACAAATACGCACTGTAGTATTTAAAACATGAGGACAACTCGCAACTCGCCCCAAAACCAAGCAAGAACCCTCCTCTTCAAAGTTATGAGACTTAAGCAAGCATCTCTTGAGTTGTCATCCTCAAGAGGGTATTTATACAGAAAATGAAAGAGTGAGAGAAGAGGTAACAAAACTAAACCGAAAGCTACGGGAGATATTTACATAAATGAAAAGTCGCTAAAAGATCGTTTAGGGGTTACAAAATGATTGGGGGCTTATATAGGCCACCCAATATGTGAAACTACAAGAAAGCCTAATATATTGTCATACAAGGGAATAAGGGAGGTAACACACCAAAACGGGGTCGTTTGGCATTAATTACAATAAATTTAATGTATGTGAATTTCTTATAGTATCATGATTACAATTTAATGAAATTCTTCGCTTAGCCTAGCTTAAAATTTGAGAGATAGCGAAATGGAGAATTTCGCTAGGGCACGTTGATTTTCGCTATATAGCGAAATTTCGCTAGCCTAGTTTAAATTCAATTTGCTAGATTGCTTAGCTCCCGCTATGTATTGCGAATTCGTGAACCCATCGAATTTAACCATAGCGAAATTTCCTAGAATTGATGTTCTTCACTGCTTTGCCTACTGCACCCCTACTGCATCCTCCATCTTCACTTTGCCTTCATTTCATCACTGAATGTTGATATGTTGATGGCTGGAAATAGTTTCACCTCTCATGGTTCAACACACTTCGATATCACCCACTTAATGGATCGAGGTACACAAAACCTCGCAAATAACCACAAATAACCCTCGAAATGGCATAAGTGATACTAAGTAGACCTGAACACCTCAATTGGCTCAATTGATACGATTAGTGCGCAAAAAGCACTCAAAACCTATCTCGAATAGGGCTCAAAATAGCACTTTTTGGGCATTAATCAATGATCGATCCTAGGATTTTGATCTAGTTGGATCATGGTCAAAAAACTATCCCACAAGTTCCAATGGGCTAACATTTTGATTTGGGTTAATGGTTATTTTTGCCCCTCCTATGGCTCGACGGTCAACTTAGCCCTTTAACAATTTTTTTTTGTCATTTTTGTTCATCAACTATGATTCAAATCCATTCAGTACCCTTAACCCTTAACCTTTTTTTGTCATTTTTAGATTTATAGAATTTAAAACCAATAATTTTTTCCCTTCTTTTCCTATGAAGTTGATATATAAAATTTAAAACATATTTAAACTCAATATTTTATTCCTAAACACTTCTTTTAAATCATTTTATTTATTTATATATATAAGTTTTAAATATTTTTTTGATAGAAAGTATTAAATAATTTTAAAACATATAATCTATTGAATAAATTTTAATTTTCTTTTATTTATCTATATAAAATTAAATATTTTATGAATATATAAATTTTAAATAATTTTAGTTATATAATTTTTTATTTTTATAAGCACAATCAAATATAATAAAATTATTTTTTAAAATTTTCTTTCATTTACACTTTTAAAGACAAACAAGCACTTTAAATTTTGTTTTAATATTTTTTCCCACGTGTTAAAACCGAATCAATGATTGAACCGAAAAAGTTACCAGTTCACGGTTCACTAGTTGAACCGATGGTCAAACCATGATTGAACCAGTGACGTAATAAATAGATAATTAATATATTATTAAAAATAAAAATAATTATAAATGGATTTGACCGATTCAACCGTCGATTCGACCGATTCTAAGAAAAACAGTTTTACCCTTTTAACCGAATAGGTTTTTGTTGCCAATCCATAGTCCAACCTGTGACACCCCAAATTCGAGGGTCCCATTGACAACCCGTCAACCTGTGGAATTCCTGTGGATTTCGGGTTACCCAATATCACATGGTTGTGTCCTATTTATCGGGATCCATATTTCCACAAAAAAATCGGGCAGAGTCTCCTTTGTTCGGAGAGTTCTACCCAACATACAACCTGTATAAGAGTAATCCATATGAGTTTATTTCAATACTCTTATACAAAACATATATTAAAACTAGTTTGTTCTAATATAGTTTACTTCCTAAGCACTCACCTCAATACGCCCTTTATCGGACCCATTCATTCATATTTAAATCAAAAATATGAAAATTAACAAGACGATACCATAAGAGTCCGATCATGGCCTCTTACCATAATTACATACCGACTATTTATACAATAGTCCAAAGAATTTACTCATAATTCTTTACATAAAATATTTTACAAAGTATTGTCAAGGGCCACATGTCGACCTTTCTTCAATCACACCAGCTGCCGTTCTCCCCGTACACCCCTCGTAATCCGAAAGTGGGGGTCCCACAACTATGAGCACCCAAGAGAAAAATTCTCCTACAAGGCTACTCCCGCCAAATGCAATACAATGGTGTACATAATACATCAAATCATATTCCATATTATGCAATCTTATATGGAATGTCTGCGGTCATGCATGAGATGAGACTCCTTATCTAATAACCCGAGTCCCGATCGACTCCTCACACTCGCAACGCCAAGTGTGAAAATCGCCATCGGTGTTTCACCCAATGACTTAAACCATCGGACAACCCTCCAATTTTCATTTATCAAACTCGCAGTTATTGCTTCTGGGTTACTAATTTCCGGGTCTCACCGTTAAAGCTTAGCAACGCTCTTTCCGACGCTCGCAACTTTCACAGCCGGATACATATGTCTAACCAAGAATAAAATTCGGGTCTTTCACCTTGGGGGGGATCTGCCCTATCGTGCTTCACCCAAACACACGTGATTTATTATTATTATTATTTTATACAACTGTGAGTCTCGATTTTGGACGTTGTCCCATTTCTGAGTTCACCACTCATTCACCAAGAATGGTGAATAACAATACCATATATGCACCCACACCCTACTCAACACGATGTGAGCGTGCATTTGAAATGCATGATGCCAATGCATTTTCCTTCATGTTACATGTATATATGAGTGCTACATGAAACATCAATACACCATGGACAATTATAATTTTTACATATAATTTACATCCAAGAATCCACTTAACATGATCATCAACATATATTAACATGATTTTTACACAACAACATGTTATTTAATATTTACAACAATTGTCACACCCCCATCCCTTACTGAAGAGGCGAGTATGTGCCTACACCCCATAGAACCCCCAACAGCACTTGAATGACTAGAGAATCCTCGTGGAAGCGGCTTCGTGTTGCTTGCTGAAAACCCGTATAAAAAAATTTTCTTTTCTAAACTTGTGATTTTATAAAATTTCGGCAGCGTAATAGCTGCATATAGGACATGTTCCAAATCCTGTAAACACAATTTACACTTTTCACAATATGGCAACCTACACACTCTTTCAAAGAGCCTTAGGCTCATCACATTTTCACAAAACAAAACTATGTACATACATATGCTCAACTGTACAAACTCAAAGTATTTCCTTACAAAAGTTACTTAATACAATACTATACTAGAAGTCAGGAGAATACTAAACACGGGAGCCTGGGCTTCAACCGTGCCGGTGGAAAGACCTGGGTCCACATCACCTAGGTGGAAGGGCCTTGGCCCACATCACCTTTTCCGATAAATATGGTGGAAAGACCTCGTGTCTACATCACCATATAATAGCTAGCGCACTAACCCTATATACTCCAGTATGTACCACGGTCCCCTTTAATATGTCATGATGTATGAACTAAGTTTTCCGACTAGGCAAATCTAAAATGCATGAAATGATGTCCTAACTTCACTGTGCACGTACAGAATACCTTTGATTGGTATGCTTGCTTAAAACTAGGATTTCTTAAGGCTTGTTTTATAAAAAAAACACACTTTTGCTTGCTTGTTTCTTAAAATATGGTTTTATAACTTAAACCATTAAGCTACTTATTTCTAAATCACATTGCTGCTTGTTTTTCAAATATGGTTTACAATCAAACCATTGCTTTCTTTGTATTTTTAAATATGGTTTAAGCAATCAAACCATTGTTGTTTTGTTTTTTAATACTTTAAAATTATTATTTTCATTTGAAATATGGTTTAATACTTTAAAACCATAACATACAAGTGTAAAATGATTTATAAATAATACACTAGTATTGAAAAATAGGTTTAGAACACTCACATTTCTAGTTACAAAACTTGAGCACGACTCCACAACTTCTCCACCTTTGCTTTTACCCTATACACTCAAGAGAATACGGCGGAAACATTAATCGCCTATGTACGTGTAAAACTTAACATATGCTTACAAAGAGACTATATTGAAACGGATTCGGATTTTAACGAAACTTCACACGCAAGTAACATTAGGGTCACACAACATTCATATAAAGCCAAATGAACAAATTATCCTTGAGCACAAAAAGTCCCTAAAAAAACCACTCATTTTGGCAATTTTTTTTCCAATAGTAATCTCTGGACTTTATTACCAAAAAATCATTCAAACGATCTTCAAAAATTATGAAACTCTCCAGATCAGTCTTTATATATTCAATGACATATCTTTAAATTTAAAATTTAAAATTCCTTCTCTAAGGCCATCAACCACATAACACAAGTTACAACATTTTTTGATGCCAAATTGGTTAGCTCACTGGATCACCTACTGTTATTCTTGATTTCTTGGGTCTTAACTCCATAAATTGGAAATGGTTCACTCATTTGAAGCTATGGTTCTAAGGTTTCTTCTCCAATTGGAATCACCCAATTTGGATCACCAAAACTCAGGTTATTGTATTTTACATCTAGATTACTCAAATTGGCAGAACATAATCTACACATAGCTCTACTTTGACAGATTTTTGGGCAATTTGGGGTTATAATTGTATACACTTCCTTCAAGTAAATTATTCCCTTAGAAGTCTATTTTACCCATAATTTTGAATCACTCAATTTGGATGAGTGAAACTCACCTTATGGCCAAAACACTATAACAATACCCAAAACAGAGCATAACCCATGAACTACATGAGCTCACCTTTAAGTCCGTATTTGGGAGCCTTAGATTTACAATTTGCTCTTGGTCCCCGCTATAAATTTGTAGCCCTATCTCTTATGGTTCTTTACCAATTGAATCACTTCATTTGGATGATTATAACTTAATCTATAGCCAAAACAAGAACATGGGTTTTTACAAAATTTTGACAGCATTTCCTTTGAAACCCCAACATTCTCCTTTTTTTTTTTACAACCATTCCTCAAATTCAATCCAACCAATCAAGACAATACAAAACAACCTCAAAAACCAATAGGAAATTTACCCAAAACCACACCACAAACACTTGTATTGGTGGTTTGGAACTTCTTACAACCAAACCCTAGGTAAAAATCCCAAGAATCCATACCAAGGTCTACCAATTCATATAAAACCATAGAAATATGATGGACTCCATGTTTATCTTATACCAACTACGGTTTTACCCACAGAACTTCAACAATTCTAGGGTTAGGATGATCTCCTAACAAAACCCTAGGTTTGGAACAAGCCAAAAATCCATACAAACCCTTAGTAATCCATACAAAACCAAAACCCAAGCAAAAATCTAAAGATCCATACCTTTATTTCTCCTTTTTCTCTTCTTCTCTTCCTTTCTCTCTTCTTCTCCCTTTTCTTCTCCCAAAACATGGAGCCCTAACTTGTGAGACCAAAAATAGAATGTTTGTTTGTCTCATCCCCTTTTTATATTATCATCTTTCCTTTAATTACAATTAAGTCCTCAAGTTTCTTTCTTTTTGCAAATCAACTTATGCTATATTCTATAATGGCATACTCTCTTCTTTTATTATGACCTTCATATCCTTTTTGACCAATTACAAATTTACCCTTATTCTAGTACAAAATTTCGGGTTCAATCAATTTATCATTTCACACTTTCATCCTTAACAACAATTCCCAAAAATACTACAATGGCACTTAAAAATCAAGAAAGTCTTTTGGTGCACATATGTGTCCCTACGGTTACATCGCACTACTACACCCCCTGACAAGGCATTACAACACACACACAAAAATGACTCCAAATTCGGGACTCCACATAAAAACAGGCACCTCTCGTCCCTTCACGAATTGGCCACCGAATTTCAGATACTAAAACACACCACACTCCGAACTCACCCAGACCAGCCTAAAAGTCCGAAAATCATGTCCAACCTGTTCGAAAACAATCCCAAAAATTCAACTTGAAATGTCCGAAACGCCCCAAAATTTCAAATTTCAGACTGTCCGAAATAGCCTCTAAAATTCCTAAAATTCTTACACTCACTTCAAAATTTGAGATTGAAATTTACGCTGGCCTCTCACCACCTTTACAAATCCCAAGCCATTAAATGACCTTTTAGCTAGAAATAACACAAGTAGAAAATCACTCGTGGAGTTTGATGAAACTCCAAGATTTTGGTACCCACGTGTAGCTCTCGTCGCGTAGATCAACTTTGCCTTCTGCTTCGATGAAACCCATGGGTCCGGTTTCCTTAGATATTGTGTTATAAGAAAGAGAAAAAAAATAAAACAATTATCTCTCTTCTAAAGCCTCCCTCCGCTTCGAATTTTTCTTTTTATTTTTTCGTTTGGCCATTTTTTGTTATTATTATTATTATTATTATTATTATTATTATTATTATTATTATTATCATTTTCTTTTTTCTTTTTCTTAATTCCTTTATTTCCTTTTATTACATCATCAATCATGTGACTAATTATGAGCCACACATTCAAGTACACCACATGGCTCTTGCCATGTGTCACTCTCTTGGGGTGCCATGTGGCATTCGACACTCTACGCCTCGAAAAACGTGTAATTCCGACTGTCTCGGAATTCGACGAAATTAGACGTGGTAGCTAGATTTCGCGAGACAATTTCAACGGTGAAGTCAATTTCGTCATCCGAGATCTAGAAAAATTCTGGTTTTTCGACCGAAATTACCGTTTTACCATTTTTCGAAAATTCGGATTTTCTGAGGTTTCACACAACCAGTCGGACCGGTTGGTTCGGTTTGGTTTTTATAACATTGTATTTTCCTTTATGCTTTTCTACTAACTTTTTTAAGCCCTTTCTATTTTCTTACAAAAATTTATGTCCATTCTTTAAATGTACAGATCTCCATTCAACCTACATCTAAAATAATTTATTTTTGCATATGTGACGCCCCGATCCGGGGGTCCATTGACAACCTATGGAATACATGTAGCCATTGAGTGTCTTAATGCCACAAAATAAGTGTCTCTCTACCCAAGACTCAAACATGAGTAAAAATGGTCACGTCGGGCCCATACATCCATACTCATCGAAATATAATCAACTATATTACAATACAAGAGTTAATTACACTCTTATACAACATGCATCAATCATAATGTTTCATACATGTTTTACAAAAATATGTAATCAAACCCACAACTCGGTTTTCTTTTCAAAAGCGGCCTCTAGTGAGCGTCATCTTCCTGAATACTCCTTGTACTTGAAAGGGGGATCCCACGACGGGGTGAGCAATACCAAGTAGTTGAATTCTCCTACGAGGGTTAATCCCACCTAAGTGCTCATGCAATGGCAAACACACATATTCAAGTGAATTCATGATTCCTACTCGAATGTTTACATGTTATGGATGAGAAATGTGACTCACCCTTTCCCACTGACTCCCTCACGCATACCTAAGCTAAGTGTGAGAAACATTGTTTTCAAAACAAAAATTTTTGTTCCTGAAAACATAATACTAATTTTCCGAAAAATTTATCGGGATTAAACCCCTCCGAGGTGAATTGTCGGATAACTCTCTGAACAATCATGGGTCATCCAAATGAACCGTTGGACAACTTCAAGGCAATTCTTCGGAAAAATCTTCCCCATCAAATTGATTTGACAACCATGTTTTCTGCGTCACGCACCCATACCTACCGCTTCAGTTACCCTGCAGATATGAAATGCAATATACATTTCAATATTAATTCATGTTAATATATCAAGCATGCATATATTAACGAAATTCACATAAAGCAACATGTTATTCATTCATAGCTGATGGGGATATAAAATTGGACCAAGTAGCCCACTACAAATTGACAGTTAAATTGGGCCGTAGCCTCACCCGTGTCCCTCCATAGCACCCTTCAAACCCGAGGTCCTGGGCCACAGCCCAAACATGGATTTGGAAAATAGGCCCATATTCAAATTACTAACCCAAATCCTTCTAATAACAATAAGATAGAATATTCCCTAAAGATAACCTATTCGCCCAATCAAGTCCTATTATGTGCTGAAGAAAAAGTAATAGAAGATCAGTTAGGGATGGAATCCTCCACAAAGCAAGCGAGGATTATCCCAAATAAACTCCCGACTAACCGTTGCTAAATCTAAGGCTAACAATATGAGGAAACATATTTCCAATGGGAAGGACTCCTAGTCATCGGACGATCATCCACTATAAATACAAAGCCACCCCATCGGTGAAAGGTACGCCTCATTCGCACGGTCGCACTGGGCAATATAAGCATTTTCCTTCTCTCGTAAAGAAACCGACTAAAGACGGAGACGGCTTCACCCGCCGAATTTCTTTTTCTTTCCGCGTAGGAGTGCCACATCCAGAGCCTCGCGATCAACAAAGAAGAAGAAGAATGTACTCACCATTAACTAAATGTGGATCGCATCCCAAATTACAAGATCCGGTCCAAATTCTATAAATAATTTACACGCCCAAATTTCGGCCCGGTTGGAAAAGCATCATCATTGCGCCGTCTGTGGGGAACGGATCGTTTACACAAACATAATCGATTTCGCATCGATGGTATCAACTAGGAACACAAGCAGGAGCAACGCTAATCCTACAAGGGTGCCAGACCCACCAGGAGATGCAGACAGCAGGCCACCAAGGCCAGCAGAAACGATCCAGGCCAACACAAACGAAGTGGAAGCACTCCGCCTCGTCAACCAACGCTTGATAGAGGAGATAGAACAACTCACCAGACAAATACAACCCCGAGAAAGAGCGACACTCAGAGCGTCACAATGCTCTCCACACGAGTGGACAACACCCGCTATGGTATTCCGAACATCAAGGTAGGCTGAATCTAGCCAGCCAGAGGCACCTGGCCACAACTAGCCCCTCAGAGGAAGAGAACCGAACAAGACACGCAGGACGGGCGAGAACGTGAGAAACCACAACATCCCCACCGATCACAAGAGAGCAGATATGGGGAGCAGTGTCTGTGTGGACTTCCAACAAGAGCTCACCCATGTAAAGGAGGTAGCTAAAGGGCGACCCTGCACACTATGGATACCTTGGTGCAACAAATCAAATCACCTTCACCCCCGAGCAAACTACCCGCTCCCGCCAAATCTCGGTGATGCCTCAAGTAGAAGCCGCCTCGATGGCATCAAGGATCCAACACCATCTCAATACCTACAAGAATCGACGGAGCTGTATCGGGTATCCGCATCTCCCGTCCTATGTGGCGTTCCGCCACCACCTTGAGCGTCTCGACTATGGCCTCGGTTCAATGTAATCCCCTCTTCAACGATTTCTTCATTCGTGAGTTATCAATCGCGCTCGTCTCCCACTTCATCAGGCTGCATACAGAAGCCGAGCTACCATCCGTTAACCATCAAACAGGAACACGTGAAAATTCTGTCATACGTGCAACCCGCTTAATGTCGAGTCCTTGAAGATAGATGTACTCGACGAAAAGTTCGCTGTCACGGCCTTCATTGCGGGGTTGGGGGTGCAGTCCAAAGACCTGATGTTCTCTATCTCAAAGAACCCTCAAGCTAACATGGTCGAGGTCCTCGCCAAAGCCAAAAAATACATAAACGGAGTAGGAGGCTCCTGGGCCCAAGAAGGAGAGCTCTTCCGCTAGCAAGGACAAAAAAGATCGACAGAGAAGCGACGGACTCCGAGTCCCAAGAGGCAAGGCGACCGAGGAAATCTCCGGGGCAGTAGCCAGAGCCATCCCCCAAAAGACGAGCGATCTTGTGGATCGCCTGCCCGCCACACTGAAGACTCGACGACGCTATGCCCGCCTCAAGACTTCACCCTTAACAGCCCTGCCCAGTCTCCATGAAGCACCTGAACGAGCAGCTCCTAAGGTGGCCAGCAAGTGCATGAGGTCAAACCCGCTACCGTAGATAACACTGGCACCGCAGTTCCACAGGACTACGATATCGCAGACCTGATAACTCCAGATACGTTGAGAAGAGAGATAGAGCATCCGATACAAATGATATTTACGGCGCTTATATCCTCGGGAATCAGCTCAAGGCCGCACTCCGTAACCGTAACCAGCCCCCGGCCACCACCACCACCTCGTCGACGACGACCAAAGACGCAACCCCCTGAGAAATCCACTTGATCTCGTGGAGGATTCGCTGAGGAGGATCTAGTTCTGGCTGAAGGCCAACTTGCGCAGCATAAGATCGCGAAGAGGTACCGCCGTATCTAAAATGTCGTGAGTTTAACACTACATCACCTTCTCCGACTCGACTCGGGAAGCGGTGTCAAGACCCCTATGACGACTCCACCGTGTCCGCGCAATTCAGGGCAAATACAACGGTCCATCTGGGTCCTAGAAATAACGGAGCTCGGCCGACATCGTTTTTTGCATCGGGCTCGACAAAATGTGGGGAATTGGAAGAGAAAAGCTAGAACTCCGTCAACACCCATTCCGCGCTCAGAGAAAAGGTGTTACCCTCGATCGATCCAACCGGTGCTAACTGGGAGCCCCTTGCTGCTAAACGATCGACAAGAAGGTTTTCTCATAGTGGACGCCTAACAAATTTATAATATGTTGTCAAGTGTGCCCGCTCAACGCTGACAGCCATCCCCCCAAGATACCACCTGCAATCACCCCGACAAGAACGGTGGTTTGACTCGCTCGAGGAGATCAGTGGCACGAGAATGCTACACCGCTCTATGAAACAAAAAACGGTCGAATACAATGTGAGTACGGGTGAGCTTGATATACGCGGATGAAGTGTTCACTACCATTCCTCGTGGTTCCGGAACTGAACATCGATGACTCCAATCTGCATCTCGTTTATATACCCAATTCGCCAGGCGCCTCAAAGGCCTCCTCACGCTTCTGTAAGACAAAACAGGATGATCTTCGCATGGAAGCAGGGGCCGACATGAGCGGGCACTCCACCTCAGTCATCACTCATAAACTAAACACCAACCCATCTCTCGCCTAAGTAGCTAAAACGCGTTTCGCACCGTGAGAGACAAAGGCCATCAACGAAGAGGTCGGCAGTTCCTCCAAGCAGGCAATCGTGGAGGTGTATCACCCGCAGCGCTGGCCAATGTTGTGCTCGTCAAGAAAGCAAATGGCAAATGGCGGCTCTGCATTGATTTCACCGATATAAACAAAGCATGCCCAAAGGACGCTTTCCCTTACCCAGGATCGACCTTATCAGAGATGCTACGTTGCGCCATGAGCTCCTTACCTTCATGGATGCGTCAAGAGGAACCAGATATACGGACCCCAAAGGACTGTGAGAAGACGCCGCTCGTCACCGCACGGGACCTACTGCATCGGGTAATGCCGTTTGGGCTCAAGAATGCAGGGGCAACCTACCAAAGGTTAGTGAACCGGATGTTTCAGAAACAGATAGGCACAACGATGGAGGTATACATAGACGACATGCTGGTAAAGTCCGCTACAGCCGGTATCCACATCGCTCACCTCTCCGAGACGTTCCAGATCCTGAGGGATTATAACATGAAGCTGAATCCAAATAAACACTCTGCTGTCAACTGCGGAAAAATTTCTCGGGGCTTCATAGTCAAATCACAGGGAATTGAAGCAAATCCGATAAAATAAAAGCATTGTTTCGACATATCACCATCGGGATAAAGGAAGTACAACGATTAACAGCAGGATCAGCTCTAAGCTCCATTCGCGGTCCGTGGCAAGTGACAAATGCCAACCTTTCTTCCAAGTTTCAAGAAAGCCTTTCAACTGGGGATGAGAAATGAAGAAGCGTTTGTAATCTTGAAAAACATACTAGCTCACACCCATTCTAGTAAGCCCGATGTAAGGAGAACTCCGACATTGTATTCGGGCAAGACGATTTTCAACTACGGCTCGCCGTAGACAAGAGCTTGCACAAAGACCGATCTACTATCACAATGAGCCCCGAGCCGAGGAGAGGATCCAAAATGGAAAATTAATACTAGCTTTGGTGACCGCAGCTCTGAGACTTCGTCCTTATTTCCAGGCTCACACCATAGAAGTCCCGACCGAATACCCTATGAAGCAGGTTACATAAACCATAGGTCTCGAGGTCACAAACGGGCCATAGAGCCGAGCGAATTCGACATTCGGTACAAGACAAAAACAGCCATAAAAGGATGTGATCCTAGCCGACATCATGGAATTCGCCCCGCAGCTCGCCGAGCCCACCCAATCAAAGGCGGATCGACTCCATATGGAAGCCTTCCACAATGGAGCCTCAAATGCGCAAGGAAGCTGAGCAGCTTCTAACTCGACCTCACCGTGAGGGCATGCATACTGGCATGCACTCGTGTTTAGTTCCACGCCTCCAACAACGAGGCCGAATACGAGGCCGTACAGCGTGCCCCAATCTCGCTCATTCACAGGCTCCATCAGCAGGTCCAGCGACCCCAACCGTGGTCGACAGACAAGACACATACGACCAAAGGTGAGAAGATGATTCAGCATTTTCGCAGTCCGTGATTTATTAAAAAAGTTTGTATCAGTTCAGATCAAGTACGTCCCCAGAACGGAGAATTCCCGTGCCGACGCTTTGGCAAAACTGGCTACGGCCTTGCAGGAAGACATTGGGGAATCAACGCCCGTCGAATACCTCGCAGAGCCCTCCATTGACCCTTACGGCATAAATGGAATGCTTCCAAGAGGTCTGCACTAAACTGATGGACCCTATTTGGGATTATATTAATGATGAACCACTGCATCGACCCAAAAGGAAGCTACTAAGATAAGAGGATCTCCGCATTTACCAATCACAAGGGAATTTACAAACGAGGATTCTTCTACGCTTCCTAAAATGCATCGCAGAGAAGACACCGAATACGTGCTAAGAGAAGTGCACACGGCGCATATGGAACCATATCGAGCTCGAACATTGGCCGAAAGTTTTGAGGCAGATACCATTACCCACAATGCTCAAAGATGCAACCAACCTGGTCAAAAGATGCAGAATCTGCCAGGAACACGCTAAAATATCACGCCTCCCAACAAAGCCTCTGACATCAATCACCGTACTCGCCCTTCCAAAATAGCGGTTGGACATATTGGGGTCCTTGCCCATTGGCAAAGGCCAATGTAAATTTATAATCGTGGCGGTAGATTATTTCACCAAGTGGGCTGAGGCCGAGCCTCAGCCACCATGTATAGTATATTACGCAATCCTCGTACGGTATGAGCCATAGTATGCAGATTCTATGTCCCGGAGAGCCTTGGTCTCGCATAACTAAAACAAAGCTTTGATAACGCAAAATTCGTGGACTTTGCGTCGAGCCCGAATTAAAATTACTATTCAAGCCGCCAACACCCACAATCAAATGACAAGTCGAAGTCACAATCGTAACCTCAAGGCCGCCCCGAAAACCAAGCCGGGAAGAGTCATGAGTCATCAATAATCCTCAAGACGCATGGGCCCATAGACTAATAATGCAAGTCAAGAACCCGAGAGACCGATTTGCCCTAGCTTTTAAGTAATGTACAAAGAGCCCCCGTTGAAGCTAGAGTAAAGTTCCCAGAATGAAGCAATGAGGAACAAACTATGGAGGCCCTCGCTGGCCAACTTAGAGCTCGCGATTCAGAAGCTGGAAAGGTGTTCACCAAATAGCATTTAGGAAATACCAAAGGAAGACCGCTGTGCACTACAACAAGAGAGTCAGCCAGGTTACGTGCCGGGGATTGGTCTTGAAAAAGCACGCCTGGAAGGAAAATCCAAAGACACGGGAAGTTAGGCCCCACTGAGGGCCCTTATTATATCTCCTGGGTCGTCGATCGCAATTATGAGCTCCAAATGTAGGGAAGGAAAATCTACAAAGACACATGGAATGTGCGGAGCATCTTAAGCGCTTATCAAGAGGGCATCGGGTCAGACAAGGCCTATGATTTCTAGGTGACGAGTGGGCGTACCCATCGCTTATCTCGGATGTCTCAAATGGTTCTGCATGTAAAAAATAAAATAAATAAATAAATACATATACACGGAAATCAAGGTAAATAGAAGTACATCTTTATTTCAGTCATGGTTGGATACAACGTAATGGTGTCCTCGATTACATCATAAAGCATACAAAGACAAACACCCCTCAATGCACTAATACAAGGCTCCTGGGTAACTCAAGACAAGCACAATTCTCAAAAAAAAAAAAAGGGGGAAGGGAGACAAAGGAGAAAGACATAATGAAAAGAAGACAAGAAGAGGAGAAAAAGATGGGGACATAGGAGAGAGAAAGCAAAGAAGGCGCATGAGAAAGCAAAGGAGATAGAAAAGAAAGAAAAGAAAAGAGAGAGGCATAGCAGAGAGAGATAAGGAAAGAAAGAGAATCCAGGAGCGAGTGGGCAAGGGACACCATCCCCACCTTAGGGACGCATTCCTCAGCCAAGATTAGAATAACATAACTCCCATAAAGGGAAACTAGAAAACACAACTCCCACGCGGAGAAATTCGTAAAAGTTTCGATCCGTAGGCGTCGAGAACCCCAACTAAGGCAAAATTTAACATCAAAAGCATCTATCTTCTACAAACTTCATCCGCCCAAGATGGTGCGTAAATTCTCAAAAGTGTAAGGCAATGTAGGGCAATGTGAACCCTATTTACGCAGAAAGTACCCGAAGGCATACACAACCGCCTCAAAATTTCATCAATCAAGATAAAAGCGTGTTCGCACCTCTTCAACCGGAAGGACACGAAACGACTCATAAAGCGCCTTCATACGAAGCGCTTCTCCCCACAAGACGGATTCACACAAACTACGTTCTCACACGGCAGTCACCACTACGCCATAAGCCCTGGGCTGCTCACTCCGACGAGCCTCCCTTCCAACACAAGGTCGAGCTCCCATTATTTACCCGTGATCGAGCCCTCTCTGCATTTCACAAACAAACTGCCCTCCCAGTTCCATTGACGAGCTCTCCTTCAACACAAAGTGCATCGAGCTCCTACTATTTATCAGGACGAGCTCTCCCTTCAACACGGGCAGACGAGCTCCCACTATTCTGTCAGATCGAGCCCTTCTCTCAGACTCTCAAACGTCGGGCTCCTCCCAAATCCCACGACGAGCTCTCCTTCAACACAAAGTGCACGAGCTCCTACTATTTATCAAGACGAGCCCTCTCTGCATTTCACAAAACAGAATGCTCCTCCCTACAAACTCGACGAGCTCTCCTTCAACACGCATGCACGAGCTCCTACTATTTATCAGACTGTTTCCTTCAACACGTGCGCATCGAGCTCCTACTATTTATCAGGACGAGCCCTTCTCTGCATTCACAAATGCATCGGGCTCCTCCCCTACAAACTCATCACCGAGCTTCCCTTCCAACACAGCAGACGAAGGCTCCATTCATTTATCAGACGGCGCCCTCTCAGACTTCAAATCGCACGGGCTCCTCCCGCAAATCTCATCGACGAGCCTCCTTCAACACAAAGTGCATCTAGCCCTACATGATCGTGACGAAGCTCTCCCTTCAACACAAAGTAAACGAGCTCCTACTATTTAACGATGAGCGCCCCATCTATACCACAAACAGACGGGCTCCTCCCTACAAACTCTACTGACGTAGCCTCCTTCAACACAAAAAGACGAGCTCCTTACTATTTATCAGATCGAGCCCTTCTCTCGTAATTCCCCTCAAATGCACGGGCTCCTCCTCGCAAATCTCATTGACGTGAGCTCTCCTTCAACACAAAGTGCATCGAGCTCCTACTATTTATCAGACGAGCCCTCTCGTACTACAAACAGACGGCTCCTCCCCTACAAATCTCTACGACGAGCTCTCCAACACAGCACGAGTCTCTACTATTTATCGACGAGCCCTTCTCTCGTACTACAAACGCACCTGCCCTCCCTACAAATCTCATTGACGAGCCTCCTTCAAAGTGCATCGAGCTCCTACTATTTATCATGACTATTCTACTTCATTTATCAAAGATCGAGCCTCTTCAACACGCACGAGCTCCCACTATTTATCAGGACGAGCCCTTCTCTGTACTACAAACAGACGGGCTCCTCCCTACAAATTCATTGACGAAGCTCTCCCTTCAACACAGTAGACGAGCTCCATTATTTATCAGACGAGCCCTTCTCTCTGCACTCCTCAAACAGCACGGGGGCTCCTCCCTACAAATTCTAATGACGAGCTCTTTCAACACAGCGCACGAGTTCTACTATTTATCGTGACTCAGCCTCCTTCAACACAGTGTGACGAGCCCTACTATTTATCGTGATCGAGCCCTTCTCTCGCACCACAAACGCATCGCCCTCCCCACAAACCTCATTGACGAGCTCTCCTTCAACACGTGCAGACGAGTTCTTACCATTTACCGTGATTCCAGCCCTTCTTCGTATTCCTCAAACAGACTGCTCCTCCCCTACAAATCTCATCGACGAAGCCCCTCCCTTAAACACAAAGTGCATCGAGCTCCTACTATTTATCGTGACGAGCCCTTCTCCGTACTATTGTACTGCACTCCGCCCCTCCCTACAAATCCATCGACGAGCTCTCCCTTCAACACGTGCACGAGCTCCTACTATATCGACTCCAGCTCTCCCTTCAACACAGGCAGACAAGCTCCTACTATTTATCAGAAGAGCCCTTCTCTGCATTCACAAAACAAGATTGCCCTCCCTACAAACCCCATCGACGAGCTCTCCCTTCAACAATGTGCGCACGAGCTCCTACTATTTATCGTAGATCGAGCCCCTTTTCACTTCTCAAACAAACGGGCTCCTCCCTACAAATCTCATTAACGAGCTCTCCCTTCACAAAGTGTGACGAGCTCCTACTATTTATCAGATCTATCTTCTCTGTATTACAAACACCTGCCTCTCCCTACAAATCTCATCGACGAAGCTCTCCTTCAACATGTGCGCACGAGCTCCTACTATTTATCGAGCCCTTCTCTGCACATAAACAGACTGCTCCTCCCTACAAATCTCATCGATTTAGCTCTCCTTCAATGTGCAGACGAGCTCCTACTATTTATCAGGACGAGCCCTTCTCTGTACCACAAACAGACGGGCTCCTCCCTACAAATCTCATTGACGAGCTCTCCCTTCAACACAGGCAGACGAGCTCCTACTATTTATCAGGACGAGCTCTTCTCTGTACCACAAACAGACGGGCTCCTCCCTACAAATCTTTACTGACGAAGCTCTCCTTCAACACATGCGCACGAGCTCCTACTATTTATCAGACGCTCTCCTTCAACACGGCGTCATCAGCTCCACTAGCTGATTGTGATCGCAGCCCTCTGCATCTCACAAACAGACGGGCTCCTCCCCACACAAACCTCACTGACGAGCTCTCCTTCAACACCACAGTGCACGAGCTCCTACTATTTCTATCGACGAGCCCTTCTCTCAGACTTCAAATCGCACCTGCTCCTCCCTGCTAAATCTCATCGACGAGCTCTCCCTTTCCAACACAAAAAGTGCATCGAGTTCCTACTATCTTCAAGACGAGCCCTCAATTTATTTCCAAACAGACGGGCTCCTCCCTACAAATCTCATTGACAGTTCTTCCAAAGACAGTGCACGAGCTCCTACTATCTATAAGATCTGTTCCCCACTGTACTCAAAATGCACGGGCTCCTCCTTACTATTCCTATTGACGAGCTCATGAGACACCCTCCTTTCGACATGTATAATCAAGCTCTAATCGACCACATAACACCGCAAACCCTACCACGCACCAAATGTGGCACGTGGAATGAAAAGACAGTCAACACCCGCGTCGACGACGAAATGCAGCCCCAAACCCTCGCTCGGGCCTTTGGATGAGGGGACTTGAAGGTGCTCCTAATCTATGAACTTTGTTACGGACTGGCTGATCCCTCTTGGGAGAATCTGTTTTCCTCCTCTTTGCACTCCGAGGTTTTCGAGATATCCCTTCGAGATGAGCTAAGATCTCCCCTCAGAGCAGCCACAGCGGGCCCGAAAGAGAAAACTCCCAGAGTAGAGGGAGCGGTGGCGTCCTAAAACTAAGATTTTCAGACTCTGCACCTGGGATGAACTGGGGACATCCGACCTTACTAGCTCTGCGTAAGAACGAGCAGAGCATTCAGCCAAAACAAGAGCGACAGCGGTATCTTCGTCGCTAAGCTCAAGACGAGCATCTGAAAAATATAAGGGAAACCTAAGGTCGAGTATTCAACCAACCCTAGAGAATTAAACCAAAGGTAAGTGAGGATACTAATGGTGCTGCCATCGTGCTCACGCCTCGGGTACGCCTAGGGTGTCTTCCCGTCTAAAGAGTCAGACTCCACCGAGTTGGATCGACAAAGAAATATCGAACTTTCCATGTCCTATGAGAAGAAGGAAGGTCTCAAATCAATCAAGGGGCTCCGTGATCGCCGAGGGAATAATAAACCCCTCCCACTGATCGTGCGATGCAGGAGCAATACAATGCTCGAAAGATCACAAGAACCCCACTTAAACATCCCATCCACAGGCTACCAGCACACATCGAAGAAATCCTGTCGGATGAAGGCAGAAACCTGAATGCATCACGACCGAAAACATACCATTCCGACGAGGTAACGTGAACAGTCAAAAATCGAGACCATACACGAACACCGTGAAAGCAGGCCTGATCGCCTCAACAAAATCGAGACTCGTGATGGGGCGGCCAACCTTACTCTGGCCCCACTTTCACGGTACGACGAACTAACTTTGAGTAATCCGCACATAAGCCCCGTGGACCCAACTGGAATCGAAGGCAAATAAGCACAAAAACGCCAGCCAAATAGAAGGTTAAGAGACCAGAGGAATGGAACCCGAAGAGGTCACAAACAGTAAGAGACAAAGACGAAACCCGAAGGTCATTATTAATAATCTCACTCATCATGCCACTAAGGCTAATCCGAACGGACACGTGGAAATGGCAATCGACGCAGGAACAATTACTCTTGCCCAGCTGCATTACCAAGGGCCTGGGGCAACCGACGGGATATAAAATCGACCAAGTAGCCCACTCCGCCAAATTCCGATAGGGAGCAATAGGTCAGGTTCTCACCAAGGTTCCTCCATAAAGACTTCAAATCCGAGGTCCCATTTCATTAGGCCCAAACATGGATTTAGAAAATAGGAGGCCCATATTCCGCCTACCAACCCAAATCCTTCTAATAATGTGTAAGATAGAATATTCCCTAAAGCATAACCTATTCGGGCCCAATCAAGTCCTATTATAAAAGGAAGAAAAAGTAATAAGACCGTTAGATGGAATCCTCCAATAAAGAAGCAAGGATTATCCCAAATAACCCTCGACTAACCGTTGCTAAATCTAAGGCTAACAATATGAGGAAACATATCCTCCAATGGGAAGGACTCCGAATACCCTGGACGATCATCCACTATAAATACAAAGCCACCCCATCGTGAAAGGTACGCCATTCAGACGTCACAGATTTAAGCAATATAAGATTTTCCTTCTCTCGTAAAGAAACTCGACTTAGAGACCTGAGCGGCTCTCGCACTCGACCCCTTCTTTTCTTCGCAGTATGAGCCGCCACATCCGTACTCGATCAACAACAAAGAAGCAAAGAATCCCACTACGGACAATCCAACAGCCGCATCCCACCCGCCAAAGAATCCCGGTCCAAACCCACCGACTCTACACGCTCCAAATTCAGCTCCGGCTGGAAAAAGCATCATCAATAGCAATAACATATCAACACATACAGTCCACAGCCAATTTCGAGACTGTCCAAAACCACTCTAGGGATTTCGCCACTCAATCCAAGTTTTTAGAACCGAATGAATTGCCATTCCGGCCCCCGAACATCCCTAACCATTAAAATGGCTCTTAGCCAAAGAATAAATCAAGTAGGAGAAAACCTCTACCTCCCGGAGTTGTCGAAACTCCACAGTACCGGTGCCCACGCGTAGCTCTTGTCGTGTGGATTAACTTTGTCTTTTGTCTCGCAGGGATTCGACGGACCGATCGTTGGAAAACCTAGAGAGAAGTGAGAGCTTCTCACTCTAAAAACTCTCTCTCACATACGGTTGGCTTTCCCTCTCTCTCTCCTTCTTTTCCCAACCAATTTGGTCAAGATGGGGTCTAGCAACCTGCCTTCACGCCATTACGTCCAATCCTTATCGCCACCTGACACATCGTTATCCCTTATCCATCTATCATAGATTTCCATCTACTCACAAGGTGTCATGTGTCTCCTATGGCCCCAAACTCGAGCCTCACGTTGACTAATTCCTCGCATTACGACACGCCACAAGATCTCTCGAGCCACCACACGTGCCACCTGTCCCTGTATCACTCCCAGTGCCTCGAAAAATGTGAAATTCTGATTGTCTTGGAATTCGACGAAATTCAACGTGGTAGCTAGATTTTGCGAGACGATTTCAATGATGGAGTCCGTTTTGTCATCCGAGATCTAGAAAAAAAATCCGAATTTTGACTGAAATGACCATTTTATCCATTTTTCAGAAAATTAGAATTTTCTGGGATACAACATATTATATACACATACTTATGTTTTTAATTGAGGGAGTCGTATTAAGGTACCATAGAGCAAGCACAAACAAGAATAAAAAAGAAAAAAAAGAAGCAAAGACCCTCAAACCATTAAATGATTAAAATTTTTGTCATCTATGACAAAATAATAAAAACATGCCAAACCCTCATTTTTAAGACCAAAATACCCCTCATGTGTTAGGCCTCATCCACTTTCACATAGGAGAGACCAATTAGATAGGTCATTCAACTTGACAATTATTGTAAAATTAAATTGAATAAGTATAAACTTGAAATAATTATTAATTTTTATCTTTTTCAAAATTTTATTTTGATTAATTTATAAAAACAGTAGAATAAAAGGAAAGTGCTAATTTTTTTAAATATAAGATTGAAGAGATATATATTTTGATTTAATATTATTTTTTATGGTAGTTTAAGGTTGAGCTTGATTACGTAGAAATTATTAAGGAAAATAAAAAAATATGAAAGAAAATTTACAAACTCTTTATATAACGTAACTTAAAACTGAAAAAATTGTTTAAAGAAAAGTAGATCACATCTTTTAATATTTAAGTTTCTTTTTAAAAAAAAAAATTGTGTTTACTATGTTATACTTAAAACTAGTTTTATTATATTAATACTTCCAAAATCTCTTATAATTTTTCACTCAAAATCTTTTATTATTATTATTATTATTATAAATTAGTTTTAAATATAACATACCAAACCAAAGTTTAAGAAATTTTTTTTCCTTAAATATTTTATTTTTCCAATTTAAAGCTACTTTTTATTTCAATTTTTTTTTCTTTAATAGTTTCCGTGTAATCAAATATAACCTTAAAATTTATGGTGAAAAAGAATATTAAATCAAAATATAAATTTATTCAATTTTTTATATTTGAAAAATTAGCATTTTCATTTAAATTATATGTTTATACTTATTCAATTTAAATTTATTATATTTTTCACCCCATACAAGAACACGTTAACATAATTCTTCATTTTTTTATTGCTAAAATGACATACATTTTTTTTTAAATTAGAATTTTATAGTGTATTAATTTGAATGACTTAAAAAACAGATTATTGTGTTAAAAAAGATTTCAATATCTATATAATTTTAAATTAGTTGAGATTTTCTATTTTTTTCTTTTTTATTTGACATATTTTTATTATCATTTTTATTATATATCACTCCTTATATTCACAGTTCTAATATTTATTTTTTTATTCATATGATTCATCTCTAATAACTTATTATTTATTCAATATTAATAATTTAGTTTTTAAAAATTTATTTAAATTAATTTCACTTTTATATGTATAAAATTAAATATATAAAATTTAACTAATTTTTTAATTATACAACTTTCTTTTATACAATCACATAAAAATCCTTTGACACTTAAAATCATTTATTTTGTACCTATAATTTACTCTTACTTCATGTTTTAAATTTGTATACAACTCTTGTTTTTTTTTTTTTTGGGGAAAATCAAAATTTTGACAATGGATTAATTAATTTTTAATTTTTCCTCATTAGGTGGATAAGAATTTCAAATGATTGGAGATGAACAAATTCAGGATGCTAACTGTGCAATAGTGAGTTGAGTGGAATATGGCAAGGTGTGCAGGTGTGGTAAACCTTCCTCTCGGTCTAATTCTTACTTTTTCTAACAAATTTTCTTCCATTAAAAATGAATATCAGTACCTTAATCCTCATAACATTTGCTAAAATTTAATTTAAACATATTGTTGATTTTTTTGTACTAAATTTGTGGTTTTTTAGTGGATTATTTTATATATAGTTGAAATACATTTCAAAGTTAATAATCATAATATTAATATTTTATTTTCACTTTCTTTACATTAATTTCCCATATTATTTTTTTTGCAACTTTTTCTCCTCTTGACTATAAGTAAATATGTAGACCCCAAATTTGGGCTAGGTTCAATTTTATCTTTTATTTTATTTGATTTTACGTTAATTGATTTTCTTGATTTGATTTGATTTGGGTTTATTTTGGAAGGAAAGGTAAAGGATGTGAAAGGTTTTTTTTTTAATTAAGATGAGAGAATTAGATGATAAAGAGCAGAAGGGAAAGGACCAAGGAAGAAGCTTTGGAGGGGGAAATTGTGACGCCCCAATTCCCGGGGGTTTTTTTTTTTTTTTTTGTATACATGAACAAGAGTTCATAAACAGAGCTCAAACAAGGTATAACGCAAGGTAATCATATTACCGACAAGTATGTCGTGCTTGTAAAACCCAGAAAATCTTAATTTTCCGAAAATAGTAAATTGTAATTTCTCGGGTCAAAAATTCGAAATTTTAGATCTCGATGATCTAAATGGACTTCATCAGTTAAATCATCTTTTGTGAAATTTAGCTACCACTTTAATTTCGTTGAATTCGAGATAGTCGATTTCTCACGCTGAGACATCGGTTGTAGTGCGACACTCGCGCATTTTGATTGGCTCAAGACGGCATACATGTGTCACGAAGCACAAACAACGAGCTTCAAGTGGGGGCATAGGAGACAAATGGCACCTTGGCGAAAGGATGGAAATCCAGCAGTAGAGCCTGACAGGCAGAATCCAAAGAACCACTTAGAAGGGGACAAGTGGCATGAGAGGACAAGTTCTCTTGACCAACCTGGACCCAACCGGTTTGGGTGGGAAAAAGAGAGAAAGACAAGTATAAGTTCTGCAGTACCTACGGGTACCTCAATAAAGGTCTAAGCTCTGTATATAAGTATAAGTTCTGTAATACAATTATAAGATCCAAAATACAAGAATAAGTTCTGGAATACAAGTATAAGATCTGAAATACAAGAATAAGTTTCGTAATACAAGTATAAGATCTGTAAGACAAGGATATGCTCTGTAGTACAAGTATTAGATACGAAGTACAAGTATAAGTTATATTACCTAAAATTTATACGTATCAGGTCAATTTTAATGATACCTCTGGTGCCTCTGTCTGAGGATAGGTTTTGTAGTACCTAGTGCGCCATATGAGCTCGGGATAAGGATAAACTTCAGTTGTACCTAAAGTACCTCAATTATGATCGCCAAAGTTAATAGTACCCTACAGTACTTTTAAGCCAAAAATAAGTTGATATAACTTTAAATATGTTTATCTTTTTGGACATTTGAACAAGTAGTACTTACGGTGCCAGTATAAAAAATAAGTTCCGATACCGGCCTGGATTAGTAATATCTCTGTAGTACCTCACGGTGCCTCGAACAAGTGTAAAGTTAAGTAGTATAAGTATAAGCCCTATGGAATAGTACTTAGCTTTGTATTGCCTAAAGATTTTGTATAAGCATAGCTCACCTGTAACTACGGGAGATCTGAACAAGTATAAGATAGATAGAAGTATGAGTATGTGGATAAGTACCTCCGTCTAAGTATATGTATAAGCTCAGTACCGCATACGAGGAAATCTATATAAGTATGTGTCATATGGGAGATAAGTATAAGTATGTGTAAGATCCGAGTAAGTATAAGTTTGCTATACGTATAAATTCAGTATCGTATACGAGAGATCTGAACAAGGTTACGAGGATAAGTATGTATGTAAATTTGTTATATGAATTCATGAAGATTATGATATATGTCACTGTTATATGTTTATTGTGATTCAGTATAAATGTGTACCTGATACTCAGATTCATAAGATATGTTTCCAGCTAAAGCGTAAAAAGCTTAGCACGGGATTTTAATCCGTGTAGTTCTGAAGCGAGGACATCCTGCGATCCTTCCCGCATCTGGTAGCGAAGCACACTAGTAGGGTTCATGCGGTGGTGATTTGCGCTCCCGAATATGTAATTGAAATGTAAAGTTGTTTTTGTATATGTATAAGTAAATGGGACTTAGGATGTATGTATTGGTACTGTAAACACCACTACGGTGGTAGTTTTATTTTGTATATGATATTTTGATTCTGTTATAAGTCCAGCTCTTAAAAAAAAAAAAAAACCAGTAAAGAGTCCCCATATAGAGTCTCGCACCCCGAACTCTGTTCGGATCCGCCATTCGAGTCGGACCGGGAATCGGGGCGTGACAGTAGGGGTTTTCTCCTACTTGATTTATTCTTTGTCTAAGAGCCATTTTAATGGATGGGGATATCTTGGCTTTGGATGTGTGTTTTGATTCAAAGATTGGGAGGCCCGAGTGATGAAAATCCCAAATTAATTAATTGAATGAGTTTTGAGACTAAGGTTTATTTGTTCACATGGTACACATGTGTGGTGTGATGCTTTAGGCGGTTCAAGATGGTGTCGGTTTTGTTTATTAGCCCATGTGAGCTAATTTGCAGATTATTACTATGAATGAATAACATGTTGCATTGTGTAATTTTGATTCAATATATGCATGCTTGATATATTAACATGAATTGTGTGAAATGATGTGCGTTTCATATGCAGGGAAGTAACTAAAATAATAGGTATGAGTCAGCGACATAGAAAAACATGGTTGTCAAATGAATTTCATGGGAAGATTTTCTAAAGAATTACCTTGGAGAGTTGTCCAACAATTCATATCGGAGGATGACGCATGACATTTACAGGAGGTTGTCAATTCACCTCGGAGAGTTGTCGATAAATTTTATCAAAAATTGGTGTTATATTTTCCAGAACAAATACTGTTTTGAAAACGGTGCTCTTCGCTTTACTTGGCTTAGGCATGCGTGAGGGAGTCAGTGAGGGCTCCAGAAGTGGGAAAGGGTGAGTCACATCCTCATCCATAACATGTAGACATTCAAGTAGGAATCATGAATTCACTTGAATGTGTGTGTTTGCCATTGCATGAACACTTAGGTGGGGAGTAACCCAATGTAAGAAAATTCAACTACTGGGCATTACTCACCCCGTCGTGGGATCCCTCTTTCATGTACAGGGAGTATTTAGGAAGAAGACACTCACTAAAGGCCGCTTTTGAGAAGAAAGCAGACATGTGGCTTTGATTATATATTTTTGTAAAACATGTATGAAACATTCTGATTGAAACATGTTTGTATAAGAGTGTAGTTAACTCTTGAAACTATTGTAATATAGTTAGTTATATTTTGGTGCGTATGCTATAGATGTATGTGGGGCCCCATGGGCTATCAAAGAGGCGGCTGAGTCTCGTAAAGAGAGACACGCATTTTGTGTGGCATCGAGACATTCAATGGTTGGCATGTAGTTTCAGCCGACGGGTCACAACGGACCCCCGTGCCGTGGGCACGCCCGCCGTGCGCCCGGGCCGTGACGCTATCACGCACTGTGTGCGCCGTCGCATGTGCTATGTGTCGGCTTCGCATGCCTACCAGCCGCGTAAAGATGCATTAGTGCACGCCGTCATAAGGCAAATGCCCAAGTCATCAGCCCACCTTCAAGCCTCAAGGCGGCACGCCAGGCGCCATCACAAGGTCACCTTATCGCGACAGAGAATTATTGGGAGGAACCATGGGTATTCATCGTGACGATTCTCATCGCTGACAAAGTCGCTTCTTTCAACATGCCTTCGCAGGCGGGATCTCGATCGGGTAGCGCAGACGCGCGACTGCTGGCGCGCACGTATGCGCACCGCCGCCGCTTATCAGACGCGCCGGCCGATCGTGCGCACGCATGCCACCACCCTATCTCTACACAAGGCCTCCCGCTTCACGACTAGTACACCTTATCAGAACATGTCGTACCGAGCAACAGATAGGGCCTGCTGGGGCTAGTTAGCGATAAAGAAAGCTCATGCGACCCAAAGCACTAAAGATGCCAGGGGAACCTCGTGGCGCAAGACAGCGAATAACATACAGCGGAGAGCAGAAAGCTCTAGCCTCGCTGCAGCATATCCACCGCAGATATGGCGCCCGCAGCTGGTCGGGGCTGGCCCGGGACCTTGTCAAGCGATATGGCAGTCCCCGCCACACAGTAAATTCTTCACAGCTGCGACAGACCTAAAATGGCGTAGCCCTCTCTTGTCCACCTGCTGACCTTCGCTCGCTTCCCTTTTTCCAAAGCACCCAGCCCAGAGTAAATTAATGTATGGCAATAAGGATCACGCGAAAGGCCAAAATGTGCGACCATTTAAAAACAGAGTTTAATTACAACTCCTTGTTTTCATAATACTACGTAAACTGGGCTTTCAAACGTCCAACTTTACAAAACACAAAACAAATGAATAGCCTTTTTCTTTTCTCATAATCAGAGGTCTCGTGGCGAGCCTCATATCCCAAGATATCTAAGATTTGAAGAGCCTCCCACGACTGGGTGAGTAATGCCCAAAGAGACACCTACACAAGGGTTACCCCTCACCAGAAACATGACAGGGGTCTGTAAACCAGTGAAAAACATCCAGCAATGATTCAGGCAGAATGAGGAACTCAGGAGAGAAGGAACATTATGATATGCACGAGATGTGACTCCTCATGCCCACAACCTCACAAGTCCGATCGACTCTCACACATGCAACGCCAAGTGAAAACCAATATTGGTATTTCACCCAATTTGACTCATTACCAACCTCCAATATTCATTCGAATCTTACTCGACGCCAGATATGTTACCACGCATATGATGCTTCTTCTCGTGAAAGAAAGATGCATCATTTCCTCACTATGGCAAATAATTTTCATTCATCACATCAATATAATAAAGGAATATATCAATGTCAATTTGCAATAATAATTACTTTATTTAATATCAAATACGACGCGAAGAGTCCTTAATTGAAACCAACTTAACGAAATGATATCATCCACTCTCGTACAACATTCAAAAACACGAATATTACAAAATTTTAAAAACAAAATCATTTTTCTTTCTTTAGAAATTGTGTCTTGTCGCTGACAACCTGGCCGAGCCTAGGGGCGCATACACAGGCGCGTGTGCTCCAGTTCGATCGTGCACACACACCGCGCTTCGGACAAGCCATCGCCATCGAGCATGCGCATGTTATGAGTCAAGGCGCCGGGCCGGGCTGGCGTGCCAGGCGCGACGCCACCGAATCTCTCCCCGCTTAGATCACGACCAATGAGTCAACAAGTCGTGACTCTCACTCTAGAACCCAAATTTCATTTTCTACATGCCAGCCTGATCGCCTGCCAATCCTGGCAGAACTTTTCCACGCTCCACGTTAACGAACAGTATCAGCCTTCTCATCTTCCATTGATAGAAAACCGTACATTGGAATGGTTTTTGGTTAGAAATAAAACGGTAGAAAATCCTCACCTTTTTAGAGTTTTTTCGAACTCTCCACTGGGTCTCTACTGGGTTTTCCGCTGTGACTTACGTTTCAAGCCCCTCCGACGACCGCCTTCGACAATGATTCTGAGAACTGTATTTCTTTTCTTCTCTTCCTCTTTTCCTCCTTCTTCCTTCTTCCCTCCCTCTCCACCCAGCCAAAGCTCCAAACACCAAGGCGGAGCTATAAGGCTTTTCACGTTACACTCAAACACAATTCTTGATTTCCTTATCTACTTTATCCAAAACTCGCTCCATCCTATCAAGTCAAGGACACATGGCCACTGACTTTGACTTCTCCTCCCACTGGCACGCCACGCCAGACCGACCACCCAATGTGTCGCCAAGCCTTCAGTAAACACGAAATTCTACCGTCTCTGACTGACGGTGAATTTGACCAGATTTTAGATTTCGCACGATTCCAACAGTGAAGTTCGTCATTATCCAAGATTCTAAATTTTTCTCCGATTTTAATCAAAATTATCAAGTTTCTTTACCATTTTCAAAAAAATAGAATTTTTCTCGTGTTTACAAAAAATGACTGTGGAAGGAGAAGAACGGTCATCAAGCAGAGGAGGACAAAGAAAATGTGCAAGGAGGAGTAGAAAAAGGTCCATCCACATGATGTTTTTAATTCTTGACATCTTTACCTTTATTTTTATTTTATTTTATTTTATTTTTTGTCAGAGACCTAAGATAAATCTGTCTAAGGCTGATAATAATTCATGAACCAGTTTGGTTTATGTAATTTGGGATGTTGATTTCATGAATATTTTGTTACTGCTAGTCTACATTTCTTTTAGGCTTCTTATGTATGGACATAGTTTAATAATAAATATTTATTTAGTTATTTACTTGGGTGTCCTTTTTGTATGTCTATTTTTATTTTAAGTTAATATTTTCTTATTCGGGTTTTATTATTAACATTTTAGTTGATCTTTTTATGTTGATTTTATTTATATTTATATTATCTTTAGGCTATTTTCTTTTGTATTTCTTTAAATAACAATTCCTTAAATCTTTAAACACTTTCTTTTTAAAATAATAACATTTTTTTTTATTCATTACTATTAAATTTTTAGGCAAGTTGATTTTATATTTTTTTTATTTTCATCTTAGGCTGATTTCCATTTTATTTAAATACTTCAAAAACCTTTTGAATGATCTATTTGTTTTTTATTTTCTTTGTGACAGATTCTTTAAACAATACCCTCTAAAGGACAATATTTTTATTTATTTATTATTGTTAAAGTAAATAGATTTTTTAGTTGATTTACTCCTTTAAATAACAATTCCCTTGAACCTTTTAGGTTGATCTTTTGGGTCTATTTTATTTTATTTTTATATTTTGAGATTATTTCTATTTTTTAAAGTTATTGTATTTCCTTAAATAATAATATTTTATTTATTACTTTGAAACTTAGTTTGATTCTTTTGGTTTATTTATTTTATTTATGAGATTGATTTTATTTTTTTAAATGTACACAATTCTCTTAAACCTTTAGAAGGATCTTTTTAGGCCTAGGTATTTTCTTTATCTTTTTGTGTTTAGATTTTAACACTCCCTAAATAAGAAAGATTATTAATATTTTTTATCTTGTAGGTTGATTAGTATTTTTTTTAAACACACCTCTTATCAACTATACACCATACCACACTTATTTATAATTTTATCTTCATTCAAGCTTTATTTGTTTATTTTTTTTAGTTTCATGTTCGGGCTTTCTTGTTTAGGTCTTTACACTCAAAACCAGGTCCATGACAACCCGGTGAAATTCCTGCCTCAAGATTTACAAGAGACATGGAGTAAAGCTATGCCACCTCGGCCATCATCCTCCTTTCTCTACCAGAAAAAGAGACCATGCTATAACCAATTATATTATGCATGGTTCAAAAGATTATACATTCTAATACAAACATATATATACACATTGAGAATCAGGTCATATGTTTTATATAAATATTCAATCAAAGCCATGTTTGGCTTCTCAAAACTACGCCTCTAATGAGTTGTAGCACCTTCTCGATCGTCCCGTACCAAACAATATTCCTCGATACAGAGTTAATTGCCCAAGAGGAATTACCCTAAATGGGTTACTTCTGTCTGGCAATACAATACAACGATTCCCACGTATAAACACACCAAAGCAAAGTTATCGCAATCCTACTTGAATGTTCATGCCCAATCCCATGTCTCGAGTCCTCAATTTAATTTCACCTGCCTGCCATTTAAAAAATACATTTCAAAACAAAAGCTTGTTCTCGAAACACACTTCCAGTTTTAAAATAATATTGGACACCCCTCCGACATCTGTTTAGAGAATAACCTCCCCAAAATAGCCGTTACTTAACATACAGCGTCGACTATCTTCCACCACCTTCTCCTAAAATCTTCCATCAAATTCTTTCGCACCATACGTTCCATTTTATTTCTTTCGCCAGCGCACTCACACTCCACTTCCGTGAAAGCTTCAAGGCCATGCGGAATGGTGATATGCCATTTCAACCATTCAATATATTTACATGCACAGTTATTAGCATAAATTAAATCCCCACCATAATTGGTGTGAATATGATCAAATTCATGCATTAAATATATTAAAATTCCAATAACAATTCAACATATCATCTTAGCAATATTTCATGCAATATATGAATGTTTAATCAATCAATGCAAACCAGACTCAAGTTTAATAGTCCCAAAACTAATAAGTTAATGGGTCGTCAGGTGTAATTATCATCATTTGCGATTGGTTCCACTTTAGAAAATCATCAATCAAGTGGCATAATGCCTCATACAACAAAACATAATTTGCAAAAGATAATCATCACACACCCACTCCAAAACAGTCCCGCACCGTCCAAACGGGTCAACATATTCCAACACCGTCCTAAAGTCGGGACCGACCAACGTCACTCACGGACTTCAACCAACCCGGGCAGAATAGCCTGTAAACACTTAAATAATATAAACTGGCAGAAACTCCTACCTTCCGTAGTTTGCCTAAAACTCCCCGTACCACAACACCACTGGCAGATGCCACTTAGAAAACTTCTTAGTTTGTCTCACCAAAACCATCTGTTTAATTCTGCATAGAACGTAGAACTTTCCAGCTAAAAATCCCACCCTTTCTCTCTCTTCTTTCATTTTCTCTATTTTGTTGCTTCTCCCAAACACACATTGGGAGAGTCAGGTCAAGATGGGAGAAGAAGTGTTAACTGGTCCCATGCTGCCAAATCATGGCCCCCATTGAGATAAATGCATCCCTTATCCATCTATATTTCCAGATTTTCACCTAGGTTCAGATGACAACCACGTTGCCTCACAAAGCACCACTGGAAACAACGTTTCTGGTCATTGCAGATTTCTCATACATGTGGCGCCTGGCCACCATGTACAAGGTGCCATGTCCCAACACTCACCCGTTGCCTCTCGGTGTGTAAAACTGAAATTTCGAACACTCATTCTAATTCACCAAATTCGATCGCGGGTGTTGGGGATTTTGGCGCAGATCATATTCCAACTATCCGCTTCGCTGCCATCCGAGATCTAGAAAATTCGGACGACCAAAATTGTCATTTAAGGCATTCTAAAAATTGGAATTTTCTCAAGTCTTACATCTTTATCAAGTTGTCTCTTTGTTTCATCAGCCAACAATTGGCCTAACTATAGCGTCCACCATCAGACATAATAATCCATCGTGATTACTGCATTCGATGTGACCCAACTAGGGTCCAACTCATCATTAGTTCAGCTATATTCTAATCTCTACCAACCTATAAGGTTTAAGAAGTCCACGCCCAACCATGGCCTCCTCCTTAGCCACCCAACACACCAACTTGTGAAATGCTCTTACTTTTAATTATATTAATAGTTTTAATATCCGTAAAATAAATTTTCAAATTCAAAACATTTACAAGTTTTAAAATTTATTTTTTATCTCCCTTCTTTTCCAATTTATTCTTTGAATCTCAATTCCAGAAAATTCTATATTTGAGCTTTTCTAAATTATTTTTTTTTAAATTATCAACTGATTTTAAAATATTTTTTCTTTCAAAATTTTCACCTTAATTTTCAAACTTCAAAAACTTAATTTTTAATATTATTCAAATGACAATTTTCAGAATTTACATTCTTCTGCATGAAAAGGTATGTCTGTAATTCTTAAGTTCTCAAATTCTTAAAAATTCAAACTAAAATTCTCACTTAAAAAGTTTTAATCCACTTCAAAATTAAATACCTAATTTCCAAATTTTAATTTGCAAAATCCAAATTTCCAGTTCAAAAATTCAAGTCCCAAATTTCAATTCTGTTCCTAATTTCAAAATTTAATTCCCCATTTTCAAATTCTAAATTCTTAAAAAAAAAAATTCAATTTCCAAAATCCCCTAAATCAAAACTCAATTTTCAAAAATTCTCTTTTCAAAATAGTTTTTAAATGTTTCAATCACATGATGAATTTATAACTCCAATAATAATGGAGTCTTGTTGAGTTAATTTGTGTAAGTAAATAAATGGGCTTTGGTCAGACTCGACATCTCATGTATCCTTTTAATAAATAATTTAGTGTTTGATTTACAACCTATCTCTAATTTAATTGTGAATATTTTATATTACTTGTTGAACTAACATGATTTTCTATCCATAGCGCTCTCGATTCGCCACTCAGGTATGCATTCCTTCTTCTCGACTTTGCTACTTTATGTACTATCTGCTTGATTTATTTGTATCACTAGATTGATTAGTCAATTGTCATATTCGCCTTAACTTGACTATTAGAAACCCAAACTTTAGGGGCTTAGAAGGGTACTATAGCTTGTCACCGTACCTTTTCGATAATTAACCCGACCTCGAACTTAGACTCGGTTTTCTCAAACCCGTTTTTCCATATTATGAGTCACATCTAAGGTTTTCTTTCTTATTTTTATTTCTCTTTAAATAAAATAAAATAAGTGGTGACACTATTTTCAAAAAATACAAAACGAGTCTCGCCTTTTAGTGGGAAACGTGATTACAGCCAAAATTAGAAACCTTGAAAATTAGAAATTTTCAAAATGGCAAAATGATGATAATAATAATATTAAATTGCCATAATGGTTTAGGAAGCCTAGAAAATTCTCTCTAGATCTCGATGATGAAACGACGGCGCCGCTAAATCTGCCTCGAAATTATGAATCTGCAGAAAATTTCACTAATCAGACAACTGAAATTTTTTACGAGTTTCTGGTGATAAGTCACTGATTCTCCAAAGGGACGATTTTTACGAAAATCTCAAGTCAGGAAATGACTTGGAGCTGTTATTTAAAATAAATTGAACTGAAAATAAATAATGTTTTTCGGAGTAGAAAGGTACCCGAATGAGAGATGGACACATGGCGCAATGTGAGTAATCTATCCAAAAAAAAAGAAGAAAGGAAAGTCAAAAAGGGAAAGGAATAAGGAGACGAGCAATGAAGGTGTGAGGGAGGAGAAGAGAGAGGAGAAGAGAGAGAGAGAAAGGAAAAAAAAATAAAAATTTTACTTCTGATCTCACAAGTAAATCGATTGTAGGCTTCGTCTGAGCAAAAGGTAAAGTCAATCCAGCATCGAGCTATACAGTGTACCAAAATATTGGAGTTTCGCTAGACAACCCATTTCGGGATCCGCCAGACAACTGGTCAACCCGGAATACTGTGGATGTCGGTAACCCGACACCACCCATTGAGTCCCCTTTCAAAGACTCAAAATTTAATGAAAACCCAAGTGAGCTCAGGCTGGGAGCTCTACCTAAGATACAACTCCGTCTTCATTGTATAACGACTTAATCGGTCCATGCGAGTAAAATGACCACTACCCATGCATCAATACTCACAAAAATACAACAACTATATTACAATAGTTCAAGAGTTATTACATTACTCTTAATCAAAACATATATCGAAATTTAGCATTATAATACATGTTTTACAAAATAAATGTCAAAACCACAATCCAGCTTTCTTCTAAAAAGTGGCCTCTAGTGAGCGCCGTCCTCCCGTACACTCCTCGCACTAAATAATGATCCCTGACAGGTGAGTAATGCCCCAAAGAGTGATAATCTCCTACATGGGTTACTCCCCACCTAAGTGCACATGTCATGGAAACCAAACACACTCAAGCAAATATATGATCCTACTTGAATGTTTACATGCCCAATCCCATGTCTCGAGTCCTCACCAACTCCCTCACACATGCCTAAGTCAAATGTGAGCAAATACGCTTTCAAACAAAAAGGTTTTGTCTCAAAACTACTACCGAAGTTTCAAGTAAATATATTGGACAACCTCCAAGGTGAATTGGCCGTGTAATTCCTCCGAAACAACATGGTCCGCCTCGAGATGAATTGTTGGACAATTCTCCAAGGAAATTCTTCGGAAAATCTTCCTTGAAATTCCTTTCACAACCATTTTCATTTTTCTTTCATTTCTTCATGTCATGCACTCATATCACCAATTTAGGTGCCCCGGTGCATATGGAATGCATTGTGCCAATTCCATACACCATGCTAATATATTAACAAAATTAACTCATATAAATCATGTTATTCAATTTACAACAATAACACCAAAATTAGCTCACATGGGCTAATTGACAAATCAAGCAATTCATTTTGAATCACCTAAACCACACAAAAATCACACAACATATCACATGAACAGTGAAACCCTAGGCTTGACACTGTTCATGGCCACCATAGGGAGTTTCACCAATCCAATCGTCGAACTGAAACACACGTCATCTCGCCACAAAACATCTCTATCCATTCACATGGCTCTTAGCCAAAGAATAAAGCAAGTAGGAAAAGATCCCTATCTCTTGGAGTTTTCGGAAGTCCATTAAATCGGTGTCCACGCGTAGCCCTTGCCACGTAGAACAACTTTGCTTCTTGGCCCAAAGAGAACCGACGGTCCGAAAGCCGGGAAATCTAGAGAGAAGTCACTCTTTCTCTCTCTAAAACTGGTTTGGCCCCTCACTGCCCTTTTTTCTTCAAATTGGAGAAGATGAAGACTATTCTTCTTTTGTCTTATTCACTTATTCTTTTACTAAATCCCCACATCTTTAGTTTTGATTTTTGACACATATTTAATCTAAGCCATCTTATCTCCATCATCTTCACCACCTATGCAAATATGTGTCACATGGGTACATGTAGTAGGTGACTTTGTCGCATCACATGCCCTCACAGCCATTATATGGCACCCGACACCCTGGGCTCAAAAAACGCATCACCGCTTTGGAATTACTTAAATTCGATGTGGTATAGATTTCATGGAGAATTTAACACAAGCCTATTTCATCATCCGCGATCTAGAAAAATTTCAAATTTTGACCGAAATTATCATTTTACCCTTTTTAAGAAAATTAGAATTTTCTCTCTGTTTTACATTCTCCTTCCTCTTAAAAAGAATTTCATTCCAAATTTGTACAATAAAAAAACTCACATGCATATGAAACGTGCACTATACCATGCATAACCAGCCATTAAGTATTAAACGACTTAAAACCACGTACCTTCATCCTTAAACAAGGCTGAATAGGTGGTTTGCATTTGTCCTCGCTCTCCATCGCGATCCCTCCACTCCACGGTGCCATAGCACCTCCCTCACTAGCCTCTACTCTGCCTCAGATCACAACCCGATCCCCCGCTTATCCATAATGCACACCGGGTCCCTCCTCGAAGGTCCCATCCGTGTCGAACTCCCAATCTCCCTAATCCACTACGAGCCGGATCAGAAAGTGTAACCCGGAGCATGGACGTGAATACCTCATGGACACCCGATATGTCGGGCGGTAAAGCCAACCCGCACGCTACAAAGGCCTACCCTCGAATATCTCGAAGAGTCCAATGAACCTCGACTATAAATATCGCGCCACGAACCCCACCACTCCCTCTCAGGGCATCACCTTCAAGAAGACTTGACTTCCAACCTCGAACTCTAAGGCTGACGTCAGACATCAGCATAGTTTCTACCGCTCAGCCGTGAGAAGACGTTGTCGATCAAGCCCACCTTCCAGGTGTCTCTAATAAGATCAGACCAAAGTATGAGCCTCTCCCACCTCGTCCAACATATCGATGATCCACATGGCCCCATATAATGCCTCATATGGTGCCATCCAGATACTCACGATAACCTCCGTTGTTGTAGGAGAATTCCACTAAGGGCAAGCTCTTCCTAGCCACTTATGATCCAGACGCATGTCAGAGTATGTCCTCTAATAATTGTGATGGTCCTCTCCGACCGACTACCTGGCCCGTGGTGGCTGGCACTCATGGTCACCAGGCCCATAGCCTTTTGAAACTCTTCCAAAATGCTCTATAAACCCCTGGGTCTCTATTCGACACACTATGGATACTGGTACTCCATGTAGCCAGACTATCTCTCAAATGTACAACCGCCAGAATTTCCAATGTGAAGGTCATCCGCACGGCTAGAAATGTGTCGACTCGTGAGCCTGGCCTCCACTATCACCCATACCGCATCAGGCTTTGAGGTGTCCGTGGGCAAGTGGGTCACAAATCCATCATGACATGTCTCCACTCCACCCACCACTCCAATGGCTGAAGCATTCCGGCTTCGGTGCCCACCTCACTGTCAATACTCTGAGACATCATTGAACAAAGTCCCTTACTTGTCTCTTCATCCTGCTCCAATAGTACTAGCGACAAAGATCCTGGTACATCTTCATGCCACTTGGATGCACGGCAAATCGAGAGTAGTAAAACTCCCTGAGAATCTCCTCTCTCAAATTGATCAACTGGGGAACCACTACCTATCCTCTATACTGAATACTACCATCTGCGTGGACGGTCTAGCTCTCGCCAATTCGTGCCTCGACGGCACCCGGCCCTGATGGACACTATCTCCGCGTCCTGCTCCTAGGAGTCAATCACTCTGCTCAACAGAGATGGTGTAGCTACTAAATTTAACGACTCGAGCTCGCCATCAGAGTCTAAATCGTCTCCACAATCTCGAGCATCCGCCACTCCCGGGAAGCTATACTAGCCAATGCTCCCCGTGGATTCGACTTAGTGCATCACCCACCATACTTACTCACTCAGAATGCAAAGCCGAAATCATACCCCCAGGAACTCCATCCATCCGCGTTGCCTCATATTGAGGTCCCGCTGCGTGAAAATATACTTCAGACTTTTGTGGTCTGAGTACACCTCGAACTGCTCACCATATAAGTAGTGGAGCCAAATCTTCAAGGCGAAGACTAGGTCGCCAACTCTAGGTCGTATGTGGGGTAATTCTGCTCATGATTCTTCAACTGACGGGAACCATAAGCTACTACCCTCACTACAAGAAAAATGGTCATTGTTGACATATATTACCTTGACATAAGGCAATATATGTCAATATTTTTTATTTAAATTATAATTATGATATATAAAATCAATTAAAAGGAATAATGACAAGATAAGAATTATATTGATTATTTCATGACTTATGATAAATGCAACTTGACAGAGAATTTATAAGGCAATATAAAATTAATATATTCATATGTCAAGACATCTAAATAAAAGCAATAATGACATATATGATAATAACCTTGATAGAAAAAAATTAAAAGTCAATATATATAGTTCAAATACTTCAATGTCAAGGTTGGTAAAAGTTATCTTAACAAATAATTTACAAGCCAATTTAACCTCATATAAATCTAAGGTTATATTACTAAATGTTGAAAAATCTCACTTCAATTTTATTTTATTTTAATTTTAATTTTATCTATGACCTAATCTCATCTACAAACAACTTGAAAGAAAATTTAAGGCAAGAAGAACTTAAAATTTTGTGAAAAGTATAATATTTTATAAAAATTTATTGAATTTGATATTTATTCTTCATGCTAAAATATATCCTTATAATGTTTAAATTCTTATTTGTGCATTTTATGACATTTATTAAATGATCTAACAGACTTCCTTTTATTCTATATTGTTGCAATAATGACAATATGAAAATTTTCATTATAATACAAGAAAAAATGGGTACTTTAAAAAATGTCAGTATCACTATTTAAAAAATAGTATTTTTTACAAGCATCATTATAATTTTTTCTAAACAATAGGAAAATACATAAAATCTGTATATCAAATTTTTTATTAATTGTATTCTTAAGATATTAAGCTTGTTTTATATTTTATGCATAAAAAGTTGAAAATAACATAGCTTAATTTTAATTTTTCTTATTTAAGTCTTGTGTCATAAGAATGTGTTGATCTCATAATATATTACAAGTGGACTCTTCATGGTAAGGTTAGAGGATTTGCTGCTACAAATACTTTCTCAAACCTTAACCAAAATACCATCATTATATCCACATGACCATATGAAGACCTAGGAATGTTTTGTTGATATGTTTTGTCATAGAGAGAAAATCATATTCAATGGAGAGAAAATGAGATGGAAGCAAAGACTCCCTTCCATGCTATTCAATAGTCATAGTCATAGAATCTAAGTGGGTCATTTTGATGATACAATACTGAGGCTACCATTGTTTGGGTGAAGAAGATACAAAATGCCGAGTCATAGTTTTTCTTTATAAAAATTCATAGATCTTGCTATAATAGTTTGAAAATCATAGCATGTTTAATTAATTTAAAAAAAAAAAATTATAAAGCACCTAATTGATTAATTAATTAGGATGATAACACCATTTTAATCTTATAATTGAAAATATTCTACCAATACAAAATAACTTTATTTATTCACACACACAAATAAAAGGTGAAAAGAATTAATATTTACATTTATAAATGATAAGTTCCATAATTAAAAAAGGTGTAAACTAAAAAGTATTTCATTGGGATCAAGTCCCTGACTTTGGATGAGTTCTCAGATTTCTCTAAGCTCCTCTCAAGCTCCCTTTTCAATGTCGTAATACACCCAGATCTTGACGAGGATGGAAGTGGTAAAGGTTCATGGGCTAAGCCTTAGTATGTATAGAATTTGAGCTTTTGTACTCATATTTTAGCATTTATCAATACTAACAATTTTTTTAACTAAAAATAAGTTAAAACAGTACATTCAAGTAAAGGCTCAGTAGCATGTATATGAATCAATATACAATCAACGAATTCAATTATATATTATATATAGATCAAACAATTTTACTTATAGTTTCATAGCATGTCACCACACCTTATATTAAAATTTTTAAAATTTATATATATATATTTGTCACTTACATGATTCTACCTATAATTATAGAATAAAATATTATAAGACTAATGTAATTCATTTATTTTGAAAATAAGACTTACAATAATCTAACTTGCCTTTTATAGTACATCCAACCATCAACCATTCATAGGTGTTCGATGCTTTTGTTAAAACGTTCTTTGGCGTCTACTCACTTGGTTGATTCAACATAACTATTATTATAACTTATATGAATATATTTACAACATAACCATTCACAAATTTCAAGTTTTTTCAAGTTAAAAAATTGAAAATTGTAATGCGGATTTTATTTTAAAAAAATTTAAACAACTATGTTTTATCTTCTTGGTATTGAATAAAAAAACTATTCATTTTTAAAAATAAATTATAATTAAAAATTTTAAACAAAAAAAATTAAAAATATTGCTCAATAATCAGAAACATTTAGAGAGATCTGATATTTAATTATGTTAAGATTTAATAAGACACAGTATTGTTTCAGTAGGTAGTTATTATAAATTAGAATTGTTGTTAAACTTAATGAATCATGAGTGTCTATTACACTACTTGTTTTAAATACTTTAATTGTTAACCCATTTTTCTTAATCCAATAGGTGTTATTTAAGAAGATTGACTTTAGATAATTATCTAGAAGAAAGATGCTAACCAGGTCACCTTAGACTGCACTGACATCTGCTGTCCCGCGATCCAAACAGGACACGACAAAACCAACGAGTGTCATTTGAGCATGGCACTGACAGTACTGACATCTTAATCTCCAACTCTATGTTACTGACCTGATGACTCACATCTTAATTCTTGTACACGACTGTGTCGAAATGATCCACCATATCGAACACTCATATGTGGGAGGTTATTCAACATAACACTATAAACACGGTGCAATTAGACTATAATCTAATCAAGAATGTAGATTTGATCTCACTATGAACAAATCCCCATATCCCCATTCTACTAAAAAGCCTATCAAACGTTAACAACGAGAGCCAACAAGACATAGAAATGAACCTTCTTACCTTTTAGTTATTTTCAAATGCAACACCGTCTCAATGGTATTTATATTTAGATTTAGAATATAGTACCCAATACTACTTCATCTTCAATATATATTATAAAAGTGAAAATAGATGCCACCTCTTTAAATTAATTAAAAATTAAAAAATAAAGAAAAGAGGGATTCTAAAGTGAAAATAAAACAAATGTTGTCAAATAGTAGAATAAATTAAATGAGAGCATCATTTTGCCTATAACCATCATATATTTAATACAATACAGTGCACTAAGAAGCAACGGATACGGGTTACTTAAAACTTAGATCGGGCCATTACTTTGACCAAGACTTAATCTTATAACCCAATCAATATTCAAGATTATATAAGCAAAGGTATATGATATTTCCTTCATAGGCTGTGGAACAGTTCATGATATGGTTGTTCATGGTTCAAATTTTCACTATAGCGAACAGGCGGTTCAAAACCCAATCAAAGATCACATTTTGAAATAAAAATAACATAAAGAAATGAGTTTCTATGAGCCCTCAAAACTAACAAGTTTGGGTAAATACAATAAATTGCCTTATTTTCCTTTTCCCTCTACTTTCTCTATTTTTTTTTCTATGCTTGATATGATAGAATGGATATTTCTTAATTTTTGTAGATTGAATAGGTGATTCCAAGCTACTACATGCATAAACTGGGAAGGGTTGACAAATGATTCAATACTTAAATCTAGAAACTTGAAACCATACATACAAAAGAAGAAGATATTAGAAACCTATTTTAACACGATTTCAATAAAAAGGAAAAGATATCAAATTCTCATATTATTTTATCAAGTAGCTTGCATGTGTATATCCAGTTAATACAAGTTATACAACAACCCAACATAAACAAAAATCTAAAAAAACAAAGACCTCTTTGAGGAACCAAACTGCTAAAAACACAAAAAACACAACACCAACATCAAAAACAAAAACTAATGAAGAAATAAAAAAAATTTAATCCAAACAGAACCAACGATCATACATAGGAACTAAAAAATTATCAAAGAGTTATAACCCTATTTTCTACAAAGAAAAAAATCAAAATATAGCCTCTTCGTCCAATTTCTAAATCAACTAATAAGAAAAATAATATTCACGACCAAATTTGATGTTTGGTAGGTGAGAACCAAACCACAAAAACAAAACAACTATTGTATCAAAACAAATCCTTGTTATCCAAAACAAGGTTCAAATTTTTTGTTGTTTTGTTTTCCTCCAAACCAAAAAAAAAAAAAAACAAGCACATCTAGATTTCAGAGCAAGTCAAAAAACTCAAGCTTGCATCAGAACAAAAGAATGAGAAGAATCCAACATAGCAATGGCGGTAGAGGAAGGAGCAGATCTTAAAGAAAAGGTTAGTTGAGCTTCTTACTGGGAGATGAAAGTGGTGTCAACACCTGTTGTGGAGTTCTGTATTTTTTTTTTTAGAAGAAATAGTCTTCATATCATATTGATATGCTATTCTCAATGTTATTGATGTGATGTATAGGGATGCAAGGGTTTATAGCAATTGAGTATATAGGGTGTAGATAGGGCATGGGTTGATGTGAGACTAGTTGGTGTGATTTCAAGATTCACATCAAGAAGCTTTTTTGTTTCTTCAACTTTTTTTAATTAAATATTTATATTCACATTAAAATTTTGAATTATTGTTTTACCAACCAACATAAATGCAATCTACAAATACTATTTCTTAAAACGGAGATATATATATATATGGTATATATATATATATATATATATATATATATATATATATATATATATATATATATATATATATATATATATAAAATAATTTCTATTATATAAATTTGTATATAAAAACAATAGATGAAATGAGATCATTTAATTTCTAACTTGGAAAATAACTTTAAGCTTTTATACGTATATTATCAAATTAAAATATTTTTTGCTATTTTCCATTAAGGCTATACTTCTAATGTTAAAATTAATCAATTATTTTTTTTTGAGAGGTATTTTGCTACACCCCAATCCTCAAAATCTCGTTGACTACCCGTCAACCCGAATACAAGGAGGTCGGCATCTCGACGCCTCACTTTAAAATCGGGCGTAGCCTCAGATTTTGAGCTCTACCCAATTAAAATAATTGCATTTAAACTCCGTTCCTAAGCAAATTCAATTTATATTCAATATATCCAAGAGATCAAATCACATGAGTAATAAGGCCATTTAGGCCTACAATGATCCTCATAATACATACTAACCATGAAGTCAACTATATACCCAATAGTTACAAGAGTTCAAAATGTTTTACTTCTTATACAACATATATTAAATAGGAAAATTCTAATACATGTGTGATATTGTCAAGCCAAAGCCACAATCCCATTTTTCTTCTAATCCACTGGCCTCTGGATTTAGCCTTCTCCGCACGCTCCCGCACCCGTGAAAAGGGGATCCCACGACTGGCGAGCTAAAGCCTGCAGGAGAATCGCTCCTAAGCTGCCACTTCACCACCAAGTGCAAACAAGTAACGCTCCACTTAACAAACATTCAAGAAATGCATGATCCTACTCAACGCCTACGACCAACCTCGTATCCCGAGTCCTCGACCGACTCTCTCACACTCCGCCTGCCTCATGAGAATTCAGTGTGTTATTAGTGGCAACCCACCGATGAATATATATCAATCACGCTCCGACGATCGGAGCATATATTATTTGTTTGTGGACTACCCTCCGACGAATAAATATCAACTCCACATCCGACTACTGATATTCTTTAATTTATGGATCACTGATGAATAAATATCAACCGGGTCATTCGACGGTTGATATATTATTTATTTGGACTACCCTCCGATAATTTATATTTTAGATCAATTCCGAACCTCGCTTCTCTCTAGACTCATCTCAGCTACTCATTCCTATATTCCTAGGATGTTCCAAAGGTATATGGAATGCATGTATGCCGCTCCAATTCATTTAAATCACATGCAAATATATATACATGAATATATTTACATAAAACTTTAAATCACACATCAAAATTAAATTTCACTTGGGCTAACGATCATACACCTAGTAATTTAAATTTAAATCACCTACCAACACGCACTTTCACAAAAATACATATTTTTAGAACACATTCTAATAAATAAACCGTTTACTATTCCCTAAAATTCGAAAACACCTGGCTCAATTCTTAGCGAACCCGTTAATCCACTCGCCATTCCTACCAAAGATATCGTTAAAGATTTAACGACAAATTAACACCCATCACAAACTAAACAGCCCCTATTATTTCCTCGCGCCACGGCCACAAGAGAAAATCCCAAATAAATTCTACAATTCGGGTCCCATACGATCGATCAACTGCCCTCACTCTACTCAAACTAACCGAAACATCGAAAACCCTTAAAATTCCGGGAATAAAACACAAGAGTGGTAAAATCCCACCGAAAGTCACAAAACTCGCAATTCGGGGTCCACGCGCAGCCGCCCGTAACGCTTTTCCTTCGTCCGTCGATCACGACGGTCGGATTCGTCGTATTTTTAGAGAGAAGTTTCTCTCTCTAAGAAATTCTCCCTCAAAATCGGGTCTGCATCTCACTGCCAGATTTTTTCCTCCCCTTTCCCGTTTTGCTCTTTTGTTTAAAACAAGAAGACAACACTATTACAAAGTTTGTCTTTTTCTCATTTAATGCATTTTAAAAATGACATTTATATCCTTCTTTCCCAGCTACATTCACTATCTCTGCTGGCCCATTTTCACTCATTTCTACTCATACCACTTACTAAGATACGAAGACACAAGTATACGCGACTCTTCGTCGCATCGAAAACGCTTTACTAAGACCAAACGCGATGCCTCGAAAAACGTGCCGACCGACCGTCTTTAAAAATTACGCGAAATTTTACATGCTAACTAGATTTCATGACATGATTCCAACGGTACAATCCGTTTTGTCATCTGAGATCTAGAGAATTAATTATGGATTTTAACCGTAATTACACTTTTGTAATTAAAATTACGATTTTGCCCCTTATTCCGTAAATTGAATGTCTTACATTCCCTCTCTAAAAGAATTTCATTCCGAATTTAGGACAACTATCACTCACAACACGTAACTCCACACAAATCTTGTTTAAGGTAACCGCTTAACCTCTCCAAGGTCACACCATCGACAAATCAATCTTGACCGTCAATCAATCCATGCCATGCATGACATCCATTTACCGAGCCTCGCTGCTCTTCAACAACACCCAATGCAATTTCCAAAGGGTATCCAAACCTCGAGTCACCCCGATTAATACTCAACTCGCCCGCGATAACCCGACCGCGGTGTTTTCATCTCGAGTCACATGACTCCTCGGCTTACACTTCGAGCCTCTTACATTTCCGATCCAACTACGAAGCCATCGACGTAGTCCCAGCACAACCACTCCCACATTCACCACGAGTGGTGAATGAGACCACACCGTGCACCCACACCCGACTCGATGCAATGTTACCGCAACACGAACGCATAGTGAATGTCATACTGCGGGCACCTAATCTCGGTCCACCAGTGAGCAAATCTCGAGATCTCTCACTATAATCCCGACCCATCAAAGTCAACTCTAACCCTACACCCTAGTAAGAACATCTATACTGGGCTTCCTCTAAAGGCCTTAACTTCTAAGCCCAAACTAATGCCTCATTTAGGCATGACAACTCTGCCAGTCTCACCATCGACAACCCGATGGTCATTAACTCATCCATGTCAAGCCTCGACAATCAACAACCATCAGTCTACCACCCTAAGGTCCACCACGTCCGATGCAACTCGATCCGTCTCCGACTTCGACCCACACTCCGCCCTTCGCCTATCTCAGGTTAATTCGTGAGTGTCAGATAGCACTCGAACCGAACCGGGTTCCTCCGACTCCATACTGTGGTGCTGGAGGGAATGAACTCGCATACTCTCGTCTCTACAACTAATCGGACTCCATTGTCTCGAAGGTCTCGGATCCTTGTCTCTCGGGGAAATCCCATCACTCATGCTCAACCCGGCCTTAGTCCCTTTAAACTGGCTGCGGAAGCGTAAGTCTTCTCGCCTCATCCCTAACTAGAGAAAACCGATCCCTCCCTCTACTTCACCCGTATCCCTGGTGTTCCGCAAGATCCTCAATCTCTCTCTCTATGGTCGTATCACCCAACTATGGAAACCATGTCACGCAGCGAAGTCCTGTACGATCCTGTCCCTAATGTGTAAAAAAAAAAAAAAAAAATGGACAACTGTACCATTCTCAAATCTCCTGACACTCACCTAATCCCAAGAAACTAACAGACCTCAAGATCGACATTTGGTCTCTCCCAACGCATCACCGCCTCAACCTTCTAGTCGACTGATCTCAGTCGACACCACGGTCCCAATCTCACCCCGCATTTCAAAACTCTGCACTTTGACTAACTTAGCGCACAACCGAGGTCTCACCGTGAAAACAATCCGGCGATACTCATGCTCCACTGACTTTAGCATCAAAATGTCATCCACGGCGACTACTTAATACAAATGATCTAGATAGGGTTATATTTTTAGAACACTATTCCAGAATAGTGAAACCCTGCTATTCCTTAAAATCACAAAACACCGATTCACTTAAACAACCCGTAATCCACAAGCCATTCCCTACTTCAAAGCATATCAAGCAAGCATTTAATGCACAATTAACACTCATCACAACCAAACAAATTCCTTAATTATTTCTCTCGGGCAGTCACGCCACAGAAAATCCCAAGACACCCTATCCCATGTTTGATCATCAAACCGCCTCACTAGCCAAACTAATCAAACATCGAAAACCCTTAAAATGGGAATAAAACACAAGTAGGGAGAAAATCGTACCTCTCTGCTTATCAAACTCACCCGGTCCACGCTAAGAGTCGCCTCCGCGCAGAACGTTTCCTCGCCCGCTTCTAATCGCCAATCCATCGAATTGCCAGATATTTTTAGAGAGAAGTTTCTCCTCTAAGAAATTCTCCTCAAATTCCGCTCGCATCTCACTGCCGATTTTCCTCCTTCCTGTTTTGCTTTTGTTTAAAACAAGAAGACAACACTATTACAAGTTTGTCTTTTCTCATTTAATGCATTTCAAAATGACATTTATATCCTTCTTTTTCCCGCTTTGACATTCTATGACTATCTCACTTCATCCATTTTCATCATTTCTATTCATACCACTTAGTGTCACATGAGTACATGTTATATGCGACTTTGTCAAGATCGAAATCGCTTATCAAGACCAAACGCCGACATGCCTCTAAACGTGCCGACTCGACCGTCTCAGAAAATTGTGAAATTTTGCACGCTAACTGGGATTGGCGAGATTTTATCTAACGGTACAATCCTGGCTTTAAGTATCCCGAGATCTAGAGAATTAATTACTTGATTTTTAACCGTATCACTTTTAGAATAAATTATTACGATTTGCCCTTATTACAGAAATTGGAATTTCTCGGGTCTTACATTTTTTAATAAAATACCATTTTGTGAATGCTTAAAAACTAATTGTTTTGTGAATGCTTAAAAACTAATTGTTTTGGGAATGCTTAAAAAACTAATTATTTTTTTAATTAAAGGGAATAGAAAGCTCACTTTAAATATATTAACATATCAATTTTTTATATTAAAATACAAAAGTTTAAGTTGTATATTTGATTTAGATTTTACACTGAATAAGAAATAGAAAATAAGAAATTTATTATAAATTTTCTATTTTATTTTTGAAAATAATAATTTTCATAAAATTAAAAGTCTATTTACATTATTTAGACTCCTTTCTGTGACATCACATGATAAATTCATTATTCTTGTACTTATTGTTATCCTATTTTATATCCATAATAATATGATATAAAAGAAAATTTTGCTTTCAAATAAATATACAATTTTATTATATGAAAAGAATGACGTATCAGTCTACTACTAGAGAATGTAATGTTTCTTTTTTTTGACTGTGATTAAATTAAAAAACAAATTGAAATTTTAGAGAATATTAATGCTATAGAAATAATTTGGGGTGTGTTATAACTTTTTGCCACAGAGAATATTAATGTTATGGAATATTTTCCTAATCTCCACATTATAATAGATTGTTAAGTTAAATTTCTAAAGCAAATAAGTAATAACATTTTTATTTATATATATCACATGAGGAAGATAATCAACATGTATGAACAATCATATCTTTCTACCCTTAAACTTTTACCTATCTTCTCTTAATTGATGTAGTATTAATAGCATAGTGTTCATGGAATATCTACTTTCCAATGAATCTAATGTCGAGACCTTGATGGGTTATGAGTATACCGTTATATTGTGTTGTATGTCGTAGTAGAGCTCCAACAATGAGACTTTGTCCGATTTTCATAAAATACATCCTCGATAAATGTGACAATGAAGCAGGGTATCGGATCACCCAACTACAGAATTACGGGTTAATCTGCTGTCAACGAGACTCGATTTAAAATACAATTTATTGATAATATATCACGATATATCATGTGCCTGGCCAGCCTAACATGATATCAAGATTCGATAATTGATTAAGGATAAATCAACAAAAATTGGTGATATTGTCAAAATACCGGGTGATATATTGATGATAAGATTTGGGATAGTACGAACATGTCGGGTGTGGGCTATATTTAAAATCATTTTGTCGACAATTTATCGACTTCATCAAAATTTATTGATGATATTTTGATGAAATATCAACAACATGAAATATCTGATATAAAGGAGGAGATCCAGTCGCTTGACTGGATCTTATGCCTAAGATTTGATCTATACTGTTGCTTCCCACTATTTATATTTTATTTGACTATAACTTGAACGCTGAGTTTATCCCGTGACCAAGAATCACCCCAACAATTAGATCATGAATTCAATGATCAAATTTAATCAAAACAAAATCCAAAGCCTATAATTCATTTATAACCAATTTATCAAAAACGATCAGTTTATGAGTATATACTTAAAATCACCAAATGCAACAAAGATTTCAACGAGCATATGGGAACAAACCCCTGGTTTCCTATTTATAGAGAGGTCGCCTTCTGCATGAGCCAATACATTTACGATGACATGTTCACTACTATCAATATTATAAAACCTGAAAATTTAATCAAATTCTTTCGTGATGTATAAAACTAAGACTGAATAACTGAAGAAAAGTTGGATTTTATAGATTCTGATATGAAATCCAGATTGCACCATTGAATCGTTCCTCACAATTCATTAATTAATGATTTCGTTGAATTCTAGATAGTCTAATTTCACGTGATTTGAGAAAATGGTAGTCTGCGACACATGACGAAACATGTGGATGACACACACAACCATGTGGATGACATATGGAAACCATGTGGGTGACACATGGCAAGCTGATGGGGAGGACAATATGCAAGCCGTCACACGCATGGAGCAGCTGGGTGACAGCATCAGTGTGGACAAATGGTACGCCATGCAGGCTACCCATGCATGGCCTTGGAAAAGCCTATACAAAGGGGGTCTCAAATCGCTTGGGGGAGGGGGCAGCAAGAAGTGCAGCAGCCCTGTGATGGCAAGGAGAAGGAGGAGGAAGGGAAAAGAGGAAGGAGGAAAGGAGAAGAGAAATTGAGGAAAGGAAAGAGAAAAGGGAGGAAAAGGAAAAGGAAAGAAGAAAAAGTTAAGAAGAAAGGGGAGGAAGAGAGGAAAATAAAGAGGGAAAAGGAAGGAGTGTTACTCAAGGAGCAAAACTTTAAGGCAAAGAACCCTGAATCGCGCTACAAGAGGTAGGTTTCCTTCTACACTGTTATCTACTGGGGGCCGTGTATCGGCTCACTGCTTCGTCTCATTTTCCGAGCGACCAGGCGTTTGTAGACAGAGCCAGGATTGTGGGTGTTGGTCAAAGACGGGGTTTTTATTGTGGTTTCGGATCTGCCCGAGACCGAACACCAGAAAACTGATGGCAAAATCCCTTGAGCGAATGTGGCAACTGGTGTGCCCAAATTTCCGCACAACCTGTGAACCGCCAAGGCCACCCTTCTTGATCATCATAACTTTTTGTCCAAACTCATTCACATGCCTTGACTCCACTTTAAAGCCTGAGCTCAGAATTCTAATAAAATAAATTTCACCAAAGCGAGTGGCTTAATGACAGCCAGGTCACTACGCCGAGAATAGTCCGCTTACTTTTCCCAATTTCATGCAGAATCGGTTTGTAACTAAATGTTTGACTGTGACATGGCCTGAGTAGAATTGCGTGTTGATGTTTTGGTGTATTTACAAAAATCGACTTTCCTGATCAAGTCCTTATTAATTTTTAAAGGCATAATGGATTTAAGGTCTGAATGGCTAACAGAGTATTACATAAATTCAATGACATGTTGAATATTTGAAATTATGGATAAAGATGGAAATAATTATATGCATTTGTCAGATGACCGACATACTACGTCTACTTCAAGAATATGAATTATGGCATTACTTCCGCTTCAAGTAATGGTTGGAATTATTTTAACACATGCTTGAATGATGCGTTGACATGAATGAACCTAATTTATAGAAAAGACGAGTGCACAAGCCATGTGATGTAATTATTGAACATGAATATTACATGATCAAGATTATGTTAATATAATAAATGTTGTGCATTAGATGGCGAGTGTTCATAGTTACACAACATAGGTATGTAGAAATGTCCATGTGAGAGGTTCACAGCATTGGTCATGGTTTTGAGTGTGAAGGGCAAATCTGTATCAGATTATGTGCGGTAACACCACATTACATGAAAGTGTGTTTATGGTATCACATTTGGCAATTCGCTTGGTGTTGAATCGCGTGGGTTGGGAATGGGACGAAGTCCAATTGTGTTCCACAAAGGTTAACAAAAATGGAAATGAAATGCCTGGCAAGAAAGTAGGGGAGGATACCCCTCAGTGAAAAGCCTCGAAACCTGGGCACAACAGATCCACCTGGAAAGCCCAAAAATGTCGAGGGTGTAAGAGACCGCCTGGTGAGACCCCGAAAAGTTCATGTCTAAAAAGACACGAAACGACAATAAATATCACATAATTACTAAGTTGTGAAATGGGAGTCTGGACGTAACTCTAGATTGATTCTGTCGTACCAATGGGTGGTGGTCTGAGGTTGACCTCGTACTGGGGCATGTAGAGTGTCGCCTCATACATGCATGTAGATTTTTTCCAAGGATAGGACAACATGTATGCATGGATTGGATTGTTGGTTTGATCGTGAAATGATTATTTATGTGTATGCACCTAGCGGGAATAGCTCTTGTAGGATTTATCTCATCAATATAGCTCACCCGCTGGGACCCTTCGTGCACAGATTGCACAGTGCATTTCAAGGCTCCTTAGAGGCCTGATTATGTAGAAGGCCGAATCGTGGGTCAGATTCTTGTTTTATGTATATATTATAATGAGCTAGTTTTAATATATGTTTTGTATTAAGAGTAATGTAATAACCATTGAATCTATAGAAATGTATGGTCTTGTAACCGTATGCGTATGGATGACAAATTCTATCGGGGTCATTTTACTAAGTATGGGTCTCACAGATGGCATACTACTGTGCTTCCAGCAGGCTGACTACACACCCAGACTCGTAAGCTGGGGTGCTCAACATGAACACCGCCTTTGGTATGGATATTGTTCTTCAACACGATAGAGATTCTTCATCAAATATTGCAATGAAGTCTCATCCATTCTCATTTTCTTGTTTTAAAATACTATTACAATGTAATTTAAGAGTGTATTTTTATTGTTAATGTCACTTACACTTTTACAGTATTTATATGAATTTGAAATTATTTTTGTTAATTTTCAATAGACCGATATTCATAGAAAAATATCTATCGGTATATCTCTGATAGATCAAATATATCTATAAAACTTAAGTACTGATATATCCTATCAAAAACCCATATTTTTATATTCTGGCTCTAATTATCTGTTATCATTATTCAAACATAAAATTTAAAAATAAACAAGATTTTATATAGATTCAAAATTGTAAATTGATTGATGTATGAAATTAAGTCCACATTAATTAACTCAGTTGTTATATTCATGTTAAAGATAAATGACTGTGCCAGAGGGGAGGCATACGGTGTTCTATAGTCAAGATAATCAGTAACAAAGTGTCATCAAAAAAGTTATGGAGATTAAATGTAATATGAAGATTAACAATAATAATATGGTATAATGTATATAGATTCAGTGATAAAAAATACAATTAATTAATACATCTACACATCCATAGGGAATGAGCATGCATTCATCTAAATACAATTTAAATTATTTTTAAGGTCTTAGCATAAAGTTTTAAAATTAAACAAAGATTTTATTTCAAAATAAAAATAAACCTGATTCCTAAGTTTTCTACATATAATTTTAGTCAAATATATTTTTAGAAATTACTGACAACAAAGTATCTTTAAAATAAAAATATAAACAAGTTTTCTAAGAGGTTTGAGAACTCAACCCCTTAAATCATAAATTAAAAAATAGAATAAATAACACTTTCTAATTATTTATACACACCCATTCTCTATACAGATATTCTTTTGCGTTAGCTTTTTCTTTTTTTTTTCTTTTTGAAGAAAAGTCTAGACCATTAAGCACCAAATTGAAGATGAAAATGCGACCACAACATTCCATAAGAACAACCCTCAATTATAATGTTATGAGAGATGAAAATAAATTTGATTTGAAACAGGAAAATCCCATACAGTCAACACACAACTCTAAATTTAGTCACTTGTCAGCTAGGGTCTTTAAACTTAAAAGATGCCATCATTTGTTTATAGAATGGCAGTACTGTAGCCCATCTTATCCCCAAGTAAAAGATTGATTCAACTAAACCTCAACAAATGTTTCCACCAAAACTAGAGTTCCCTGTTAGCTTTCCACCAAAACCTCTTGGACACGTTTCACCAAAGTTTTTCCATTTTGCCTCTTCCCTGAGAACTTTTTAGTCAGTAGAGATGTTACTCTGTTGCATGATATCATGAAGGGCCTCAAAAACTCAAAAAGGTAATTTTTTTATTTCCATCATTTTTAGGTCAATTTGATTCTTTCTTCATTCTTCGTTTTCACTTTCTCCATTTTTCTCTTTGTTTTTCAATTAGAAAATCTCTTCTTTCTGACTCTTTTTTTTCTTATAGATGGATTAACAAATAGAAAAGATTCTTTTAGAGAATTACATGTTCTTTCATATTTGGTGTTTGCTGGTAAATTATAAAGAAATAATTTGTTTATATTTTTATTATTTTTATATATTTTCACTATGATTAGAGTTCTATTTTTGATTATTTTAATTTATTACATATAATGGGCCTTTAATCTGTCATTTAGTCCTTATGAATTTATAACAGAATAATAAGATTGATTTTATTTAAAACTTGTCAAATATTTAAATAGGACAGATGTGACAATATGTTTTTTTTTATATTAATATTACCTCCAAAATATATTAGATATTATTAACAAGTTTATTTTTGTTAATGATAATCAAGGCTTTTAGTTCTTTTAATGATTTCAAGAAGTATTGTTAAGAAAAGAATGTTATGAGCACAACAAAATTAAAATTATAGAGTTTTTTAAACCAAACTAAAGAAATTATAAAAATTACATAACCCAAAGAAATAATTGAGGAAAATATGCACTTTAAGGGAACAAAATATCATTGTAATCCCGTCAAAGGATATAACTCAAGCTACCAAGGTATTACCTAAACTTAATAATGTAATTTTTCCAACTTTTTAGTTTGTTTGCAAATTCAATAATATTAGTTTGGTTAGATGTCACACTTTTCCAATTTTAATCTCAAATTAAAAAAATCATTTGTTTAATAAATTTTATGAAATACTTTTAAATTTAAAAATTACTTATAATATTATAATATTTTATGAAACAACACTTATTATTCCAAAAAGCTTCATGCTAAAACATTTTCATTCAAGAAGTGAGTAGAGATACTTTGAAAATTGTTGTTAAGAAGTTCTAAAACTAAAAATTTGTTAATTATAAAGTTGAAAATATATATATTTTATTTTATTTTTCCCCTTGAATTTTAAAATGTAAAATTTAAGGGTGATGTCTCTTGCAAATTTCTTTGGAAGATGTAACGGAGTGAGGAAATGGAGGGAAGAAAATGAGAGAGATGAGAAAAGACAAGTCATTAAAATATTAATAAAATGGAAACTTGCAAATATTATGCCTTCCATTTCCCCAATACTAAGTCGTTTTCACTTCCACTCAATTTTGACCCCTGCCATCCTCCCATCATATTCCCATAAAATATCAACAAAAATTTGAAAATTCTATTTTGAAATACTATTATAAATAAAATAATTTAAATAAAAATATTCATAAGACAATTTTTTTAATTAAAATAATAAAATTTTTAAATTTCTAAAAGTAATCTATAAAGTTATTTCATTGAATAACATTTTAATATTTTGAGATTTCACCAAACTTTAGAATTTAAAATATATTTAATATTAAATATTAATTTAATATAATTTGTAATATTTGTTCCTAGTGTTATTTCAAGAAGCATTGTTAAGGGAAAGTGTATTATCATACACCAAAACTAAAATTATTGAGTTTTTAAAACCAAATTTTAAGAAACTATTAAAAAGTGAACTTAATCTAAAAATACTTGAGAAAATACATATTTTAAGGGAGTTACCTAAGTTACCAATACAGTAACTAAAACTTGATAGTGCATTTTTTTCAAATTTTTAAAGTTTGGTTCCCAAAACATAATAACTTTGGTTTTGGTGCATGATAAGTTAACTACACTTTTCCTATTTTTAATCTAAAAATGTTTAAAAAATTTCATTTGTTTATTGAATTTGTAGAAGTTCTTTTAAAATTTGAACAATCACCTGTAATGTACAAAATAAATTATAGTATTTTATGAAAGAAGCTTACTTCATAAGTTATTATTATTCTAAAAAGCTTATAGAAAAAATATTTTCATTAAAAATATTTGAGATGAGATCCACATCATACATGTCAGTATTGAGTATAAAAAGTTGAAAATATATGTATAATTTTTTAAAAAATATTTAGAATTTTATTTATAACTTTATGCACACAAAAAGTATAAAAGGGTATTAAAAAACTGTCATGAGATTTTATATTTAACCCTGAGTTGAATCAAATTTGAAAATAAATTATTTAAAATTAATTAATTTATCAATTTTTTATTTCAACATTTAATTTTATATGCAAGTATAATAAATTTAAGAGTATAAAAATACAGTTTTCTATCATTGAGTAAATTATTACCTCTAATTAAAAGAAAATTCAGTGTCACACTTCTTATTTTTTTTTATTTATAACATAGAATAATTAATAAACCCTATATAAAAAATGCCCAGCTGATGTGAAAAAATTCAGATTTAATCTTATATTTTAAAAATTATAGTGAGATAATAAATATTTTTAATATCTCAACTTTTTAATAGTTTTTCGTTACTTTTCAATTTAATATATCAAAATTCATGTATCTCATATGTACAGTCAGGTTGTCTTATATAAAAAAAATATATTGTTCAAATCTTGCTAACATTTGATTCAAAATTGCATCACTGACTGTATTTGTTCAAATCTATCCAAACTTCAAATAGTATGTTTGAGCTTAATATCATAGGCGCATTAAGTGGAGTTTAAGCAGAAACATTGATTCAACCGTAGTACTTTTGAAGAATTTAAATTCTTATTCTGCTCAAATTTATAATATTCTTTATTTCCAAATTATATGTTCTCAAATTGTTTTGGGTCTGCGTAGTATTTAGTATGACAGTTCTTGCAAAATTTTGATTAAATTTACATTTTTACCCTTTCAAAATATTTGTGATTCCTACAGTTAGGGTTTGGTCAGCCCAGTGTATCCGTTGGTCAGCCATAAATCCCTGTGAGGTCGATGGTCCCGGTGGTGGTCCCTCTAAATGTTAGAATCCCAATTACTGTAGAAAGGTTAGAAATGTCAAATTTTATCAAAAAATTTAAGTCTTGAGATTAAATACTAGTTCATCAAGGATAGATGACCAATTAAAACAAATCTGAAAACACCCAAAATTTGAAACAAAGCATGCGTTTCTAGAAGAAGATTGGGAACGATGTAAAAAGTGGGAAATCTTAAAAACAAAACAACAAAGAATTATATACAAAAATAGGAAATTTTGAATTCAAAAAGATTATAGAATAAAAATTTACGAAAATACTCATTCAATAGGTTACGAAAGCAAGCTATTGAACTACAGATCTTAAGGATCTAGAACAAATTCAAAAAACCAATTCAAAATTCTTCCTTATGAAATTGTAGGGTGCTTGTGGCTTGTAACAGGGTTAGGTTAGACAAACCTATATGCTATGTCTTCGTGAATTGCAGAACTAACAAATTCGAGATTCCCCTTCTAGGGTTAATGGAAACAAATACATCTTTGGACCGGTGTATTTCTGTTATCCAAACTTAGAGTTAAGGCGTATGAATGATAAAGGTATTCATAAAGCCTTGACTCTAAACATTCAAACACAAATTATGACATGGATCTAGATCGAGAAACATACTATAATGCAGTATATTATAAAGTAATGACTTCGATAGTCAGCTAATTGCCTTTTGTCCTGCAGATCAAACTTTAATTTGGCAAGCAAATGAAAAGAACTCAACAGTCATAATTCCAAAACCAATTCCTTGGGAATGTTTAACACAATCCTACGAGATAGATTTCAAACAACTCTTAACTCACGAAAACCAATTGAACAGCCGCTCTTATCCATGTGAGAGAAGATGGACAAGGAAATGTTCAGGTAATTTTGAGCCAAGAAAAGAAAACTTAACAAGAACATATTGACACACCTTTGCTTCGGTGGCGGGCGTGCAGAGCCACTCCACAGAAATCCGCAATCGTTACCTCTAACGACTAGAAACTCTGAAGCTGGCCAGGTATTGCTTGCTAAAACCTCCTATAAAAATTTTCTTTTCTAGAAACTTATGAAGTTTTATAAAATTTCGACCAAGCATAACAGCTGCATATAGGACTATGTCCAAATCCTTGTATACATCAATTTACTATATCCAAAATATGGCAGCTTGACATACCAACACATTCTCACAAAACTACTCTATGTACATATATATGCTCCCTTATACAAGTTCAAAGTATTTCCTTACACAATATTATTAATTACAGCACTGAAATAAATGTCAGGAGAATCCTAATATGCTCCAGCGTCGGTAATACGTACGAAGTAGTTTTAAAATGGAAAATAATGAGCTAAACGAGCTCAGTGAGTGTATGCTTTTATAAAACGTTTTGCTTTTCCGGAAAACATCTCAAAAATGTAAAACTCTCTTTTACAATTATTTTCCAGAAGCTTTTCTTTGCTTTTCAAGTTTCTAAAACTTTTCTTTGCTTGCTTGCTTTTGTACTTGCTTGCTTTTAAAAGTTTCTAAAACTTTTCTTTACTTGCTTGCTTGCTTTGCTTTTCTTTAAAAACATAAAACTCTTATTGTTTGCTTGCTTAGAGTTTATAAAACTTCTCAAAATTTCTTTGCTTGCTTTCTTTATCTTGTTTGAAAGTTTCTTAAAACCTTTCACAAACCTTTTGCTTTAAAAGTTTCTCAAAATTTTTTTCATAAAGCGGGGAACTGGGCTCCAACATTCTTTGAAAATAAAGAAAAACGGGGAACTGGGCTCAACCGTTTGCTTTTAAATCCCACGGGAGCTTGGCTCGACCGATCGTTTTGAAATCTAAACGGGAGCTTGGCTCAACCGTTTGCTTTAAAACTCTCAGGAAGCCTAGGCGACCGGGAACCAATTGTTGATTTTCAAAGCGTATATTATGCTCATAAAGGCATCAACCAGGGGCACATTTTTGCTTCTTGTACCCTAGTGAACACGAGCACAGGCGACCGTGCGGTGGGGACTCAGGTCCGCATCACCTTTTTCCGGTGAATATGGTGGAATTGGCACGAATTATCATTAACACGTAATTTAGTTAAACTCGTAACCTTATGCTCATGTGCCACGGAGTCTCCTTTAAATGCATGATGTATGTCCTAAGTTTTGCTTGGGCCAGGGCAAAACTAAAAATGCATGTATGAGATCTAACACCACCGTTTGCCGCGTCACGAGTGCCTCGACAGTTTGCTTGCTTGGGAGCAAGGAGGCACATTTCTAAACTTTTTCTTTTTAGCACACTTTGCTTGCTCTTTATAAAATGGTTTTTTACACTTTGAAACCATTTGCTTGCTTATGAGAAAAATGGTTTAATTCAAAACCATTTGCCTTTATGCTTGAAAATGGTTTTACAATTTAAAACCAATGCTTGCTTTCAATTATGGTTTAACTCAAAACCATTTGCTTGATTTCTAATTTATTGCTTGCTTCTTGAAAATGGTTTGCATTCAAAACCATGAAATACCAGTGTAAACAATTTATAATAATAATAATAATACACTAGTATTTGGGAAAATGAGTTTAGAACACTCACCTCTTTGCTTGCTAAACTTGAGCACAGTTCCCTGACTTCCGCCCTTTGCTTTTAACCTACACTGGTCTGTTATATCACCTGCGTCAGCTACAACCAAGCAATTTGCACACTTGGTGCTACAATTAAAATTTTTCAGAAAATATGTGGGCCCCATTGCATTCACGGGCATATGGCTAGATTCTAGACTAAGGGACTCCATATAGTCTAAAAACACCAGCCATTTAAAGTGCATCAGGACTTATACGAATAAAATCTAAAATTTTAACCAAAAAAGCGTAAGCTTAGGTCAGTCGGCCAGGATGTCAAAAACGAATCCCAAAATTTCCTAAAATTTCCTAAAAATTCCTAAACTCAATCTTCAAAATTTTGGAATTGAATTTGTAGCCTCAGAATATTCAAGCCATTATATAGCCCCAGGCTCGAAATAATACAAGTAGGAAAATTTCCCACCTCTTCAACCTTGACAAATAGCCAAGATTTTGGTGTCCACGCCTAGCTCTCGGTAAACAGAGTAACTTAAACTTTGGTTGAAAAATTAGAGCCACTAGAATAAGGCGTAGATGAGAAAAACTAAAAATTTGGGTTTTTCATATTTTGAATTCTCGTGAAATCGTGTTTAGTGCTCGCAGCGTAGCCTCGTCGCGTAGAGCACTTTCCGTGTTTATCACGACGAAATCCGACGGTCGGATTTTCGTAAATACGAGGAAATAAACTAAAGAGAAAAAAAAATAAAAATATTTCTCTCCACTCGCCTTCTCGCCTGTGATTTAGATCGATGAGCTTTTATTATTCTTTGTTGTTGTTGTTGTTGTTTTTTTTTTTTTTTTTTTTTTTTTTTTTTTTTTGATGTGGGACCCACATGTCCCTTTATTCCATTTCTTGTTAGTTTCAACCCGAGAAACAATTTATTTTGTCGGTTTCAATTTTCTTTATCTGGCCGAATATTCTTTAAGTATTTGCCATTTCGAATTTTCTAAAATCCGTTTTTCGGTTCACTATAAACTAGTCGCCTAGAAATTCGTAAAATATTCAGGCTTCAATCTGGAATTAAAAAAGCGAAACTTTTCTAGGTCACTAATTCGCGAGGAGCAGACTTACACGTAGTCAGTTCAAGTCGTAGGATCTAGAAATTTTCGAACTTCCACACAGTGTCTACAGCGAATTCGTGTATTAATTTACTATTTAAACTTCCATTAATTATACTTTCACCCCCTCAACTTTCCTTAATTGCAAATCAAACTTTTGAAATTCCTACTATATTATCTCTAACTTAATTATACCTTATATCCTTTTTGGTAAATGACAATTGTACCTTGTTTTAAGTACCAAATTAGGGTTCCAAGGTATAATTTCCCTAATTTCATCTCAAAATACTACAATGTGACACTTGGTACTCTTATACACCCCTACAGTATCATGTACTGTGCACTCTCTCGGGACGGGGTGTTACAAAATCCTCCCTCCTGAGAACATTTCGTCCTCGAAATGAATAAACCTAAACTCGAAAGAAAGGAAGCAGAAAATACCTCATCAGGAAAATAGAGTGAGAATGCTTGACGAGGCGCATGCGAGTCTACGGCTCCAAGTAGTGCCTCCCTCTCATGATTCTTCCATAAGACTTTAACTAATGGAATCACTTTGCTTCTCAACTTTTTGTTCCTTGATCTGATACGCACGGAGTATCTCTCATAAGTCAAATTTTCCTTTAATTTGCATTTGCTCTCAATACATGTGAAGGATCTGGGATATATTTCCTCAACATCGATACATGGAATGTATCATGAATCCTTGATAACTCTGGGGGTAACTTCAACTTGTAAGCTACTGGCCTTACTTTGCTCATAATCTCATAAGGTCCTATATATCTCGGACTAAGCTTGCCTCGTTTCCCAAATCTCAACACACCTTTCCAAGGTGAAATCTTCAAAAAGACTTGGTCACCTATCTCGAATTAGTAAGAGTCTCGACCCAGGTTATAACTTTTACGTCTATCTCTTGCTATCTTTTAGGTTATCACGAACAACTTTCAATTTTCTCTAAAGTGATCTGTACTAGTTGAGCTATTAGTCTTCTCATGTAACCTCGTCCCGGCCTGCCTTCAGGTCCTACATTTCTTGCCATACAACCTCAATGAGCCATTCTATCAAAAGCTTGATCGCTATTCGTTGTGAGCAAACTCCATTAGTGCTAAGTGAGTATCTAACTTCCTTTTAAATTCCATCACACAAGCTCTCGACATATCCTCTAACACGATAAAAATAGTCTCTCTGATGGCCCGTTCGTCGGGGATGAAATCTTTGTGCTAAAGTGTAGGCGAGTACCTAAAGCTGTTTGCCAACTAGGCCAAAACCTGGATGTGAACCTGGGTTCTCGATCTAAAACTATCGGCTGGGGACCCCATGAAGTCTCATTATCTCATCCACACTCTGATTGGGCGACTTTTCGATGAATCCTCGACATTAATTGGTAGAAAATGGGCGATTTAGTCGTTCGATCAACTATTACCCATATCGCATCATGTTGCCTACGAGTCCGTGGAAGACACACACAAAATCCATAGTAATCTTCTCCCATTTCCCACACTAGAATAGGGAATGCGTAACTCTTTGCAGACTCCGTCACTCTGCATACCACTGCAGGTTAGGCTTTAAGCAGCTGCAATTTCTTTCTTCATCTCATTCCACCGATGTCTATTACTTTTTCAAAGTTCAGTACATCTTGGTACTACCTGGATGCATAGCATACGCAGATGAATGTGCCTCTTGCATAATGTCTCTTTTTAGCTCGCCATACTCGTACTTCATACTAAACACGTACATTCTGTCCTTTCACTATCAGCCCCACCATCATCTCTAATCTGAAGTCTTGCTTTCTTTCCTTTTTCTATCTCTTTCTTAAGCAATCATTTGTGGATCATCACGGTATCCTGTAGAATCGATCCACTACAAGGTAATCACATGAAGCGTATGGCCAACAAGGCTCTGAATCCTCGACCTCCAATACTCACTAAAGCTCTCAGATCCACCAATAGTGGAAGATATAACTTGATCTCTGCAGAATAAGAAGAACTCTCTGATCGCTACTCGAACATCTGCTCGACATTAGCTTTTCTGGATGGTACTCGAAGTAAATGCAGTCGTAGTCCTTAATCAACTCAAGCCATCTTCTTTGCCTCTCGAGTTTAACTCTTTTTGGTGAAAATATATTGCAGAAGACTTTTATGATCTGCAAAGATCCTCTGAGGAACACCCATTATAAAATGAAAAATGTCTCCGTATTTTTGAGTACCAAACACATTTAACTGCGGAGCTCCCCAAGTGCAATGCGAGTAGTCCTCCTCATGCTTCTTTAGGCATCTAGAGGCATATGCAATCACCCTATCATTAAATAAAGAAACACAGCCAAGGCCTTTTTAGAAGCATCACTATAAACCCGCAATCCATCTCTTTCCCATTAGGTAAAAGCTAGGCCCGAAATTTGAAGTCATCTACTCTTGACTCCTCGAAACTCTTACGTGACATCTGCGATCGCCGCCAACATCTTTCGTATGACGAGTGATCGGGTTGCTATCTTGGAGAACCCTCGACAAACTTCTGTAATCGCCTTTCGTAAGGAAGCCCGACCTCTGACACATTCTTTGTGATTTCCAATTTACCAGCTTCTATTTTAAAGGATCCCACTCCCACTAATTTGAGATCATGGCCTAGGAATACCACCTTATAAACCAAGCGCAACACTCCTTGCGCCTATTATCTTTCATGGGAATTTGCAGCCTTGTGATCGCCAGTGCTCTGAATGTTCCCTGCGAACTACTGAATACACTAGGATATCATCAATAAAGACTGCGAACCTATCAGAATACGGAAGATTTGGAATGCAGTTCATCAGATCCGCCATGTTCTTGAACGTGTGTCGAAATGTGGCATCACGAAACTCATAATGTCATGGCGGTATCTGAATGCGATCTTAGGAACATCACCCTCTGCCCTCAGGCGTGATACCTCGACCTCGTCTATCTTGGAGTACACTGGGACCACAGAGTTGATCGAATAACTCATCGATCTTTGAAGTGAATGCGGTGCGGATAGTAACTTTGTTCGGTTGCACATGTCCCCATGCCGCGGTATGAGCTCCATCTTTCTTTTCACGAAAGAGGCTGGGCTCCCCATGGGGATATCTTAGTCGAATGAATCCCTTATAACAATTCTTCTAGCTGAACGCCAAGCTCCTCTCGACTCTCACGAGGCCATCCACATGAGAGGAATGGGAAATGAAGCTCGATCCACAGGATCAAATCAATGGTAGACATCCCTCTCTCTTTGGAAATCCTGTAATATCATTTGGGAGCCATGCAGGAACTCTCTAACAAGTGGAATCTCATCCACTCGAATCCCTCCTTCCTTGTCTCCACCCATGGCTAGATAACCACCCAATGACCCTTACGCGACATTCTTTACTTGTTGCCATAGCGGAGATCATATTGGAAGATAAACATCTGCTTATTCCTCTGAACTTTACCTCGATTTCCTGGCTTTGTCGACTGCTTCCTTTTATAACAATGTGTAGCTCTATGGCGAGACAACCAATCCCTCTGAGAACCGCCGAAGTCCTACGTATCTAAAGCTCTGAGATCGGCAGGAACTCCTGTCCCTCAGTCGAGGAACTCTACTATCTACGGCTACTCATGAATGCTTGGATCTCAGAAGCTGGAAGGACTCTCATACGACCCTCTAATGGTTGAGTCTCTATCTTGAAGCTTGATCTAGAATGGCGGATCTGAATGAATCGTGGCTCCACAGGTCCACTAATGTATAGCCATCATGATCAAGGATAGAAATAATGCCGGGTGACCACGTCACGGGTGCATACGCATCTTATTTGGATCCTGATTATATACTCTGGCACACGATGAGGGCTAATGCGCATCCTGGGCGCCTGCTCTGCGACGCCACCTCACACCTGCGTTACACCTTCTGAACCTCTCAAAATACGTCTCCATCTCGGGTGTGGGATTGTCAAATCATCTGTATCTCATGATAATTTGAGACACTCTCACAATAAAATGGCCTTTCACGGCCCACGGTGATACATCCTGTACTATATCCACTCCCCATGGGTATGGCCTCGGCACATATGACATCACGTGAGAAGACTCTGGGTGCTGCTAGTGAAAGGCCTCCTTTGATCCTGACTAGAGTAGCTCCTCGACACGCACCTCTCGGCTCTGTAACCTCTACCGCGGCCCATCTTCTGTTTGTCGCATCGGATACGGCTTCAGGAAGTCGCAGTGCGTCCTCTTCGCTCTTGCCTACTCACGATACATAGCGTCGTGCTTTGCTCAACTCTGGTACGCCTCCGACTAGATCCCCCAGATCTATGCGGAACCAGCGATAAATGCACTGCGATCTGTGTTGTAGTCACATTAAAACCTTTTGCACTTGAGGACTTCATCCGCTTGAATAAGGAACCAATCTAACTAATTAAAGAACTTCTTCTCGTATTAAACCTTTGACATATTCTTTTGTTAATTTGAAGAACTCCTCGATTTTGAATCCTTATGACTGCGAGGAAAGAATGCAGCCGGTGAATTCTTGATGAAATTAGTCGGTACTATACCATCGGGATACCTCCTTTCTCGGCATCCGCCAATCTTTAGCCACATCTTCCATTAGACAAATTTGGAAAACAAGACTCTTTGCTCATCTGTACGGCCGCAACTCCATATACTTTGTTTACTCATTACAGCCATAGCCGGGCTGTACGGATCTGCTGCGTCATATGGCAGCGCCCGAGTTTTAATACTCTATCTGACCTCCGGTTCTTCAATAGCCTCTCTAGGTGAGTAGTGGAGATTCTTATTCTTGTGTGGTCGCTATGGCGCTCTCTCGGCCAATACATGCCCTGCTCTGTAGTAAATAATGCGGCGCCCAGGCTCCCTCTTTGGTGGCCCAGATAGATCCCGACCTAACGCACTGCTGGAGGGTGGTTCATGGGGCGTAGTGGGACGACTCGTGCTCATCTCCTCGCGCAGTCTTTGTGGGGCGTGGCCATTGCGGAACTCTCCTAGGATGACCACTCGTCCTCTTCGACTTAGTCTTTGTATTTACCCAAAACTCGGTATTGAATCACTTGATATGTATGTACTTTAGAAGCTTATCGCCATGGTTGCCAATGCATACTCACGATACCATGTTGCTTGATCATCTCTTCTCTCATATCCTAGGTCATTATACAACATGCTCTGAAATGCCACCTTGACATTTACCCCCTTCCAATGGCGGGGCGTCTTAAACCACTCCACGAAATCGGTCGTTACACTCCTAACGACTAGAAACTCCCAATAGGCGAAGCCGTATTTATACTAAAACCTCCTATAAAAATTTTTCTTTTCTAAACTTATGATTTTATAAAATTTTGGCAGCATAACAGTTGCATATAGGACATATCCCAAATCGCATACATCGATTTGCTATATCAAAATACTTAACGCTTGACGCCTGTACATTCTCACCACAAAACTTCTCTATGTACATATATATGCTCCCTTATACAGAAGTTCAAAGTATTCGCCGCATGTATTAATTCTGACCTTGGAAATAAATGTCGGAGAATCTAATATCTCAGTCCGGTATGCTGTGCACAGGAAAATAGTTTTAAAATACAAAGACAGGCTAAAGCAGGCTCGGTGAGTGTAATATACTTTTATAAAGCGTTTTCTTTAGGAAAACATCTCAAAGGAAATGTAAAACTCTCTTTTCTGGATTCTTTTCGAAGCTTTTCTTTGCTTTTCAAGTTTCTAAAACTTTTTCTTTGCTTACTTGCTTTTGTACTTGCCCCTTTTAAAGTTTCTAAAACTTTTTCTTTGCCTTGCTTTGCTTTTCTTTAAAAAGCATAAAACTCTTATTGTTTGCTTGCTTAAGTTTATAAAACTTCTCAAATTTCTTTGCTTGCTTTCTTTATCTTGTTTGAAAAGTTTCTTAAAACCTTTCACAAACCTTTTGCTTTAAAGTTTCTGAAACTTTTTCATAAACGGGAGCACAGGCTGTTGCATTCTTTGAAAATAAACGGAACTGGGCTCAACCGTTTCTTTAAAAATCCACGGGAGCTTGGCTCGACGATGGATTTGAAATCCTAAGCGGGAACAGGCTCCAACCGTTTGCTTTAAAACTCTCGGAAGCTTGGGCGTAGGAACCAATAGTTGATTTTCAAAACTGTATGTCTGCTCATAAAACATCAACCCTTTGGGCTTTATTTTTGCCCTACTTGTACCCTAGTGAACCGCACGGGCTTTGATGACCGTCTCCGGTGGAAAGGACAGGTCCATCACCTTTTTCGGTGAATATGGTGGAATTGACTGGGTCGCCGTCGCATGGTTGGATTAGAGCCGTAACGCCTTATCTTTCGCAATCGTGCCCACAGTCTCCTTTAAATGCATGATGTATGTCCTAAGTTTGCCGACCAGACAAAACTAAAATGCATGTATGAGATCCTAACACCACCGTGCACGTGGATTACCTCTGACCGGTTTGCTTGCTTAGAACTAGGGAAGGCCTGTTTTTTTCTGAAAAACTTTCTTTAACGCTTGCTTTGCTCTTTATAAAATGGTTTACACTTTAAAACCATTTGCTTGCTAACGAAAAATGGTTTAATTATTCAAAACCATTGCGCGCTTGCTTAGTGGTTTTACAATTTAAAACCAATGCTTGCTTCGGTATGGTTTAACCGAAACCATTTGCTTGATTTCTAATTGTGCTTGCTTCTTGAAAATGGTTTGCATTCAAAACCATGAAATACCAGTGTAAACAGTTTATAATAATAATAATAATACACTAGTATTTGGAAAATGAGTTTAGAACACTCACCTCTTTGCTTGCTAAACTTGAGCACAGTTCCACAACTTTCCCGCCTTTGCTTTTTAGCTACACACTTTCGATGTATTATATCACCGTCGGCACAACCAAACAATTTGCACACTTGGTGCTACAATTAAAATTTCGAAAATATGTGGGCCCCAAATGCCATTCACGGGCATATGGCTAAGATTCTAGACTAAAGGGACTTTCCACATAGTCTAAAACACGAAAACATTTACGAATTACGTCGGACTTGTCTGAATAAAATCTAAATTTTAACCAAAAGCGTAAACTTGATCCGAAAGTCGACCGGGCGTCGAAAATAGTCCCGAGAATTTCCTAAAATTTCCTAAAGTCTAAACTCAATCTAAAAATTTTGGAATTTGAATTTATGGCCTCTAGAATATTCGGCCGTTATATAGCCTTTAGGCTTTCGAAATAATCTAGTAGGAAAATTTCCCACCTCTTGACCTTGACAAATAGCTGAAGATTTTGGTGTCGCGCGTGGCTTCTGCGTCGACTTGGTAACTTAAACTTTGAAGTTCGAAAAAATTACGACCACTAGAATAGCGTAGATCGAGAAAAACTAAAAATTTGGGTTTTTCGTATTTACTGAATTACCGGTGAAATCACATGTTTTGGTACTCCGCGCGTAGCTCGATCGTAGAGCGCTTTCGTGTTTATCAAACCAATCCGTGGTCAGTTTTCGTAATCGAGAAATAAACTAAAGAGAAAAAAAATAAAAATATTTCTCTCCTCACCTTCTCGCGCACACTGCCAATTTCGTCTGATGAGCTTTGTTATTCTTTGTTGTTGTTGTTGTTTTTTTTTTTTTTTTTTTTTTTTTTTTTTTTGATGTGGGACCCACATGCCACTTTATTCCATTTCTTGATCGTTTAATAAAAACGATTTATTTTGTCGGTTTCAATTTTCTTTATCTAACTGAATATTCTTTAGTATTTGCCATTTTTCGGAATTTTCTAAAATCCCGTTTTCGGGTTTTCACTATAAACTCATTAAACACAGAAATTGGTAAAATATTCCATTGTCTCGGAATTGAAGCTTTTCTGAGTCACGCTCCTGATTCGCGAGGCAGACTTCCAGCGCCGATCCGTTCGTCATCCCAAATCTAAAGCCACGAGCTTCGCCGGGTATTACGGCAATTCATTATTATTAATTTACTATTTAAACTTCCATTAATTATCACTTTCACCCCCTCGACTTTCCTTAATTGCAAATCCAACTTTAGGGGGCTACTACTATGGCCCATCTCTAACTTAATTATACCTTTACATATCCTTTTGGTAAATGACAATTCTTCCCTTGTTTTAAAGTACCAATTCGGGTTCAAAATTTATAATTTCCTAATTTCATCTCCAAAATACTACAATGCTGTGACACTTGGTACTCTTACTCTGATATCATGTCTGTACACTCTCTCAGGCCAGGTGTTACACATATTGAAAAGGTCTTCTAATTCTTATTTAGAAATTAGAACTCCTTACGAAGATCGAAATGTTGAGTCAAATTTAAATCTAGAAAGTAGACTATTCATCTACCATTCCAGATTTAAAATACTGAGAAGCTGAACCAAATGTCAAACTTCTCGAATGGGTCTCAACTTTTCCTCGAATGATGTCACCCGATGATGAGCCTCTCAATCATGATGACCAACCGGAGAATATCAATTTAGGAAATAGATAAAGAATGTTTTTAAAAGTAGAAAGCAAAATCGAAGAACATAAGAAAAAGGCAAATGGTTTCTCTAAATTATCCAAAAGAAATAAGAGAAAATTCGAGAGAACAATGGTATCAAACTATGGAAACAATGAAATGATATATTCTGATATTTCACATATTTTGATATTTATACTTCAAATAATAATATCAAATATCCATTTTCACAAATCAATATGTTCCCAAGGAATGGAAGTCAAATACTATTTACAGAAAAGAAAATAGTATCAACCACATCCCCATTTGGAAGAAATAAAAATAAGCTCAAGGTGTAGACATAATAGCCTCACCTTTCAAACAAATTGATTCAAAGAAACTGAAAATAGAATTGACAAAGTTAAAGATATAAAAAGCATTCTGACAAAATAATTTTACCGTCAAATCTTAGGAACACTTTCAACTCAATTAAATAGAATTGAAAGTAAATGTTCTACAAAAAATCATAAACTTGAAAAAGAAGAAAAGGATGAAAAACAAGAAAACCTTATTTTCAAACCAATAAAACCTGTCAAATTAGGAGGAAACAAAAATAATGATGAATTAATAAGACTTTTAACTCAAAAACTAGCAGGAATAGAAGCCAAGTCCTGCTTGTTCGAGAAACTCAGAACATAACTTCTTAAGTGGATCGAAACAAATTCGGTTTGTTCGAAAAACTTAATGAAGAAAGAAACTTGAACAAAGAAGAACAAATAAAACGAGTTAAAAACACAGCATCGAATCAAGCTTTTATCAAAGACACACTCCTCAGTTGCAATTTGAGGAGAAACACTTAAAGCTCAAAATAGATTATAATAATGTGACATCTATTCTTGGAGATATAGATGGTCTTTCAGAACTATGAAAATCTTCAATGTAGATTCGTCAAATGCAAAATGGCGACAAGCGCTTATTTGCAAGCAGATGATGATTGGAATCTTTGACCAGTGGATTACAATGAGGTTTGATGGCACATTAAAACTTTGGTGGGAAAACTACCTAACTGAAAAAGAAAGATTTCATATTCTAAAAAGTACAAATGAAGAAGGAGAGCAAAATTCAAACATAAGATTAGCTTATGCAATAACAAAACACTTCATAGGTGATCGAACCATTTATGGAGAAAGAACTTCAGATATTTTACAAAATTTAAGATGCAGAACACTAAGTGACCTTAAATGGTATTATGATGTGTTCTTAGCAACCTGATAGTAGAGTGATGCTAGAAACTTCTTATTGGAAGGAAAGATTCCTCTATGGTCTTCCTAAGGCTTTCAATGAAAGAGTTCAAGAAACCCTTAGAGAGAAATTTGGAGGAACAATCCAATTTGACTCCCTTACTTACGGAGATCTTATAAGTGTAGTCAAAAAAGAAGGTCTTAGACTATGCTCTATTTCAGCTCATCAAGTCAAAAAAGACCTAAAAGCTTCTAAAAAGATTCCAGGTTGTTGCTCAATATGACATTTCGTGCCAGTTCCCACACCTAGCCAAATTTCCAAAAATCAAGGCCTTATGAGGAATTGCCTTATAAATCCAAAAGATTTAAAGATAAAAAATTTAAATCCAAAAAACCCCCTGAGAATAAACAAAATAAAAAACATCATAAGAAAGAAGTTAGATGTTTCAAATGTGGTCAAAAGGGTCATATAGCCCCTAATTGCAAAAACAAAGTAAATGTTTTATCAGATAATGAAGAAGAATATTGACGAGAATAATAGCCATCTCTGAAAGCCCGATAAATCTCAAACAAATTCAGAAAATGAAAAAGAAATAGTAAAAATAGAAAACTGTTTATGTCAAATAAACATGTTAACAGCTGATCAAGAATTACTTCTTGAAATGATTGATCAGATTGAAGATAAGGAAACCAAGGCAAAATATATAAGAAAAGTTTTAGAACAAAATTCAAAACCAAAGCCTAAGGTAAATTTATCAACTTCTTATCAAATGAAAGATATATTTCAATATTATAAAAAGCAAGAACCTGCAACTTTACAAGATTTGCAAGAAGAAGTAAAACAAATAAGAATTCAAATAAATGAATTAAAAAATTGTACACAAAACTTAGGAGAAAGAATAACCAATTTAGAAATCCAAAAAGAAGAATTAACAGAAGAAACAAATGAAGAATTTGAAACTTTTATTTACCATAATATGACTATTGTACAAAACAAGATGAGTATACAAGATAACTTTAAAAATCAATCCTAATTACAAAGCAGTTTTAATAGCCTTGATTGATTCAGGTGCTGACTTAAATTGCATACAGGAAGGATTAATTCCTACTGTATATTTTGTAAAAACTTCTCAAAAATTATCAACAGCTAGTAATGATCCTCTGAAGGTTCAATACAAAATACCACAAGGTCATATTTGCAAAAATGGTATTTGTATTAAAACTTCATTCTTACTAGTCAAAAACATAAGTGTCAAATTGTTTTGAACTCCTTTTCTAACACAATTATATCCTTTTCAAATTGATAATAAAGGATTAAAAACCAAATATAATGGCCAAGAAATTCTTTTTGAATTTATAAGAGGTATCGAAGTTAAAGAAGTAAATCAAGTACAAGATTTTATTTCTTTACTTCAACAAAAACAAAAACATGTAAAATTTCTTCAGAAAGAAATACAATATAAGAAAACTGAAGAAAATTTACAATCAGAAAAAATTCAAGAAAGAATAAAAAATATTCAAAATCAAATAGAGCAAAATCTTTGTTCTTCTATACCAAATGCTTTTGGAATAGAAAGCGACATATAGTTTCATTACCATATGAAAGATTTTCCCGAAAAACAGAACCAACAAAAGCAAGACCTATTCAAATGAGTGGAATCTCTTGAATATTGCAAAAAAGATTAATGATCTCTTAAATAAAAAATTAATAAGGCAAAGTCATTCACCGTAGGTTGTGCAGCACATGTCAGAAACTTGAGAACGAAGGAGATCAAGAGTTAGTGATTGAGTATAAAACCATTGAATAAGGTCCTACAATGGATTAGGTATCCAATACCTAATAAAAAGGATTTAATTCAAAGGATTTATAATGCAACAATATTTTCAAAATTTGATATGAAATCTGGTTTCTGGCAAATTCAAATTAAACCAGATGACAGGTACAAAACTGCATTCACAGTTCCATTTGGACATTATGAGTGGAATGTAATGCCGTTTGGCCTCAAAAATGCTCCTTCAGAATTTCAAAATATGATGAATGAAATATTCAATGAATACACTAGATTTTCTATTGTTTACATTGATGATGTTCTGCTATTTTCAAATTCCCTTGAGCACATTTCAAACATTTAAAAATTTCAAAAAATTGTAGAGATAATGGTTTTAGTAATCTCTGCAACAAAAATAAAATTGTTTTAACCAGTATTAGGTTTTAGGTTTTGACATACATCGAGGTCAAATAAAACCTATACAAGGGCAATAGACTTTGCTAACAAATTTCTACGTGAAATCAAAGATAAAACAAGGTTACAAAGATTTTAAGGTAGCCTAAACTATGTACAGTGAGTTCTATCCAAATCTTAAGTTTTAGATTAAACCTTTATTTCAAAGGTTAAGAAAGTCCTTTACCTTGAATACGAGGAACATACCCGGAGTAGTCAAAACAAGTCAAATTACAAGTAAAGGAACTTCCTTGCCTAGGTATCCTTCACCCAGAAGCCTTTCCTATCATAGAGACAGATGCTTCAAATATAGGATATGGTGGAATCTTAAAACAAGATTTTCAAAACAAAATTTCAATTGTTAGATTCCTCACGGTATTTGGAGTAGTCCACAGAATGAACTATTCAACGGTTAAAAAAAAAATTTTAGCCATTGTTTTATGTATTCAAAAATTTCAAAGTGATGTTTTTAACAAAAATTTCTTTTAAGAGTTGATTGCAAAGTGCAAGAGATTTTACAAAGGATGTTCAAAACCTAGTTTCAAAGCTTGATTTTGCCGGATAATGTATTTTATACGTTTTCGATTTTGAAGTGAATTTATTAAAGGATGTACGAATGTTTTCACCGATTTCGCTGAGTGCTACAGGGAAAATGAGCGAGGCAAAGCAGGATCCCATCAAACCTACTTTAAAGAGGCCTCTTATCTGATGAAAAGGCCTCAAACCTCAAAATCTCCTTGAAACCTGTGTTTTGATGTTTTGGGAAAACCCTCAACCCTTCTTTTCAAACTGACTCCAAGAATTTGCATACCAAACAAGAGCAAAAAATACTACGCAAAATTTAGAACGATCATATATCGGTTCTGGTGAGATTGAAATCAAAAGATTTTTCAAAATGAAAAGTATTCCCGGTTCAATGAAATACTCAAAACCCGTCAGGTGCAATTTATACAATAAATGAGTGCAATACAAATTTCTCATATCATGAACCACGAGAGGGTAATGATATTGCTTACTCAAAATGCAAAATTTTAAAAGTCTTAAATGAAAAAAGATTGAGATTCGAGAATATTTTTACTCATAAGATTTTTACAGGCATTTTGACCACCAAACTTTTGATTTTATGACTCACAAAAAATGCTGGTACCATATGTTTTGTATCAGGCGAAAACTCATTCTCTGGTTTTCAGCTGGAATATGAAAAGTTCAAAAAATCTTTCCAAATTGGTTTCAGGATTGGTGGCTTCTTATGGGAGCTAACCCAAACATTTTCTGCCCTGAAATCACCAAATGTTTTGACTATTTCAAAGCAAATTGTGAAAGCTTTTTCCCTCCTGGAAATTGTTATTCACTTTTCTTCTGTTCTCAATTAAGAATCCCTTGGATTCTTTGTTGGGATTTTTGCACCTACCAATTCCATCCAAGCCCATTCCCTAAGTTTTTGGCTAGAGAATTTAAAATCAAATGGTGGGCCGCCTTCAAAACTTCTGAAGCCCAAACCTTTGATGCTGTCAAAAGAATGGAGGCCATGAAACCCAGCCCGAGTTAAAAGCCTTCAACCTCGAGTCGAGGTACCTATTTGGTCCCAACCTATGCCTGACCCGATTTCAAATCCTCATTTTCCTTCAAGTGCCAAACTACTGGGGCATATCTCAAAAAGGGTCAGAAGATGTAGCTGGCTCCTCTCAAAACTTGCTGACTCAGACTCAGATGACGAAGACACAACAAGTAGCACAGCCTTCCTCCAGCAGAATGAAGACATGTTGTGAAACCCCGAGAAAATCCAATTTTCTCAAAAATGGGTAAAATAGAAATTTCGGTTAAAAATCCGGAATTTTTCTAGATCTCGGATGACGAAGACGGACTTTTCACGTTGAAATCGTCTCATGAAAAATTTAGCTACCGCGTCGAATTTCGTTGGATTAGAAGGTGGTCGAGGATTTCACGATTTTCGGCGTGGGGTGTCGGATGACACCTTTAGCAAGATAAGGGGATGCCATTTGGCACCACAGCCTCATGACATTGGCATCAAAAGTAGTGTGGCTCACAGATCCAAAGCATGTGTGGGAGTGAATCATGGCTCACATGAAGCCAAATGTGGTGGGTGATGTCATAAAAGGGATTTATGAAATAAGAAAATTGTGGGGAAAAAGGAAGAGTGGCACCCAATTGGTTTGAGGAAGGAGAGGAGGAAATTTCCTCATGTTTGTCTCATACGTATAATGATTCAAAAAGGAGGAGAAAGTGCAAGGAGAAAGGAGAAAATGAGGAGAAAATGGAAGGAAAATGAGAGGAGAAAGGAGAAAAAGAAAAGAAAAGCAAAAGTAAAGAATAAAGCGGAAAGGAAAAGTGGAGGAAGAAAGGAAAAGGGATCACGAAGGTTTGTTCTCCCATTTTAGTGAGAGAGTCTTCCTTCTCTCTAGGTTTGCAGTAGGAGATCCGGCCAGGTCAGTTCCTTCGGACAAGAAGGGAAGTGTTCTGGAGAGGACAGCGTGGACTCCGATTTTGGAGTTTCTTCTTCGAGAGGTAGGATATTTTCCTACTTGGTTTACTTTTAGCCTAAAGGCTTTATAATGGTAGGGGTTGCTTGTGGGAGGCCATGAGAGGCCATGTAGATTAGTTCCAAGCTTTGGAATTAATGGGTATGGATTCATGACCGGTTGCACGGACTGTGTAAGTTAGGGTTTTAATTAGAAACTGAAAGTTTCTAGGTATCATGGTTGTTTGATGTGATGATAAAGATTGGAACCAAAATGGTTCATGTTTGCTAAAGGGGCGAGTGAGATGCTACATTGAGTGATTTCTAGTTGTGACCTAATTGTGTGTTATTGCTTGAATAACATGCTAAGTGTGAAAATGTGATATTGATGCATGCTTTTTGATGTATTGATATGTTTTGCATGGAGACAAATTATATGTATAAATTATAATTTTCCATGGATTGTAAATGTTTCATGTAGTGCTCATTCATGCATGTAACATGAGGAAAATGCATTGGCATCATGCATTTCATATGCACGGTCACATCGCGTCGGTCGAGATTGTGGGTGCGAGGTAAGGATTTATTCATCAGTGTTGGTGAGTGGGTCGTGAGCTCGGGAAAAAATGGGACAAAGTTCAAGGTAGAGATTCACGAGTGTGTAAATGATCAAAATGATAAATTACATGTTTTGGGTGAGCAGGATTGGGGTGATCCCCCCCAAGGTGAAAGTCCCACAGGTTATTCACGGTTAGACATGAGATTACCGATGATGGGATCGTGAAAATGTTGAAAAGGCGTGCGGCGATCCTACGGTGTAAACAGAATCACGTTGCCCACAAAATAAGGAAAAGAATCAAAATCGAGTTTTTGATAAATAAAATTGGAGGGTGTCAATGGTTTAGTCATGGTGTGTGACAAGAAGTTTTGATCACGCTTGGCATTCAAGTGTGAGGAGTCGGTTGGGACTTAGATTCGTAAGCATGAGGGTTACGCATCATGCATGTTGTAGACATTTCATATAGAGAATAATTGTATGGAATGTGATTGATTGTTTATATATGCCATTGCATATCATTTTAGGTGGGGAGAGTAACCCTTGTTGGAGAATTTTCTGCGGGCTTTGCTCACCCGTCGTAGGACCCCTTTTCGAATTACGAGACTATCGGGAGGACGGCTCGGTGAGGTAGTTTTTGAGAAGAGAGTAGAGTAATGACTTTAAGAAAATGTTGTAAATATGTATAAATCTTTTTGTAGAACAAACATGAAACCTATGAGAATATAGTTGAGATTTTGTTATATGAGTACGGATGGGCCCCATGTGGCTATTTTACTCCGAATGCGTCTCGTGATCCCGGATGTATAGAATTTCCGCGAGGTTGTGGTGTAGTCCAGCGGTTACGCCCGGTTGGGGCGTCACACATGTGCTTCGGATTCCCCTACACTCCCCTTGAGTAAGGTGAATGAAAAGGAGAATCTCAACATTTTCAAAAGCCTTTGCCTCAGAGAAAGGACAGGCTCGAAAATTCCAAACACGCAAGCATGGATGCTCTCTTCTGACAGATTTGAAGAAGAGTGGAAGCAAATATGGCCGAATGCGCCTCTGAGTGTTCAAAAAGACCAAAAGAACTCAAAGATTGGAGATTAGAAGACAGAAGTGACGTGATGTGACTGCTTGTCTCCCACTAACAAAAAGCAAAGCTCCACTTGCAAGAAAAGTCAAAACAGCTAACTCAAAAGTAGTTGGCTCTTCGGATTAGCAAAAGGTGACCCTTCAGAAAAGCAAAAGTCAAATGGCTCTTCAAAAGGTCATACACTATGCGGACGTCAAAGTTTTTTTTTTAAGTCCAAAAATTTCCTTTATAAGGAGGGGTTGTCTCCTTAGAGAGGCAGGATTAGTTTTAGAGTGAGAAAGAGAGTTAGGGAAGAAGGCACCAGAGGCACTTGTGTCAGGCTCATCCTTTGTTAAAAAGCTTTCCGAGTTCAAAAAGCTTTCAACAAAGTTTGTAAGTTTGCAAAGTTCAATAAATTTTCAATTGAGGATTGATATTGTTCTTTATTTGATTCAAAATTACATCTTGTTTTGCATGTTTGTTCAATCTATCAACTTCAAATGGTATATCGGGCTGGAAACTTCAGGCCTCCTGGACCACTAAGTGGAGTTTAAACGAGGAAGCAGTCGTTAGCGCGCCGACCTTTTGAAGAATTTAAATTTACTGTTACTCTGCTCAAATTTATAATATTTACTGTTCAAATTATATGTTCTCAAATTGTTTACAAGGTCCTGCGTAGTATTGGTATCAGAGCCAAGTTCTTGCAAAATTTTGATTAAATTTACATTTGTACCCTTTCAAAATAATTGTGATTCCTACAGTTAGGGTTTGGTCGGCCTAGTGTCCCAGTTGATTAGGCCATAAATCCTGTGAGATTAGGTGAGTTCGGTGGTGGTCCTACAAATGTTGAAGTCCCAATTCTTGTAGAAGGTTAGAAATGTGAAATTTATCAAAAAATTTGTAGGTACTAGTTCAAAATACTAGTTCATCGAGGATAGATGACCAATTAAGACAAATACGAAAAACACCCAAAAATTTAACATCTTATCTGTTTCTATAGAAGGTAAGAACCGTACATAAAAAGTAGGAAATGCCAAAAACAAAACATAAAAGTATACAAAAATAGGAAATTTTGAATTCAAAAGATATAGAATAAAAATTTCTGAAAATACTCATTCAATAGGTTACGAAACATAAGCTATTGAACTTCACAGATCTTAGGATCTAGAACAAATTCAAAGACAAATTCAAAATTCTTCATATAAGGCTATCAGAGTAGCAGCCAAACCTGCCAGGAGTTAGGGTTAGACAAACCTATATGCATATGTCTTAAGTGATGCAAGACATAACAAATTCGAGATTCCCTTCTAGGGTTAATGGAAACAAATACATCTTTTGGACGGTGTATTTCTGTTATCAAACTTAGAGAGTTAGGTTTGTATGAATAAATAAGAGTATTTCTTAGCCTAATCTAAACATTCAAACCCAAAATTATGACATGGATCCTAGATCCAGAAACATACTTATAGTATACGAGTATATTATAAGTAATGACTTGATGGTCGGCCAATTGCTGTCCTCTCACCAAAGATCAAACTTTAATTTGGCAAGCAAATGAAAAGAACTCAACAGTCATAATTCCAAAACCAATTCCATGGGAATGTTTAACACAATCCTCTGAATGGAATTTCAAAGCGACTCTTCAGCTCCAGAAACCAATTGAACAAGCAGAAACTCTTATCCATAACGAGAGAAGATGGAATGAGGAAATGTTCAAATTAATTTTGAGTAAGAAAGAAAACTTAACAAGAACATATTACGAAGATCTTCTAATTCTTATTTAGAAATTAGAACTCCTTCTAGAAAGATCAAATGTTCGATCAAATTTAAATCTAGAAGAAGTAGACTATTCATCTACCATTCCAGATTTAAAATACACAAGGACTGAACCAAATATTCAAACTTCTCCAGATAGGTCTCCATCAAAATATGATGAATGAAATATTCAATGAATACACTAGATTTTCTATTGTTTACATTGATGATGTTCTCATATTTTCAAATTCCCTTGAAGAACATTTCAAACATTTAAAAATTTTTCAAAAAATTGTAAGAGATAATGGTTTATTAATCTCTGCCAGCAAAAATCTAAAATTGTTTCAAACAAATATTAGGTTTTTAGGTTTTGACATACATCAAGGTCAAATAAAACCTATACAAAGGGCAATAGACTTTGCTAACAAATTTCCTGATGAAATCAAAGATAAAACACAGTTACAAAGATTTTTAGGTAGCCTAAACTATGTAGCTGAGTTCTATCCAAATCTTAGGATTTTGATTAAACCTTTATTTCAAAGGTTAAAGAAAAGTCCTTTACCTTGGTCTGAGGAACATACCCAGGTAATCAAACAAGTCAAATTACAAGTAGGAGCACCCTTGCCTAAATTGTCTTCACCCAGAAGCCTTTCCTATCATAGAGACAGATGCCTCAAATATAGGATATGGTGGAATCTTAAAACAAGATTTTCAAAACAAAATTTCAATTGTTAGATTTCACTCTGGTATTTGGAGTGGTCCACAATTGAATTATTCAACGGTTAAAAAAGAAATTTTAGCCATTGTTTTATGCATTCAAAAATTTCAAAGTGATGTTTTTAACAAAAAAATTTCTTTTAAGAGTTGATTGTAAAAGTCACCGAAAAGAGATTTTACAAGGATGTTCAAACCTAGTTTCAAACTTGATTTTTGCGGATGGCAAACTATTTTATCATTTTTCGATTTTCGAAATTGAATTTATTAAGGATCTTCAAATGTTTTACGATTTCCTTTCCCGCGGGGAATTCTTACGAAGGGAAAATGGGCGGTAGCAGTCCCATCAAACCTACTTCAAAGGCCTCTTATGCAATGAAAAGGCCTCAAACCTCAAATCTCCTTGAAACTTCAAATCGTTTTGATGTTTTGGGGAAAACCCTCAACCCTTCTTTTCAAACCCCAACTCCAGTTGCATGAACAAAAGAACAAAAATGCCTCTTGCGAATTTTAGAACTTTGATCATATATCGGTTTACGGGTGAGATTGAAATCAAAAAGATTTTCAAAATGAAAGTATTTCGAGTTCTAATGAAATACTCAAAACCAAATAGATTCTGCAATTTATACTTTCGTGATCGATTACGTACCATTCTCATATCATGAACCCTGAGGGTAATGATATTGCTTACTCAAAATGCAAAATTTTAAAAGTCTTAAATGAAAAAGATTGGGGTCAGAATATTTTTACTCATAAAAGATTTTCTGAGCATTTTGACCCTCAAACTTTTGATTTTTATGACTACAAAAATGCTTGGTACCATATGTTTTGTATCAGGCCAAAAACTCATTCTGGTTTTAAGCGGAATGAAAAAGTTCAAAAATCTTTCAAAGTCGGTTTGGGGATTGGTGGCTTCTTATGGGAGCTAACCCAAACATTTTCAGCCCTGAAATCACCAAATGTTTTGACTATTTCAAAGCAAATTGTAGAAAACTTTTTTCCTCACAATTGTTATTCACTTTTCTTCGTTCTCAATTAAGAATCCTTGGATTCTTTGTTGGGATTTGCACCTACGATTCCATCAAGCCCGTTCCTAAGTTTTTGGCTAGAGAATTTAAAATCAAATGGTGGAGCCGCCCTTCAAAACCTGACCCAAACCTTTGATCTTTGTCAAAATGGTGAAGCAGCAAGTTAAAAGCCTTCAACCTCCAAAGTCCAGGTACCTATTTGGTCCCGACCTATGCGACCCGATTTCAAACGACTCATGGTGAAATGACTTGGTCTTATTAATTTTTATTTAAGATCATTAATCTCTTTTTTGCAATATTCAAGGAGTTCTGGACTCATTTGAATAGGTCTTGCTTTTGTTGGAATTTGTTTTTCAGAAAAATCTTTTTCATATGGTAATGAAACCATATGCTGTTTTCTATTCCAAAAAGCATTTGGTATAGAAGAACAAAGATTTTGCTCTATTTGATTTTGAATATTTTTTATTCTTTCTTGAATTTTTCTGATTGTAAATTTTCTTCAGTTTTCTTATATTGTATTTCTTTCTGAAGAAATTTTACATGTTTTTGTTTTTGTTGAAGTAAAGAAATAAAGTCTTGCACTTGATTTACTTCTTTAACTTTGATACACTCTTATAAATTTAAAGAAATTTCTTAGCCATTATATTTAGTTTTTAATCATTATCATTTGAAAGGATATAATTGTGTTAGAAAAGGAGTTCCTAAAACAATTTGATGACTTATGTTTTTGACTAGTAAGAATGAAGTTTTAATACAAATACCATTTTTGCAAATATGACCTTGTGGTATTTTGTATTGAACCTTCAGAGGATCATTACTAGCTGTTGATAATTTTTGAGAAGTTTTACAAAATATCTACATTAAAGGAATTAATCGCTTCACGCTATGCAATTTAAATCAACACCTGAATCAATCAAGGCTATCAAAACTGCTTTGTAATTAGGATTGATTTTTAAAGTTATCTTTGTATACCATCTTTGTTTTTGTACAATAGTCATACTATGTACAAAAGTTTCAAATTAACCATTTATTTATTTCTTGTTAATTCTTAACTTTGGATTTACAGGGTGGTTATTCTTTCTCCTAAGTTTTGTGTACAATTTTTTAATTCATTTATTTGAATTCTTATTTGTTTTACTTCTTCTTGCAAATCTTGTAAAGTTGCAGGTTCTTGCTTTTTATAATATTGAAATATATCTTTCATTTGATAAGAAGTTGATAAATTTACCTTAGGCTTTGGTTTTGAATTTTGTTCTAAAACTTTTCTTATATATTTTGCCTTGGTTTCATATCTTCAATCGATCAATCATTTCAGAATAATTCTTGATCATTTGTTAACTGTTTTATTTGACATAAGCAGGTTTTCTATTTTCTATTTCTTTTTCATTTTGAATTTGTTTGAGATTTATCGGTTTCGAGAGGATGAAATGTGTCTCGAGAATAATATTCTTAACTACCATTATCGATAAAACATTTACTGTTTTTGCAATTGAGGGCTATATGACCCTTTTGACCACATTGAAACATCTAACTAGCTTCTTTATGATGTTTTTTTTTATTTTGTTTTTATTCTCGGGGTTTCTTTGATTTAAATTTTCTATCTTTTAAATCTTTTGGTTTTACCATAAGATTAATTCCCTATAAGGTTTTAATTAAAACTAATAAAATTTTTAAATTTCTAAGAAAGTAATCTATAAGTTATTTCATTGAATAACATTTTAATATTTTGAGATTTCTAAACTTTTTAGAATTTAAAAATATGTTATGTAAAATATTAATTTAATATAATTTGTAATATTTGTTTCTGGTATTTCAAGCATTGTTAAGGGAAAGTGTATTATCACCCAAAACTAAAATTATTGAGTTTTAAAACCAAATTTTAAGAAACTATTAAAAGTGAACTTAATCTAAAAATACTTGAGAAAATACGCATATTTTAAGGGAGTTACCTATGTTACCAATACAGTAACTAAAACTTGATAGTGCATTTTTTCAAATTTTTTAAAGGTTGGTTCCCAAAACATAATAACCTGGTTTGGTGCATGATAAGTTAATAACACACTTTTCCTATTTTAATCTAAAAATGTTTAAAAAAATTTCATTTGTTTAATAAATTTTATGAAGTTCTTTTTAAAATTTGAACAATCACCTGTAATGTTACAAAATAAATTATAGTATTTTATGAAAAAACACTTCATAAGTTATTATTCTAAAAAAGCTTACAGAAAAAATATTTTCATTAAAAATATTTTGAGTAGAGATACATCTAAATACATATCGATGATAGTATAAAAGTTGAAAATATATGTATAATTTTTAAAAAATATTTAGAATTTATTTATAACTTTATACTTCTTATTACATAAAATATAAAGGATATTAAACATCATGGGTTTTATATTTTAACCCTGAGTTGAATCAAATTTGAAAATAAATTATTTTAAAAAATTAATTAATTTATCAATTTTATTTCAGCATTTAATTTTATATGCAGAAGTATGAAAAATAAGATTCTAAGGTATAAAAATACAGTTTTTCTATCATTAGGAGTAAATTATTACCTCTAATTAAAGAAAATTCAGTGTCACACTTCTTATTTTTATTTATAACATAGAATGTATTAATAAATACCTATAAAAAATGCTAGCTGATGTAGAAAAAAAATTCAGATTTATCTTATATTTTAAAAAGTATGAAAAGTGAGATAATAAATATTTTAATATCTCAACTTTTTAATAGTTTTCGTTACTTTTTCAATTTGTATATCAAAATTAATGTAATCTCATATACAAATTCAGTTGTCTTATATAAAAAATATATTATTTTTGAATTTTAATAATAGAAATTAGATTATATTGGACAAATTATTACTGCAAGTGGAAAACAACGTCGGAGCAGGAGACTTGGAGGTCGTGGAGTCACATCATTATACCTATTTAATATGTCATTACAATTATGTAGATCTCATAGCATGCGTAAAATCTACTCTTGGAAGAACTCTACGTTACATTTTGACGTCAATATCACATATTTCCAAATATGTTATTAATGACTACTCTTAAAGCTTTATTATGATATATCCAATGAAGCCTTAAAAATCATGATATTTTATACTGGATATTATCACAATGGACAAAATTGAATTATTACATTTTTTAAAAGTGAATCGTCATTCTTAATAAATATAATTAATCATTGTCTTCATCTATTTCTTTTTTTTTATCCATATTTTATATGTATATATTGTTTGACATTCTTATAACTTCACATTTTATAAACCCAATTGAACCCTCAAAATCTGAAACATGGGAGCTTAGGGTCCTCTACTAACTCTAGGATATTATGTTATATATGTATTGACATTTAGGTGTAATTTTTGCTTTAAACTAATATTATGTTCATTATTCTTATAAAAATGTGAAGGATGAAAAAATTAACCAAGTTTATATGATGTCATATTTGATCATAAAAATTTATTGATACAATTTTCCTCGTAGGGGCTCAAACAGTTGGATGGTGTCATGTGCAGATATTTTGTCATGTGATACATGCGAGATATAATTACCAAATAAGTTTCTTAACATCTCAGGTTTATTACCTATATATTGTCATAAGTGCATAAGAACTTATACATATATTTAATTCTACATATTAACATATTTTTTCTTGCCATATATTTTAGTTTGAATGGAAAAAAACCTACTCCCACAGTGATTAGATGAGTAATTTGAATGAGTCTCATTTTTACTACTCTTATTTTTAGATAAGTATAGTGGGTATGTGAATTTTATAATTTTCAATAAAATTTAAAACATAAATTTAAATTAATTTTGCATTTTCTTGGTTGCAAGGTAAATGATGTTTTAATTTTGAGATTACGGGATCATGCATAGATCTTGCTTGTCATGTAGATATTGGATTTTGGATACTTTTGGTTGCCACATATTTACATCTTATTGTGATGAGTACAAGTTCATACATAGTTTTTTTTTAAATTATATATATTTTACTAGTTTTTTTTTCATAATTTTGGTACATATTAATATCTTTTAGTAAGTTTTCAAATATAAACTTAAATTAATGTAGTTTTTACCTATCACAACTGTTGGATATTTCACGATAAGTGCATTTTAAGTACAAATCATATATATATTCTTGTTATCATATAGAGTGTAACTATTTTTGGATATTTTAGGTACATATATTATCTAGATTTTTTCTTCTAAAAATACATTACTACATTTTTTTGGGATATATTTGAATATAGGTTTATATATTTTAATTGTTACATTTAAACCTATACATAAACCTAATATTGTTTTTTCTTACTTGGAAGATGTTGGGTGACATTTACAGTAATTGCGAGTTTTAGGGTGCAAAATCATATAAGTTTTAGTCATCATCTACAACTACTAAATTTATGGGTAAATATTTATGTCTTCTCTCATTTTCCCCCCTTATATTTGATAAGAGTAGAAGATCATGTATGGTTGTTAGGTTGTTTGTGAATACATTTGGATATATTTGGGTAAATGCTTATCTTTTTTAATATAAACATAAAGTAATATTGTTTTTTCTTACTTGCAAGAGGTTGGGTGACTACGACATTTATGTTTAGAGTATAAGATTATGTATAAGTTCTTGAATGTTCATATACAACAATTAGATTTTGGGTAAATATCTATCACCTTTTGGATATATTTTGTAGAGTACAATGTATGTATGGTTGCTAGGTTGTTTGTGATACATTTAGATATATTTGGGTACATGTTTTACATCTTTTTAAATATAAATATAAAAACAATATTTTTGCTTTTTCATACTTGCAAGAAGTTGGGTGACATGTTTGATACACTTAAAGCATGAATTCTTTGTCATTTAACTTTTAATAAACTTTTAACTATAAACATATAGTAATGTCATTTTTTTCTTATTTTTTAGAGGTTGGGTAACATTTGATAACATGATAATATAAAATTGCTAGGTTGTTTGTAATTACATTTGGGTATATATTTATGTTTCTTTTATTAATCTTTTAAACATAAACTTAAACTAACCTTTTTTTCTTATTTGCGAAGGTTAGGTGAAATTTACCTTGATTGCAGTTTAAAGACAAGATCTTAGATACATTCTATATATCATGTATAGCTATTGGATTTTTGGGCATATATTGGGCTTTTTTTTTGTTTTTAGATATATTTGATGACAATGGAGATCATGTAAATGTTAAGGTTTTTCTTTTTATTTTCAATATATTTGGCTCTATGTTTGTATCTCTTTTTTGTATATATTTTATGTATTCGTATAATTGAAATTACTATATATATATATATATATATATATATATATATATATATATATATATATATAATTTTTTAGTTTTGATACTTAGATTTTGTTCTATGATATAAAGTTAATATTGAGTTTTGATAATAGATTCAATTTTGCAATAATTTAGTTTGAATTCAAATCATTTTGTATTAAGTTAAGTTTTTGACATATTCTAATGCAATCTTGACATAGAATGAAATAATTTCTTTGATATATAAACAAAAAAAATCTTGAAAAAAAAAAACTATATTCCTTGACATAAAGCAAATGAACCTCAACATATTAAAAATTTAACTTTGAAAAAAAAAAATCATCCTTGACATTTGTAAAATTATATTTGATACTTAAGCTTGACATATATTGAATATAATCTTCACAAAATAAAGAGTCAATCTTCACACATATTTAACCTAATCTTGACATATGTATATGTCAAGTTGCAACTACCTTTTCTTGACAACGCATAGATGACGCTATGCATATATCTATCTATCTTGACGAATGTATATCTTGACGGTGAGCTTGTCAATGAAGACCTTTTTTCTTGTAGTGCCTCGTTTGCATCAAACACATCCCGGTCCAGGCCCTCGAGGCATCACAATACCTTTGTGTACCCACATCCCTGTCCCGGGACTATGAAGATGGAGCGATAGTAAGCCTCCCCTTGACTCTGGAATGCCTCCTTGCATCGATCATCCCAATCAAACAACCTCATTCGAGGTCAATCTCATCGCAAGTCTTGCTTGATCGGGAGAAATCCTCAATGAATCTCCAGTAGTACCTAGCCAATCCCAATAAACTACGTATCTCGAAAATCGACTTTGGCCTCTCCCAACTCATCACTGCCTTGACCTTCTCTGGGTTCATTGACACGCCTGATGTTGACACCACGTGTCCAAAAAATCTCACCTCGATGTGAAAACTCCTTCTTTGGGCAGGCGTATAGCTAATGATCTCGTAGAGTGTAAAACAATACTCAAGTAGTCCTCATGCTCCCGCTCTGTGGGAAGTAAATCAAAATGTCATCCCGCGAAGACCCGGAATAAGTGATCGAATAGGGTTGGAATACCACACATGCATGAGTCCATGAATCTTTGTTGGCGCATTCGTCAATCCAAAGGGCATCACTATAAACTCAAAGTGCCCATACTGCATCTGTAACGTTGTCTTAGGGATATCTATCTCCCTAACCCTCATCTGATGGTAACCAGTGTGAAGGTCTATCTTGGAGTAGACTCGCGCTCCTCTCAACTGGTCAAACAAGTCATCAATCCTTGGCAATGGGTACCGATTCTTGATCGTAACCCTATTCGACTGTCTGTAGTCAATGCACAGTCAAAGGGTCTTGCCCTTCTTCTTCGCAAATAGAACCAGAGCGCCTCATGGTGAAGTGCTCGGTCTAATGAACCCCTTGTCTAGTAACTCCTGTAGCTGGACTCTGAGTTCCTACAACTAAAATGGTGCCATCCTATGCGGAGTCACAGAGATAGGCGAAGTACCAGGGTATAACTTGATACCGAAGTCTACAACGCTCTATGGAGGCAATCCTGGTAGTTCATTCGAAAAAACAGCCTCATACTCGCAAACTACTCGAGGTAGATCTAAGTCCAGTCTCACCTCGTCCTCTGAGGTGGAGCTTGCTTCTTGACATGTATCCACGACACTGGACTGGCTTACACACCGTTTGGGGCAAATATCATGCTTGTCCCCACGAAAATACAACACGATGCAGATCACATTATTGTGGCGACTTACCCTCCTACGCTTACAATCGATACTGACTGCGTAGCGGAGTCATCAAATCCATCAAGGATGACGTCGAACTGACATGTCCATGATCCTCGGGTCCACGTAGTAGGATCCCGAGATCTCTAACTTTTAGCCATGACATATCATCCTATCCTCGCCCTAATCCCTAGGGAGAACTCACATACAAGAGGCTTCTCAAAGGCCTCAACCTCTAAGCCTAACTCTATCACAACTGATGCAACAATGAATGAATGCGATGCATCAGAATCAAATAACATTCTTGCCCATAGGCGAGATAGCAAAAACGTACCCTATATGACTGGCGGATCTGTTGACTCAATCGGTGGTGTGATGGCGTAGATAAGCCCTTGAACCCCTGACGTACCTACCTATGGGCCTCGTCCTTTGCCTCGGCCCATTACCTGGCCTTTCTGGCCTGCCTGTGTAATAGGAGGTGACCGTGCAGCTCCCTGAAATTGATACTAGCTCCTACGGCTGTGCTAAATTTTGTGGAGAATGAGCTGTATCTCTGCATCACTACCCATTGTTGGGACTATGTTGTCCCTAAACCTTGGGATCCCTGTCTCTAAGGGCAATCCCTCCTCATATGTCCGGGTTGTTGGAAATGGTAGCACACCATCTGCCCAGCCTGATTGGCAACCCTGATCTGTCCCTGGCCCGAATGGCCCCGGCCTTAGAACCCATGCTAACTAGAAGCCCTCTACTTCTTTCCCAAACTAGAAGAAGACTGACTCTCCTTCCTCTTGCTACTAACACCCGCATCCCAAGTGCTCCGAGCATCCTCGATCTCTCTCTCTATGGTCATGGCAGTCCCAACCATAGATTCCATGTCTTGTAGACGAAGTCTTACAATCCTGCCCCGAATGGAAAACTTTAGCCCATTCTAGAATCTCATGACCTTGGCCATGTCCGTGGCCACGTAGTCATCAGCAAAACGGGCTAGCTCTGTGAATCTAGCCACATACTCGATACGGTCATGGTGCTTCGACTTAGGAACTCTGAGCCTTCGCATGTGGCCCGGTGTCGAGAAAATACTTGCCCGTGAAAAGATCATGGAACTACGCCCAAATCATTGCCTCTAGATCTCTAGAGGTCGCCGCTGGATTCCGCCACGCGGGCCTTGCCCTGGCGAAATGCGGCTAGTCACGATCTTGGTGGTATCGGAGGCGCTCTCGAGTGCAATATCTTCTCGGCTGCCAGCTGATGGTGCGCCTACATCGGATCTCCTCCCTCTATGAATATCGAAGGGTGAAGTGCCTTAAACCTCTGGAGGTTACTCGGACCTCCCTGGCTACCTGTTGTACTAGCCTGTGCAATGACAGTAGCCGCAATCCCTACAGCCTTAGCAAAGGCCTGCTGGTCAAATACTGGTGGTGGTTGGCTAGCACCTCGTGGATGACCTCTACGTTCTCTCCCGCGACTAGCCATCTACACATGTCAAATGGCAAGTTAAGTTTTAATGCAGTATCTCTAAGGTGTAAACACAGCCCCGAGACACTATTCACATTTCAAAAAATTCTCATACGCAATGTCAATGCATTCATAGGTAATGCAAGACAATAATTCCATATATTAAATCATATGCAACAAAAAAATTTATTTTATTTTATTTTTTTTTTGAAAACCTCGTGAATAGTGTTCATGAACAGTGATTAATGATGACTGAAACGGTGCATTGAGTCAAAGCGGGTCAGTGCACGGGGTGCACACCCGAACCCAGTGTGCGCCTTGCGCCCAGGAGCTTTGCTCGCCCAGCTGCGCGCTAAGGTGCGCGCCTTTGCGCCTAAACCTTGCATGCCGCTGCGGGGCCGGTGTCGTGGGGTGTAAGGCGCCGTGTCGTGGCACACAGGCGTAGTGTCTGCGTGTCTGCCGTGTGTCGCCCCCACATCGCGGGCCGTGGTTGGTCGTATCGCTGACCATACGGCGCGCCTGACCACGCACCCGCTGAAACCTTGTCGTGCCACAGCGCCTGTTGTGTCAAGATACAATCTGTTTGTATCATTGACCAAGGCGGGAAATGGGCGAGTAGCCCACTATTGCTTATGACTTTTTTTTTTTTTTTTTTTCCTCATTCATTTTTTCTTCTTCTTTGTTCACCTACTGGAAGACCACACCAACAAAATTTTTTATTTTTTTTTCATATCTTCCAGTAGAACAAAAAAAAAAATGTTTTTTTTCTGTTTTACACACTGTAAAACCTAAAGAAAAATTTTCCTCAACACATTTTTTTTTTCCTATACGCTATTCACCAATCATACAATTTCACACAATTCAATCACACATAATCACACATCAAGATGCACACAATTCATCAAAATGCACAATGGATGCATGATCTAACCCGTTTCCCATCGAGCCCTATGTATTTGTACACCTAAGCTCTGATACCAAGCTGTGAAGCATGTATCAGGACTAAACTTATAGATACCCATACCTAAGCTCCCTAGGTAATCGTTTACCTAAGCTCGTGCAAATTGTGACCCGTTTCAGGGGATCCATTGATAACCCGTCTGACCGTGGAATATTCGGTGGATGTTAGGTAACAGGCACCCTCCATTGAGTCCCTTTTCCAGACTCAAAGATTTAATGAAAAATCGACGAGCCTCCTTTGGGAGCTCGACCCAAGATACAACCTGTCCCAACATTGTATAACGACCACACCGGGTCCACATGCGAGTAAAAATGGCCACTTGGGCCCATGCATCAATACTCACAAAAATACAACAACTATATTACAATAGTTCAAGAGTTATTACATTACTATTAATCAAAACATATATCGAAATTTAGCATTCTAATACATATTTTACAAAATAAATGCCAAAGCCACAATCCGGCTTTCTTCTAAAACGCGACCTCTAGTGAGAGCCGTCCTCCCGTACACTCCCTATACCTGAAATAATGATCCCTCGACAGGGTGAGCAATGCCCAGTAGTGATAATCTCCTACATGGGTTACTCCCCACCTAAGTGCACATGTCATGGCAACCAAACATACTCAAGCAAATACATGATCCTACTTGAATGTCTACATGCCTAACTGATTCGTGTCACAGTAGGTGTATCGGAATCAACAAAATTTATATCCTAATCCTACTGCCGTAGCAAAGCTACTGCAGTATAGTGGCTCTAGGGTTGAACACAGAGATGGGTTTTCTTCGTACAAATTGATTTGCAGTGATTCAAAATGGTGAATTTCAGTTTGGATTTTAAGGTTTGATGAAAACAGTGGATTTTGGTAAAAACAGTGGTGTATGGTGGTTTACAGGCTAAAAATAAAATGAAGAAAAATAAGAAAAAGAACTCCTTGAAGCATTGGGCTACTGGTTTGAGGTCCTAAGGCAACTGAGAGGTCCTCGGGTTCATTTCCTCGCGTTGGGGAGGATGACCTATAGTCATTTCTACATTCGGATCTTCGTTAACTTTAAACTAAACCTTAAAATTATTATCCTTTTGGCGACATTCTGAGCATAAATGTTCCACTACTTGGTGAATACCCGTCCCTAATCTACCCTACGTGACTCATAGAAGACAACTAAGCGAGATCTCGGTGGATCTAGCAATAAGCATCACTTGAACCCAGATTGCCAAATCTTGGTCAATCAGAGGCATCTCAAGAGGATTTAAACCTAGATTGAAGGATTGAAACCTAAATGCTCAAAATTACTTGCGTTAAAAAAACAGGGGAACCAAAAGTTTACCTTAAAACCGTTGCCCAGTAGCCCTCCTCTTTAAGGAGAAAAGCGGTCTAGCCAACCATCCTCCGAGTTATCATCCTCAGGGTGTTTGGTAGCCGAGAAAGGGAGAGAAAATGAGAGAAAGTGGAGAGAAAGTGCAAAAAGCGGGAGAGCTGAAAGCTTCTCCCGTCAAATTTATTTATTGAAGTTGATTGATCTTACAGCCCTTGATTGAAGCTTATATACGCTTAGAGTCAAGGGAAATTAAAAAAAGACCCAAAATCAGAAGGTATTAGAAGGGATAAAATGTGAAGAAAACCAAAAATATAACAAAAACACCAAAGCGTCAAACGGTGAAACGATCTTTGGAGGGGTGAATAGTGTTTGGGAGGTAAGCAGGTGGCGGGCGGGAAGCGATTTCTCAAGCGTGAGGCACTGCTTTGTGCTCCGTTTGTTGCATTTTTACGCTCTTCTTCCCTTCCCGTCTCACGATCTGCAATCTTGAGTTTATTTCGAATTCTTTGTGCTTGGGTTGAATAACAGTTCGACATAAATAGCTTGCAAAAAGCGCAAAATTTGCCACAAAATACGATGTTAGAATAGGGGACCTTAATGTGCAAATCGGGTTAATTAGAATTATTAGTACACAAAAAGCACTCAAAATAAATAGGGTTCAAAATAGCACTTTTTGGGCACTAATCACCAATCTCATGTCTCGAGTCCTCACCGACTCCCTCACACATGCCTAAGCCAAATGCGAGCATCCCAGTTCAAAACAAAAGGTTTTTCTTGAAAACTTACTAAGTTCGGTAAATATATTGGACAACCCTCGAGGTGGTCTTTGGGTAATTCTCTAGAAAACGATCATGGTCAGCCTCCAAGATGTAGGCTTGTTGGACAACTCTCAAAGCAATTCTTGGAGGAAAATCTTCCTTGAAATTCCTTTCCTGACCATTTTCATTTTTCTTTCATTTTCTTTCCAGTCATGCACTCACACCTACCATCTAAGGTGCCCCGGTGCATAAGGAATGCATTATGCCAATTCCAAACAATTCATGCTAATATATTTACATGCATATATTAACAAAATTAACTCACATAAATCATGTTATTCAATTTACAACAATAACACCAAAATTAGCTCACATGGGCTAATTAACAAATCAAGTAATTCATTTTTAGGATCACCTAAATGGCATAAAAATCGCCTGACATATCACATGAGCGGTGAAACCTAGGCTCGGCCTTTGTTCGGGGCCATATAGGAGTTTCTCACTCAATCCCAATCATTGGAACTGAAAAACACACGACCATATGGCCTCAGAACATCCTTATCCATTCACATGGCTCTTAGCCAAAGAATAAAGCAAGTAGGAAAATATCTCTACCTCTTGGAGTTGTCGGAACTCCACCAAATCGGTGTCCACGCATAGCCCTTGCCACGTAGAACAACTTTGCTTCTTGGCTCAAAGAGAACCGACGGTCCGAAAGCCGGAAAATCTAGAGAGAAGTCACCATTTCTCTCTACAAGCTAGTTTTAGCCCCTCGCCCGTTTTTCTTCAAATTGGAGAAGATAGAAATTGCTATTCTTCTTTTGTCTTATTCACTTATTCTTTTTACTAAATCCCGATTTTGTCCTTTAGTTTTAATTTTTGGCCAGCGTAGGCTTTATCCCCAATGGTAAATGTAATCATCTCACTAATCATCTGACATGTGTCACATGGGTACATGTAATGCAGGTGACTTTTGTCACATCATGTCTCTCACAAGCCATCATCACCCATTTTGACAGGGTGTCTCGAAGCGATGAAATTTTGATTGTCTGAATTAAACGAAGTCGTGGTAGCTAGATTTGCGAGGCGATTCAACCGGTGAAGTCCATTTTGTCATCTGAGATCTGGAAAAATTTGGATTTGACCGAAATTACCATTTTACTATTTTTCAGAAAATTAGAATTTTCTCGGGTTTTACATTCGTCAAACTCCACGAGGTAGAGAATTTTCCTACTTGGGTTATTTCTAACCTAATGACCATTTAATGGATTGGGTTTTTCTTAGAGGCCGTGAGAGGCTATAAATTCTAGTCCAAAATATTTGGGACTGTTTTAGGACAGTCTTGGCTGAATTTCGGAATTGTTTTTAGAATTTGGGCTGAAGTTTTTAAGCTGTTTGAATGATCACAGACGATTTTTGGAAGATTTGTTCAGCGATCGGGTGGAGTTGAGGTTTAGTTTTTATCACGGGGCCCGATATCTTGAGTCTTGTGGGTATGTTTGGTATCACGATGGTCGGTGACAAGCGTGAAGGGACCAAGAGGTGCGCGACATAGGTCCGACATTTGGGCCATTTTCTGTGTATTTTTAGAAAAATAAATGATATGCTGTTGTGTGTAAAAATCATGTTAATATGTGTTTACGTGATGTATTAACATGGAAATTGTGATGAATGGAAATTATAAGTAGGAAATATAATTATCCGGAATTTATAAATGTTGCATGTAGCTCTTATTGTGCATGTAACATGACATAGCATGAAATGACATGATTGCATTTTATATGCACGGTCACATCGCGTCAAGTCGGGTGTGGGTACATGGTACTGTTATTCACCATTCTTGGTGAATGTGTGGTGACCTTGGAAATGAGACAACATTCAAAATCGAGACTCACGGTTGTATAAAGCACTAATAATAATAAATTTCGTGTTTAAGCGTATGAGATGGGGTAGATCCAGGGAGTGAAAAGGCCAAATTTATATGCGGTTAGACATGATCATCGACGGTGAAAGCCCGTAAAAATGTCGAAAGGCGTGCTTCGATCCTGCGGTGACCCTGAAAAAGATGTGGCCCATGAATAAACACACGGGATTTGATAAATTAAAATTGGAGGGTTGTCCAATGGTTTAAGTCATTTGGTGAAACACCAATGGCTGGTTTTTCACACTTGGTGTTGCAAGTGTGAGGGAGTCGGTCGGGACTCGGGTTATGGGCATGAGGAGTCTCATCTCATGCATGACATGAAACTTTCCATATAGGATTGCATTATTTATATGGAATGTGATTTGATGTTTTATGTACGCCATTTCATGTGCATTTAGGCTGGGCATAACCCTTGTTGGAGAATTTTTCTACTAGGCATTGCTCACCCCATAATGGGACCCCCTTTTAAGTACAGGGGTTGTACAGGGAGACGGCACTCCGACGAGGCCATGATTATGAAGAAGGCCGATGTGTGACCTTAATATTACCTTGAGTAACATTTTTGTAAAAAAAAAATATTTTGTATAAAAGAATTGTAAGTAAATTCTTTTGGACTATTATCTAAATAGTCGGGTATGTAATTATGGTAAGAGGGTCATGATCGGACTCTTACAGACTGTAATAAAGTGTTTTATTTTCATATTTTTGATTTAAATGTGAATGAATGAGTCCCGGTAAAGGGATGTATATTGGGGATATGGATAGATGGACCTTATAGGGTCAATACTACTTATATTGAGACCCTGGATGGATTATGATTATATTGTTATATAGGTTGTATGTTGGGTAGAGCTCCCCGAACAAATGAGACTCTGCTCGATTTTTGTGAAAATATGGATCCCGATAAATGGGATACAACAGTGTGGAATCGGGTCACCCGAAATCCATAGGAATTCTTCGGGTTGATGGGCTGTCAATGGGACCCTCGGATTTAGGGCGTCACAGCTTGGTATAAGAGCATAGGTAAATGACTACCTAGGGAGCTCGGGTGTGGGTATCCACAAGTAATTCATAAAATAAGCACAGCTTGGTAACATAATTTAGGTATGCGAATACCTTGGGTCTAGATCATGCATTGTTGTGATTTGCGTGTTTTGTGCTTAACATGCTGTGTGATATGTGTGGTGATTTATGTGAATAATATACATGGTGGATTGTGTATGGAACACTAGGGTTAGAAAACATAACCTTAGGGGTTCGGAAGACAAAATGAACATGATAGTTTGGGAACTGATTTGTATCAGTGGTTGGCATTATGCACCACTAAGGAAAAAGGGATGAACGGTGTGGTTCATGATGTTAAAGTCCATTAGTGGTTGGCACGTGCACTACAGGTAGACTAAGATAGAAATTAGAGAACTCTATTGCTATTTGACATGTGTAGATGGCTGCGAGAGGGAAGAGAGAGCGTCAGGCGATGGGTGGAGTGCCGCGATCCAGGCTTGCAGACTAACAGTTGCGAGCAGTCTTTCAGCTGCTACCCTTATGTAGGCAGGTGTTGTTGTTGCCACCATCGCACAAGGTACAGGTGCAGATTAGGAAGGGGTCAGTAACCTTGAGGTTCGAGGCAGCGATCCTGCGGCCCTCAAGGGAGGAGGGCAGATGGTTGTGGGTCGTTGTTTGGAATTAGTCCGAGAAGGATCACCGTATTGCGGTCGCCATCATTGCCTGGCGTGCGAGTTCTTGCTACCATTACGGACCGGTGCAGCGTGGGCGAGGAGGGACAAGTCACCTCTAGGGGTTTCATGGGCACATCATCCTCTGACATACATGTGAGGAAGGGACTCGATAGTCAGGACATTCTTAGCCATTGAAAGAGAAGTAGAAGACACACGGAGCATCCGGGACATGAGTGCTAGTGTTAAGAGGAAGGAGAATCAATCTTCTTTTAGCTCCAAGAAGTAGAAGACTTCTGTTTCACATGGATCTCAGGACCAAGGTCAAGTCGGGGCTTTTAGCCAGACGGGGCAGATGACATGCTACCATTGCCATCAGCCTGGGCATATGAGACGGGATTGTCCACAGAGGCAGGGATCCCGGAACTATGGGACATCATAGTTCTAATCATCAGTGGGACATGCGCAGACGCAGTTTGTTCCTCCTTACCCCAGCATGGGCTAGGGGAACCGATGTCAATCCCAGGGTGCTGCACAAGCACCTACTATTTCGCAAATAGGCCACATGGGCCAGGGCATGGGTCGAGGTCGAGGCCAAGACTTCCAGGCCAAGACTTCGAACCCGATACTTTAGGGACCCATGGGCATGTCTGTGATGCTTGTGGCGAGCTTCGCAGTCGATCGATATATAGAGTACATTTCGGCTCTCACACTTCTTGATAAAAGTGTTTAGATTGGTGCATCGAAATTCATGTTTATTCTTTATAATATGAAAAGTTTGGGCTTAGAGGTTGAAACCTTGGAAAAGAATCGTTGTATGTGAATTCTCCCCTAGGAACTAGGGTGTTAGTGTCAATAATATATCGGGATTGTGAGTCGGAGATCTCGAGGATTCTACTCACTTTGTGGACACAGTCGTGGACATATGGTCGATGTCATCCTTAGCATGGACTAGTTGACCGCCTATAGAGTCGTCATTGATTATGATCATAGGTGGGTTATCGCCTATACACAGGATGTTAATGTGTTATGTTTTAAAGGGAGAAGCATGATGCTTTACCCCAGACTGTGCATGACTCCAGATGGAGTGGATAGTTGATGGGTTGGCTAGCAAGCCTTACCTTAGAGGATGAGGGGAGACAGGATTTGAGTCTACCTCGGGTGGTTTGCGAGTATGAGGATGTTTTTTTGGATAAGCTACCGGGATTACCTCTACACAGGGATGTAGACTTCTGTATTAAGTTACACCCCGGTAAGCCGCCTATTTCTATGACTCCTCATAGAATGACACTAGTTGAGTTACAAGAACTCAAGGTCCAGATACATGAGCTGTTGAACAAGGGTTTGGACCGAGCACTTCACCTTAGAGCGCACCGGTTCTGTTTACTAGGAAAGAGGTCAAAATTCGAGTGGAGATGACGTGAAGGCATTCGGGGAATTGAAAAGAAGGCTTGCTACGACTCCTATTACGATAGTCAGGACAAGGATAGAGGTACGATTATCTTTGTGATGCCTCTGGGACGGGCCCAGTATCTGATGCATTACGAGAGGGTTATAGCCATGGTTCCGAGGATAGCTAAAGTGTGGCGAAATTACCTACACATGATGCGGGTTAGGCGTCCATTGTCTTTGCCTTAAGATTTGGCGCCATTATTTGTATGGTGAAGCGGTTAGTGTTTTCATACCATAAAAGTCACAGTATATTTTTCACCACGGCGTATGAAGCGGCGTAGATGGATGGAGTATCACGGAGGATTATGACTTCACTTTGCATTACCATCTTGGTAAGGTAAATGTAATTAGTTGATACGCACTGGTCGGAAGTCATAGAGTCTTGGCTAGTGCTTCCCGAGTGGCGGATGCTCGAGGCGTAGGACGGTTGGGCCATCCACGTGATCAAGAAGCAGGGGGAGCGTTAGGGAGTTTAGTGGCTACGTCATCCCTATCGAGCAGAGTGATTGAGTCCTAGTGGTAGGACATAGAGATATCGTCCATCAGGGACCAGGTACAATCAGGTACGAGTGACGAAGGTTGGGCTATCCACACAGATGGTAGTCTTCAATATAGGGGACGGGTTGTGGTTCCCCAGTTGACTGATATGAGAGAGAAGATCCTTAGAGAGTTCTACTGCTCTCGATTTGTTGTCCATCCAAGTGGCACAAAGATGTATCGAGATCTTCGTTGCCAGTATTACTAGAGTGGGATAAAACGAGACGTTGGGGATTTTGTTCGACGGTATCTCACGTGTCGACAAGTAAAAATTTAAGCATCGAAGCCCGGTAGGGCTACTTGACCATTAAATTGGCGAGGTGGAAGTAGGAGCGAGGTCATGATGGATTTGTGACCCAGCACCCACGGTCTGTGGAGACATGATGTGGTATGGGTTATAGTGGACCGGCTCACTAAGTCGGCACATTTTCTAGCAGTACAGATGACCTTCACATTAGATGAATTCTACCGGCTGTACATTAGAGAGATTATCCGGTTACATGGAGTGCTAGTCTCTATTGTATGGACGGGGATCGTTGCGGCACTTACGGAAGAGTTTCCAAAGGCCATGGGACCACGGAGTTGTGATAAACCTTTGCGTTTCATCCATGGAACGGATGGTCGGTCGGTCCTCTGATTTTAGAGGACATGCTGCGAGCATGCGTCTTGGATATTAAGGGTATCTGGGAGGAGTACTTACCCTTAGTGGAATTCGCCTACAACAACAGTTATCAGGGGAGTGTACAAATGGCATCCTTTGAGGCCTTCTATGGGAGGCCATGCCAATCCTCGATTTGTTGGACATAGGTGGGAGAGAGTTCCATCACTGGTTCAGATCTAATTAGAGACACCTCTGAGAAGGTGAATTTGATTAAGTAAGCGCCTCATACATTTGAGTAGACAAAGAGCTTCTGTGGAGTAAATGACATTAACCTCACAGAATTTGAGATGGGTAATCACGTCTTCTTGAAGGTGATGCCTAAGAGAAGAATTGGTCGGATTCGGAGAAAGCGAGGGAAGGTAGCGCTAGAGGTATATTGGGCCTTTGAGGTACTCGAGGGTGGGCCTGCTACGATTGCATATCGGTTGGCGGCCACCACCTAATATGTTTAGTGTCCATGAGGTGTTCCACGTCTCCATGCTCTGGAAGTATACTCCAGATCCAGCTCATGTAGTGGATTGGGGAGAGATTACTGTTGATACTGATGGGACCTTCGAGGAGGGACCAATGCGTATCTTGGATAGCCGGGATCAGGTTTTGCGATGCAAGACCGTGCGGCTAGTTAAAGTGTTATGGCAACAGGAGTGGAGGAGGCAACTTGGAACGCGAGGACACGATGCGGGCCACCTATCCTTTCCTATTTGAGGATGAAGGTGCGTTTGTCTAAGATTGAAAGTCTAATATTTGAACTAGAATAACTATTGCATAAGCATGTGTTTGTGTGTGCTAGTGTGTGTGAATTTTGGGGGCAAAATTCTTTTAAGGAGGAGGGAGAGAATGTAAAACCCGAGAAAATTAGAAAGTTTCAAAAATGGAAAAATGATAATAATAATAATAATAAATTTCCAGAATGGTTCAAGGAAGCCTAGAAAATAATCTAGATCTCGAATGACGAAACGGAATGCGCTGTTAAATTCGTCTCGCGAAATCTAGTGACCTAGAAAAATTTCATCGAATTTTGAGATAATTTGAATTTTTTACAAGTTTCTGAGTGATAAGTCGCCAGTGACTCAAGGGACGTGATTTTTACAAAAATCTTGGAAGTCAGAAAATGGCTTGAGCTAATTTCATTTAAAATAAATAAATTTTTTTCGGAGAAGAAACGGACCTGAATGAGAGATAGACACATGGGGCAATGTGAGCCATGTATCCAAAAAATAAATAAAAGAAAAAAAAAGAAAAAGAAATAAAAAGGATAAAAGAAAAAAAAAAAAAAAAAGGGGAAAGTCAAAAGGGAAAGGAATGAGGAGAGACCCAATGAAGGCGTGAGGGAGGGAGAATAGAAGAGAGAAAGGAAAAGAAGAAGATTTTTCGCTTCTCTCTAAGATCTGGAAATTGAATGTAGGTTGTCGAAGCAAAGGTAAAGTCGGTCCACGCCGAGGCTAAGTGGTACCAAAATCTTGAGTTTCGATCAAACTCCGAGTGAGGGTACCTGCTTGGGTTATTTCTAGCCTATAGGCCATTTAATGGCTTGGGGTTTTTCTTAGAGGCCGTGAAAGGTCGCAAATTTTAGTCACAAATTTTTTGGAGTGTAGGAATTTTTGGGCTGTTTCGGACGATTCGGCGGAGTACAGGGATTGTTTTTGGATAGTGCGGACAATCTTTTGGCTTGTTTTACGTGATCCGGTATGTTGAGGTTTAGTTTTGATCCACAGGATCTGATGTCTTTAGGTTTTTTGGTGTGTTTTAGTATCATAGTAATTCGGTGATGAACCGTGAAGGGACCAAGAGGTGCCCTGTTTTATATGGGTCTAACATTTGGGCCATTTTGTGTGTATTGTTGGAAAAATAAATGATATGATGTTGTGTGTAAAAATCATGTTAATATGTGTTTGCGTGATGTATTAACATGAAAATTGTGATGAATGGAAATTATATGTAGGAAATATAATTCTCCGGAATTTATAAATGTTGCATGTAGCACTTATTGTGCATGTAGCATGACATAGCATGAAATGGCATGATTGCATTTTATATGCACGGTCACATCGTGTCGAGTTGGGTGTGGGTTCATGGTACTGTTAGTCACCATTCTTGGTGAATGTGTGGTGAGCTTGTAAATGAGACAACGTCCAAAATCGAGACTCACGGTTGTATAAAACACTAAAATTAATAAATTTCGTGTGTTTAGGCGTAGCAAGATGGGGTAGATCCCCTCCCCCCCAGGGTGAAAGACCCAAATTTATATGCGGTTAAACATGATCATTGGCGTGGCTTAGTAAAAATGTCGGAAATGCATGCGTCGATCTGCGGTGTGACTAGAAAAGGCACGTGGCCTGAATAAACACGAGTTTGATAAATTAAAATTTGAGGGTTGTCCAATGGTTTAAGTCATTGGGTGAAACACCAATGGCTGATTTTTCATACTTGGCACTGTAGGTGTGAGGGAGTCAGTCGGGACTCTGGTTGTGGGCATGAGGAGTCTCATCTCATGCATGACACAGAACATTTCATATAGGATTGCATTATGTATATGGAATATGATTTGATGTTTTATGTACACCATATCATGTGCATTTAGGCGGGAAGTAGTACGGTAAGAGAATTTTCTGCAGGCATTGCTCGCGATTATGGTTGCTTGCAGGTGAGAGGTGTGCGAGGAGTGGCCAGCTAGACGAGGCCGTGATTATGTAGAGGTCGATGTGTGGCCTTATTGCAACCGAGGTGGCACATTTTGTAAAAAATATTTTATATAAAAGAATTGTAAGTAATTCTTTTAGGATTATTGTCTAAATAGTCGGGTATGTAAATATGGTAAGTGGGTCATGATCGGACTCTTACAGACTATAATTAAGTGTTTTATTTTCATAATTTGGATTTAAATGTGAATGAATGGGTCCCAGTAAAGGGATATATATTGGGGATATGGACAAATGAACCAGGTAAGGTCAATACTATACAGTAGAACCTTGGATGATTTGAGTTATACTATTGCTGAGTTGTATGTTGAGTCAGCTCCCGAACAAAAGGATACTGCACTTGATTTTTGTGTATGGATCCCGATAAATGGGGACACAACAGTGTGGTATCGGCTCACTTGAAATCCACAGGAATTCTGCGGGTTGACGGGTTGTCAACGGGACCCTCGGATTTGGGGTGTCACAAAACGTGGTGTCCACAAAATGGTGACTCCACTGGGGATCGTTTTAGAGGGTCAAGCTTGAACACTTGTTGAGGTAAATATGGTATTGGATTGATCGATTAGTAGGGATCCTTTGGGATTGTTACATATTCATCTTGCATCCTTGCTTAGATTATGAGTAGATTTGGATGATATGCTTTTTCTTTGCATGACTGTTTGTTGCATGACTACCTTTTCTCTTGCTTGATTATATGTTGCTTGTATATGTGAGACACACATGTATCCCCTTTATCTCAAACTCACTAGTCTCGTCGACTCGGTTTCCCTTGATTGTGTATTTGATAGGAGACTTGCTACTCCTTTTGTACTCTTCAACATAGCTAATGATTAGGAGTAAGGTCTAATGATGTGCTATATCTATGTTTGGGAGCATGTTAGAGGCGGTCGACATATTGATGCTAATTGGAGTCCGATCTTTGAAGAATCGTATAGCCTAGAGCTAGATCCCATGATACTTGTGTGACCGATGTGCTTTCTCTATGCTTAGTTTGTTAGGTTTTTCGGATGCACCCACACATTCACTATATACTTAGTTTTTTTACTTATAGTAGTGAGAACCTTCACCATAGGAAACCCCCTTGGGATGTTGAGGTAGTGCATCTGTGGAGGTGATGACCACCTTGCATAGAAGCACCTCGTCTCTTCGGAGGCGTGTAAGAGGTTGCGTACCATTGGAGGGTACGATCGCTCTTACTAGGGACCCCTTCAAAAGCCCACCCTTTTTATTTTAGAGCCACCTTAACCTTATAGGTGAACTTAGATCTTTCTTTTAGGATTCCTTTTCCTACACGTGGGTGCATCAAGAGCCTTTAGGGTTACTTTAGTCGTAACTGGGTCTGGTGTTCTCCCTTTGGTCTCTTCTTGAGTGTTCAGAGATTGGTTCGAGTTTTTAGTGCTAGTTGGACCACTCCTTGTCTTTGTGCGTTATATTTACTCCTTGTCACTTAATGTGTTTAGAGAGCTTTCTCCATAAGGCTTTCGCGAGTCTTATTTTCATAGGTTGACGCTTACACTTAGTTTATCGTCACTCGCTACTTGATACCTTGGGTATACTCATTGATCACTTCTCTTGCACCACACACTTATCATGAGCTCAATATGTTCCTTATTGGACACTTGATTCAATTTTCAGTTTGAGGCTTGTTATTTCCATATGAAAGGTGAAAGGCATGTTTCTATATTCATTATTGGACACTTGATTCAATTTTCAGTTTGAGGCTTGTTATTTCCATATGAAAGGTGAAAGGCATGTTTCTATATTCATAAATTTTTTTTTTTTTACCTTAATCACCTTATCTTTTTTTTGTCATGGGGCTCGAATTGAAGGTTGAATCAAGGACTCATAACTATAGAAGAAGTATTGATTTCATGATAGAGTTTTTGTATTCATATTTGTGGTCATCTTATAGTGGACTCCTTTATGACTCTAGGGTTGCTATCTTACATCCGGATTATGATTGCCACCATAGGATCATTTAGTGTGTGTTATGTTACGGTGTTGACTTGAGACACCTTCACTTTCATGTCATGATCAATTGGGCCTGACTCATGATGGAGGGTTTTGAGCTTACTGGCCTTAAATTGGAGACTTGACTTATTCTACCCGAATCGGAGTAGCATCTCATTCACACTTGTATTCTTACCTTAACCTTTTTTGGACCCGATGACCTACTATCATGAACTTTATATTGTCATTCTCGAACACCACTACATTCTCATTCATTTCCCCCTATATAAACCCTAGTCTTTTATACTAGTTCCTTGATTTGACCAGGTAGAGTTTTAGATGACTAGACTTGAGAAAAGCATTGCGTCTTATGAGATGTGACTTATGATGAGAGGGCAATTCGATTACTTGATGAGATCATTGATCATTCTAAGCCTGAGATGAGGAGATGCGTTGTTACACGATATTCAGTCTAGGCACTTACATATGATTTATGAAGCCTAATTTGGCTAAGGGGTTTGGTTTATATGGGTTGACGATGAGTAGCTCATATTGAGAAAGCAGTTAGCTGATTTGATTAGAGTGTGATTGCTATACTATGACTGAGATGGTTTGAGAGGTTTTATAGAGCATATGGCTTGAGCTTTCACATGATTTTAGAGGGTTTTACATTGCTACATTGGGTGAATGCTAATCTTTATTGTTGACCATGTGTAATCTCAAGAGCATGATGTATGATGTTGTGGTTAAAGGATGGGTAGCCATCGTTTCACAAGCCTTTTACCTTATCCCATGCACATATAGAGTTATTTGTTGCTAGCCCATTGAGCCTCACATGGATATTATAACCTTTTCTTTCATCACCTCATTTATCTTTACACCGGTTGGGGGCTCAATGATGTATGGATGCTTTGTATAAAACCCGAGTAAATTTAAAATTTTTCGAAAAATGGCAAAACGGTAAATTCTTTGCTGTGCGCAGTTGAAAACCTGAAATTTTAGATCTCGGATGGTAAGCAAACATCATTTGTTGTTGGATTAGGTCTTGAAAAATCTAGTTACCGAAAAGAAATTTGTTGATTGAGGCAGTCAATTTTTCACGATTTTGGGGCGTCGGGTGTCTAGCTAACCCCAAAAAATAGGATTTTTAAGTAAAAATCTAAAAAGTGGAAAATAACTTAAGTAAAGTTCATTTAAAATAAATTAAACTTAAACTGAGATGAAATAAATCGTTTCGGGACAGAAACAAACCTGGACTAGTCACGGACACGTGGCGCAACGTGAGCCACCCACTTAAACTTAAGTGAGGGGCTTGGGAGAAACAAAAGGAAAAAGATCCCATTTCTATTCCGGTTGGAGAGAAAAACCGTGAGAGAGGAAGGGAGAGGAGAGAGCTTCCAAGAGCTTCTTTCTTCGATCCTTAGAGTTTTGTCGATCGAATTAAGTGACTAAGAGTGAAAGTTCATCTATAAATGAGGCTACCATGGGTACCAAAAGGAGGGGTTTTGCGAGATCTAAATGATGAGATTTCTTGAAATCAGGATTTTTGGGCTGGGAGGCTTCCTGGCGGAGTGATACTACCTTGAGAGGTAGGAGTCTTCATCTTGTGGTTTATTTCCTACTGGGAGGCGATTTTATTAAAAATGTGGTGTAAAGGTCCACAAAGCCATGTTTGGTGATTTAGGAAAGCTATTTAAGCCGTTTTTATAAACTTATTGTGGCTGATTGTTGAAGAGTCTGTGGCATGCTCAAAACATGGTTTAAAATTTCATTTGGGATGAATCTTGCCTTTAGGAATTTGTTTAGTTGTGTTAAAATGGCTTTAAATGCTGTTTTGTGGCCTGGTTGTGCCCGATCTCGTGGCCCGGTTTGTGAAGTGTCCATTAAATGTTCAAAGCATGGTTTAAGGGTTGTTTGGTTGAAATCCTTGCCTTTAAGGACTGTTTGGCTGTGTTAAAATGGCTTTAAATGCCGTTTTGTGGCTCGATTGTGTGAATTGTGTGTGATACATCCCAAAAAGTGCTTACGAACTGTTTGGGATTAAAGAGAATAATCCAAGATGTTAAGGGCCTGTTTGACCAATTTTGAGCCCAAGTTAAGGGCCTATTGGGCTGTTGTTGTGGGCACCCTATATGACACATTTTGCCTTGAGGATTAAGTGTTTTATTGCTTGATATGTGATAGCATGCTTGTTATTTGGTTGATGAATGTTAACATGTGTGTTCTAATGTATTAACATTATTATGAGTGTTTAATTAGAAATTATATGCATGTGATATAATTGTCCATGATGCATGGTTAAATGCATGAGATAAATTTTCCATATGGCATTCATCACATATGTGGCATAGCATTGACATGCAATGGTACACTACATTGCATATGCACGAGAACATCGCATTTCATGGGTATGAGTGCATGGTTGAGATCAACACCATAATTGGTGATTGATGAGTGGGCTCGGTACCATTGGACAAAGTCCAATAAATTTACCTCTTGACAATGGTAAAAACGTATGTCGGGGCTAGATCTGCTCCATCGGAGTAAAGACTGATGGTTCGGTTATCAGCGGTGAGAAAGTCAAAAAGTGTTGGAAGAAATGCGAAGCCTGCGGTGAGACCCCGAAAATTCATTGCCCACAAAAGACACATTGTTTTGTAAATGAAATGATCATTTGAGGTGTAACATCCAAAAAGCTTTTGGTTTATAAACAAATAAATTTTGCTTGGAAATTGATGGTGGATGTAATCCATCAATGACGGATTATTACACATGGGCATCGCATTGTGTGGTAGGAGTCGGTAAAAACTCGGGTATGATAGGAGTAAGTAAAGACTTGGGCCGGGCATGGTGCATGAGTGGGTCTCCTTTCAATCCATGGCATGACATGTAGAATTCCAATCCAGGATTGCATATCTTGCTTGAAATTGTGATATGAATGTGAAAATTGTTAAGTGTAAGCATTGCATGTGCACTTAGGAGGGGAGTAGCTTCTGTAGGAATTACTCTACTGGGCGTGGCATACCCTATAGGGGATAACATTTCAGGTGCGGGACAAGCGCCGGTGGACGGCTCTCATCCAAGGCGTCAAGGGTAAAGAAAGTCGGATTGTGGCTTTATAATTACTTCTTTAATTGTTTTGTAACATTTATTTTTGTAGTAAATGAATGTTAGCATGTAAAATCATGTAAAGTTGGAAAAATGGAACTCTTGGAAAGTTTTGTGTTTGCTCGTCCTGTTTTGGCTCTGCCTCACAGGTGAAGGCTGAGCCCGCGAGTGAAGGTGGGCTTCAACAGCGGAGCTCGGCGGTCTGCAAGTGGGCTACGCCTCACCTAGGCGAATCTAGGACTTAGTTTGCGATCTTTGTTTTCTGCAACATTATACATTGTACAGGATGGTTTTCAGAAGAGCTCCTAGCCCGAAGGGGGCTCTGCCTGGTTTTGTAAAATGATGGATTCTGGAGAATGGGACGTACGATGTGGTATCGGGTCATGATATCCCGCAAAGGACTCCTCAGTTTGTAAAATGATGGGTCTAATGAATGGGACACAAACGCGTGTGGTATCGGGTTACCCGATATCCATAGGTTTTCACCGAGTTGATGGTTGATCAACGGACCCCACGGGTAGAATTATCTGCTTTGATTAAATTTACATGAGCTTTTGGCCCCGACAAACATAATTTGTATCCACTTCATTCTTCGCTACCAGGATCTTCCTATTTCAACATCATCATTACTCCCCTATATCACATGTCACCATCAGTCTCCTACCCCCTTTCTTTCTTATGTCATTTCACTTATGACATTGCTTTTGCTTTCCCTTGAGTGATGGTCTTCTACATGTCTTTGTATGATGGACAAACACATCTTTCCTTCATTTCACCCCTTGAGCAGATATCCAGATATCTTGGTTGTAAGAGATTATCTTATCAGCGAAGATTCGTATTTCTACTAGTGCCTTGAGTAATATTTCATTCATGTGGTTGTATATTATATATCAATAATTTTTATTTGAGTATATGTAAAAGAAGATAAAATAGAGATAAAAAAGAAAAAATTGTTTACATATTCCATCGTAATATTCTTCTTAGGGCACATGTGTGGACGGCGACACCTCATTTCGTTGAGTATATGTATGATGGCGAGGGTTCTATGTGAGTTCTCTTCCCGAGTTAGATTAGCAACATTTGAGAGGTGTGACCTCGGTTTAGGATCTCCGGATCAATATCTATCCATCACACCATCATTTCGGATATGATTTCCGCTTCATGCTATGATGTGATGCGACTATCACCCACTCCCACCTCTGTGCTTTTTCTTGTTGACCTCCATTTGTTCAACTTGCTCGATTTGATCATGTTGAGGTTCCTTCCTTCGTACCTCAGCCGCTTCCAAAGAGTACCTTTATACGTTCATATCATTTCTACTCATCTATTAACATGTGATACTTCACTACTTGCTATTCCCAGTGTTCTCATAGCGATGCTGAGTTCGACTCATGAGGTTTCTAGACATTGTGTTACATACACGCGGGGGTTTGTTGATATCATTCTCATTGGGATTTGAGCTAGTTTAAAATCACCATTTCTTTTACTATTTTGACCTACATTACGGACCCGGAATTGTTAGACCACCTTGAGGCCATGATGCCACACATTATGTTTGATAGCTTACACATGGGCGATATTAGTGGTTGTGTGACACCCCGACCCGGGGGTCCGTTGGCAACCCGTCAACTCGTGGAATACATATAGTCATTGAGTGTCTCAATGCCACAAAATGAGTGTCTCTTTACCCGAGACTCAAACATGAGTAAAAATGGCCACGTCGGACCCATACATCCATACTCACCAAAATATTAACCAGCTATATTACAATAGTTTCAAGAGTTAATTACACTCTTATATAAACATGCATCGATCATAATGTTTCATACATGTTTTAAAAAAATATATAATTAAAGTCACATGTCGGCTTTCTTCTCAAAAGCGGCCTCTAGTGAGCGCCATATTCCTAAACACTCCTTGTACTTGAAGGGGGATCCACGGCGGGTGAGCAATGCCAGTAGTGGGGGTGTACCTACTTAAGGTTACTCCTCACCTAAATGCTCATGCAATGGCACACAAAACATTCAAGTAAAACATCTGATCCTTACTTTCCAAATATACACATCATTATGGATGAGTCGTGGTACACCCATTCCCACATCTCAAGGCCCTGCTGACTCCTCCGCATGCCTAAAGCCAAGGGTGTGAGAAAATACTATTTTCAAAACAAAATGTTTTGTTCATGAAAACATAATACTAATTTCCGATAAAATTTTATTGGAATGACCACTCCGAGGTGAATTCTTCCGGATAACTCTTGAAATAGTCATGGAGTCGTCACTCCGATATGAGCTTGTTGGACAACTCTCCAAGAAATTCTTGGAAAATCTTCCCATGAAAATTGTTTGACAGCCATGTTTTTCATGTCATGCACTCATACCTCTTTGCTCACAGTTACCCGATTACGCCTTGAAATGCAATATTCCATTTCACAATAATTTATAATTAATATATCAAGCATGCATATATTATGAAATTCACCTAAAAAAGCAACCTTATTATTCATTCATAGCAATAACACTAAAATTAACTCACGTGGGCTAATAAACAATCCAGCAGTCCATGTTGGAACCTGCCCAAAGAATCACACAAATAGCGCCTGACAACACGAGTCACATGAGCAGTCCGACCCGGTCTCGGCTTGTCATGGGCGACTCTAGGGATTTCACCGCTTCAATCGATCTTTGGAACTAAATACACGGCCATCCAGGTTTCAAGATATCCCCATCCATTAAAATGGCTCTTAGCCAAAGAATAAATCAAGTAGGAGAAAACCCCTACCTCCCGGAGTTGTCAAAATTCCACAATACCGGTACGCATGCGTAGCTCTTGCAGTGGGGATCAACTTTGCCTCTTGTCTCGCCAGGAAATCTAGAGAGAAGATAGAGCCTCTCTCTCTAGAATTTCTCCTATCTCTTTTTCTTCTTTTCTCTCTCTATTTTCCCTCTCTTTTCCCCCATCCAATCGGTTGGGTCAAGTTGGGTCAAGAGAACTTGTCCCCTCACTTGCCACTTGTCACATTCCCATTGGTTCCTTGGATTTCCCTTATCCTCTTATCCATCTACCATGGATTTCCATCCACTCACAAGGTGCCATTTGTCTCCTATGGCCCCACACTTGAGCTCATTGTTTGACTAGCTCTCCACTTGACATGTGTCTCATCTTGAGCCACTCAAATGCGTCAAGTGTCCCACACCACTCTCGGTGCCTCGAAAAACGTGAAATTCCGTCTGTCTTGGAATTTGATGAAGTCGGAGTGGTAGCTAGATTCTCCGCAGACGATTCAATTGTGAAGTCCATTTCCTCATCCGAGATCTAGAAAAATTCCTATTTACGACCGAAATTACCATTTACCATTTTTAGAAAATTTGAATTTTCTCGAGGTTTAAGTTGGTTAGAGATATTTTGGAGCATGATGGATGGAAGCGATGGTGATCATATACTTGGGGCTTATGCCTATTTTATTGATAGTTATGAGTTCTTACACTAGACATATGGCTACTTTGGAGGTCATTTTTATTAGATATGTATATACTCGATACTGGGGCATACCTATCATGTTGTTGGCAAATCATTAAGATGATCTATGTTAGGGCATAGCCCTCTTTTCTTTGGATGATGGATCTTGAGACATTCTTATATTGGAGTATAGTCACTTTTGAGAGCACGGTTATCATAAATGCAATTGTTTTATTGTTACTGAGGCATAACCAGCTCATTGTTTTGGTTCATCGATGTAGTGAATGACCATTTGATGGAGGATTTTGATGCAATGTGGATTTGATGTCACATGAGATTTAGTCTTTTCGACATACCTGGTCGATCTTGGATATCTACCTATCCTCCATCCCATACCCGAATATTTCCTTCTTGAACGCCTCATATCTATACCTATTTTACTAGACCCTATCCTTCATCTTCTTTGACCTACCCATTTCACCATAATTTATGATTTGCTCCTTTGATCAAAGAAGGATGCGGTTAAGTCTTTTAGTTTTACAGTCGAGCCTTCACCCTTATGGGTCTTTAGGTTCAACACCTTCCATGATGGTAGAGTTTAACATATTATTTACTCATTTGTGATGATGTCTTCGTTTTGGGCAATTAGCATATTGAGTGTTGGTTACTATGAATTTAATTGTTGGTAAGTTCTATTATGTTAGCATGCCTTGATGCATGGTCCTATGTGGCAGGCAGCCTTGAGGTTAGATTTGCACTTTCACTACGTGATCGATGAGCATACTTTAGAGTGTTGATGGTTTTGAACACATTGCCTTTCAGTTTAGTCACCATTGCATACTAGGGGCATACCCTTGCCACTGATGTTGCCAGATAATTAGAAGGCTTCATTGTCATCACATTGAGTTATTGACCTTTTTTATTTGTATATTGACCTTTTTTAAGCCCTGAGCCTTGTTGAACCATAGTTTATTTATTTCCTTTTTCAAGCCCAGGCTTTCCGCACACCTTTTTTAGGACTTAAGCCTTATTGAATTTTAAGGCATTTTATTTCTGTTTTGTGACTCCATTTTCTCACCTTTTCCTTTTTATGCCTTGAGCCTTTGTGGCCCAGGCCCTAAGCTCGATACACGAGAGCATTTTATTTCCATTTCAATCCGGAGCTAAGCTTTTCGGTTTTCCTTTTAGAAGCCTTATAAGTCCTAAGCTCGACCACTAATTTGTTTATTCCTTTTTGAGTTCGGAGCTTGATTTTTCCTTTTTTAAGCTCTGAGCCTTGTTGAGCCTTGATCTCTTAGCCCTAAGCTATTTAATTTCCTTTTCAAGCCCGGAGCTCGCTTTTTCATTTTTTCCTTTTTAGGCCCTGAGCCTTGTCGAGCCCTAAGCTATTTTATTTCCTTTCGGGCCGGGCTCCTTTTCCTTTTTAAGCCCCAGATGTGGGCCTCAGCTCTTAGCCTTGAGATGTTTTATTTCCTTTTCTTACCCGAAGCTTGCTTTTCGCGTTTTTTTTCCTTTTTAGGCTCTGAGCCTTGTCGAGCCCTAAGTTCTCAGCCTTGAGCTGTTTGATTTCCTTTTCGAGCCTAGAGCTTGCTTTTTCCTTTTTGGGCTAAGCCTTATTGAGCCTCGGCTCTTAATCTGGTATTTTATTTCCTTTCGAGCCTAGAACTCGCTTTCCTTTTTAGGCTACGAGCACCGAGCCTTGGTTGTTTTATTTCCTTTACGAGTCCTAAGCTCCCTTTTTCCCTTTTCTAGGCCACATTGCCTTGTTAAACCTGAGCTCTCAACCTGTAGACCATTTATTTCCTTTTCTAGCCAGTTGCTTTCGCTTTTTCCTTTTTAGGCCTTGACACTTGTCAAGCCTTGAGCTCTTAGCCTTGATCTGTTTTATTTCCTTTTTGAGCTCAATTGGCTTTCCTTTAGGCCTTGAGCCTTGTTGAACCCTGAGGTCTTAGCCCTTAGCTGATTTATTTTGTTTTAACCTTGGAGCTCGCTTTTTTGTTTTTTAGACCTTAAGCCTTGTCAGCCCTAAGTTATTTTATTTCATTTTTGAGCCCGAAGCTCACTTTTCTCACTTTTTCCTTTTTAGGCTATGAGCCTTGTCAAGCCTTGATATGTTTTATCTCATTTTCGAGCTCGGAGCTCGCTTTTTCCTTTTCTAGGCCTTAAGCCTTATTGAGCTCTAAGCTATCAGCCCTAAGATGTTTTATTTCCATTTCAATCCTAGTGCTCACTTTTCTCGCTTTTTTCGTTTTTAAGTCCTGAGCCTTATCCCTAAGCTCTTAGCCCTAAGCTGTTTTATTTTCTTTTCGAGCCCGGATCTCACTTTTTCCTTTGTTTAGGCCTTGAGCTCTCAGTCATGAGTTGTTTTATTTCCTTTTCGAGCTCGAAGCTCGCTTTTCCTTTTTTTAGGCCCTAAGCCTTGTTGGACGGACCTCTCAGCCACTAGTTGTTTATTTCCTTTTCGAGGCTCGGGCTCGCACTCGCTTTCCTTTTTAGGCCTGAGCCTTGTTGAGCCCTAAGCTACTTTGTTTCATTTTCAAGCACAGGCTCGCTTTCGCTTTTCCTTTTTAGGCCACGAGCCTTGTTAAATATAAGCTATCGACCTTGAGTTTGTTTCTTTGCTATTCAAACTTCGAAGCTTCATCCTTTTCTTTTAGTCCATGGTACACTTTATTTCCTTTTCAAACCCGAAGCTCATTTTTCTCATTCTTTCCTTTTTAGGCCTTGAGCTTTATTGAGCCATGAGCTCTCGGCCAGACTCTTTCCCACTCTCTTAGTCTTTGATCCATGCTGAACCTTAATTGTGTTTACCCTCTTCATCCATTTTAGCAATAACACTTGGAGCACTCTTTATAGACAGACACCTTATCAGTTCCCTCTCGAGGTGAGCTTACCCGAGTTTTATGCAGTTGTCTTGTCTTAGTCTTTTGTGCCTTCATGTGGTGAGTGTCGATCTCCCTTTACGGATGTTCGTTTGTTTCTCTTTGGTGGTGTAAAACCCTAGAAAATTTAAAATTTTCTAAAAGTATAAAATTAAATAATAAATTGTTGAAATGGCTCAGGAAAGCCTAGAAAATTTCCCAGGCTCGAGATGAGAGAAAGCATTTGCTCCATTGAGTCCGTCTCACCAAAACTAATAACTCAGAAAAGTTTCACTAAATTCCTAGGTAATGAGGAATTCTTTATAGATTTTGAAGTTAGGTATCTAGTAACGGGAGCGAGAATTTCCTAAAAATCTCGAGAGTTAGGAAATGTTTGAATTAAGTTCATTTAAATAAATTGGCGAGACGAAAATAAATTGTTCGGGAAAGCGAACTTGGACAGTCGTGGACGCATGACGCAAAGTGAGCCCCACGTCAACAAGCTTCAAAAGGAAAGAAGAAATCATTTTTTCTCCCCATTTTGGGCAATTACAGTAGTGGGCGTGAGAGAGTGAGAGGGGAGAGAAAAGTTCTTCCTTCTCTCTATAATCTACGGAGATCGGATGGTCGGAATCCGTCGAGCCAAGATTTAAAGTTCATCTACTCAACGAGGGCTATGCGTGGGTACCGACAACACGCAGTTTCACCGAAGATTTCGGGTTTGGAGAAGAACAGCTGTGAGAGAAGCTCTACCTTCTATCTAAGATTTACGGCGATCGGCGGCTCGGTTTGTGACACCCCATTTCCCGGGGGTCCCGTTGACCACTGTCAACCTGCGGAAAACCTGTGTGTCTCATATCATGAGACCCATACATGAGTAAAAATTGCCACATTGGCCTACACAACATACTCACCAAAATATATCCAACTATATTACAATAGTTTCAAGAGTTGTTACATCACTCTTAATACAAACATGTTTCAATTGTAATATTTCATACATGTTTTACATAAACGTAATCAAAGCCACATATCGGCTCTTCTCAAACGGCCTCTAATGGCGCCATCTTCGAATGCTCCTGTGCAGAAAATAATTTTTTCCCTCGGCGGGGTGTCTGATGATGGTTGAATTATTCTACATGGGTTACTCCCGCTAAGTGCACATGTAATGGCAACCAAACACATTCAAGCAATTGCATGATCCTGCGAATATCTACATGCCCAATCCCATGTCTCGAGTCTCTGACTCCCTCACATGCTTATGCCATGTATGAAAACCGTTTCAAAAAAATGTTGTTTTAATTGTGGGCAACCCTCCCGATATAAATACATTGGACAATCCTCGAAAGGAATTAAATTTGTTTGGGTAACTCTCGAAACAATTCATGGGCCTCTCAGCGTGAATTGTTGGACGATTCCCAACACAATTCTTAGGACAACTCCCGATTCATTCTACCTTTTTATAAGTTTACAAAGAGAATTCATTGTTTGGACAACCCACCGATTTTATTTTTCATGCACTCACACCCTACTATTCTAGAGTTCCCCGGTGCATATGAAATGCAATATGCCATTTCTATACAACACATGTTAATATATCAAGCATGCATATATTAATGAAATTTATACACAATCATCATGTTATTCATTCATACATAGAAATAACACACAATTAGCTCACATGGGCTAATAAGAATCCGACAATTCATTGGTATTGTCCAAAGCATCACAACACACAATTAGGACCACCCAAAGGCAATCTCCAATGTTAGTAATAGTGCTCTAGGCCTATTGTATGGACATGAGTATTTGATATTTATGAAATTTATTATTATGATGATTTGCATGTTTTATTATATATAATGTCCTTGAATAATATTATTAATTATTCTAAGTGTCCCTAATCGGTTATTGTTATGGGAATAACAATGAATTAAGATAGTATAAAGTTTGATTGATATTCATGGGATGAATATGTGTATGAGATACAAAATCAAATTTATATCTATTTGTTGAGAACAAATATTAGACCGGAGCTGTCTTGAGATTAATACATGGATCAAAGTCATAAGTTAATCTCTAATAGTTATGTCATTAAATCCTTTGACCTGAGATCGCTATAGCTCTCAACATAAGGAATATTGTGTTTGATATAATCAAACGTTGTTTTTAATCGGATGACTATAAAGGTTATACTTGAACATAATAAGAATTATGTAGTGAGATATGAGGATTAGATGGAATTGTCCTCTTATTATAAAGACATATCTCTGGGTCCCTCGACAATTGAGACTGAGAAATGCATGGCCCCGTGCTCAAATGAATTGATGGAGATCAATAATCATTGTTTAGTCAGTCTAATTATAGGTTTTCCGAGTAATCAAAGATAGAATGATATAAGGTTATTGCCCATGCCTTATATTCTATCAAGATATCATGAGACAAAAGGATCATGTCATTAGTTATATTAAGGTTGTCTCGGATCATGAGCTTTTCATTTTATTTGGGTAGTCATAATGTCTTGCTAGAGACCACTTATGACTTGTAGGATCAAAATGTGATTTAGGCCTGCGCTGATGTTAATTGAACCTATAGAGATTCGCACATTAGAAACGAATAATACGGTTATGGTTTTTAAGCTCTGTAGTAATTTAAAATGATGAGATTATTTTAAAAAAAAAAAAAAAAAAAAATTACAAATAATAATTAGTTGTTATTTAAATTCGAATTTAATTTGAAAGTTTAAATTATTGATTTAAATTATAACAAATAATTAATTTGTTATATTTTCTTATTGGATAAGGAAATAATGCGTAAGGGTTTTTAAAAGAAGTTTTAAATATATATTAATATAAATATTTAGTTTTTCCTTATGATAAATTTGAATTTAAATTGTTATTATTTAAAGAGTTTTAAATATATAATAATATAAATTAATTTCATACTCGATAAGGATTTGAATTTAAATTGTTATTATTTAAAAGAGTTTTAAATATATATTAATATAAATAAATTCGTTTCCTTATCGATAAGGATTTAATTCATCGTTATTATTTAAAAGGAATTTTAAATATATAATAATATAAAATCGTTTCCTTATCTGATAAGGATTTGAATTTAAATTGTTATTATTTAAAAGAGTTTTAAATATATAATAATATCAAATTCGTTTTTGACAAAAACCCTAGGAGATATATATATATATATATATATATATATATGTGAACATATATTTTTTTGTGTAGGTAGTCTTTTACTCTAAAACTGACCAAAGCAGAGAGACCCTAATTTCGTTTGACGAACTGAACTAGCATTCAACAAGATCGTTCATTATTTGTTCGTGTGTGGATACTTGTAGAGGGTGTGGCTTTTCGAAGGCGACACCTTTGAAGATCCGAATAAACCAGGCGAGACTTTAAAAACGGCGAATCGATCTCTGAGAGGTAAGTTTACGTTTACCCTTCCTTGGTTTTATATGAAAGCATGTGATCCTTGGTGGGTTAAGGGATAAAAATTTTAAATTCATTTGCATTTTATGTTCAACTTGATTGGATATTACGCGAGTAACCTAACATCCAAACCAACTTGAAATTTTGTCAGCCTTTAAACTTCCTAGCGCCGATATAGGAGGGCCAGAAAACTCACGGCCATTTATTTGAAACACTTAACCATTAACAAGGTTCTTAAATAAAGTTAAATCAAGTAGTAGAAGACCCCTACCTCCTAGAGTTGTCGAAACTCCACAAAGCCAGTATCCACACGTAGCTCTTATCGTGGGGAGCAACTTCGTTTCTTGGCTCACTGGGATTCGACGGTCCGATCGCCGGAAAATCTAAAGAGAAGTTAGACACACTCTCTCTAAAAACCCTCTTTTTTCTCTCTCATTTTCTCGGTTTGCTATCTCCACTCTCGAAACTTCGTTGAATTGACATGGAGTCGAATTGTCTTTTCTCTGCCACGTATCAACCTATATTAGCTCTTAGGATTTCCTTATCCACCCCATCCCTCTAATTTGGGATTTTCATCAAATGGCATCATGCCATGTGTCCACCCATGGCCCACACTTGAGCTCATGTTTGACTAATTCTGCACATGACTCATGGAACCTCTTAAGCCACTCAAAATGTGCCAAGTGTCCCGCACTACCCTCTTTGCCTCGAAAAACGTGAAATTTCTACTGTCTCGGATTTCGACGAAATTCGACATGGTAGCTAGATTTCGTGAGACGATTCCAACGATGAAGTCCGTTTCATCATCCGAGATCTAGAAAAATTTAGGATTTTGACCAAAGTTCTCATTTACCATTTTCCGAAAAATTAGATTTTCTCGGGTTTACGGTTTCGTCGAGACCAAGACTTAAAGTCGAAGTACTCGTCGAGGGCAACGTGTGGACACGAAATCAAAATTTTAATTGAAGGTCGAGGCGGAAGTTCGGGAAGGCGAGTGAGTCTCGGGTCTTCGGGACTCCAAAAAGAAGTTTTGTTTTTCGCTCCCGAGGTAGGGAACCTTCCTACTCTGGTTTATATTTCATCTAAATGCTGTTTTGGTCTTGGTTGAGCCCTAGGGGCTGTTTGGTTGTGTTCCCGGACACAAAAACTGATTTTTTTATTCTTTTTTCTGGTTTTGAGCTATGATGTCCATTTTTTTTTTGGGTAGCTTTCAAGCTGATTTTGGGCTAAGTTTGGGATGAGTTTTGTGCCATGTTTATGGCTTGTTATGAGTCCCCAGGATGGGTTTGTTGTCGAATTGAAGAGAGTTGTTTCGGATGAGTTTGGGTAGGAAAAATATGTACGGGAGCTAAAAAAGCCTCGAAGGGCATGAATTTCGTGGGTTTTCACGCGGTACCTCAACGAGCTTTGTTGTGCGAGGCCTCGACTTAGGATGACCATAACTTTAAATTAGGAGTTCTTGTTTTGGGTGCAGGCTACATGGAAGCGTTTGAGTCTAGAGAATCCATCCATATATATTTTGAAAATTTTGAGCTCATATTTTGTCCGAAAATGATGAAAAACAGTAGGCCTCTCTTTGGATTCAGTGCATTAGTCCTTTGTTCTTCTGAGGCCTCGACCGGACGACCATAACTTTCTCGTCTGAGCTCCTTTTAGGGTGTTCTTATACTCTATGGAAAGATCTTGGAGTCTAAAAGCTGACCATATACTTTTAAATGGCAATTGGTGCTCACATCTGTGTTGAAAAATTGATTGTTACAACAAGTGTCCTAATTGTTGGTTGTATGGATGTGAGGAGTTCTGTGTTGAAGTGACCATTACATGGCAGGTTGTAGGCTATCTTAGGTGCATGATATTCCATTAATTAGCCTAGTAAATGAGGTGTGTCATTACTTTCCTAGGTAGTGACTTGATGAAATGTTAACATGTGTTTGTGTGATTGATTGCAATGGCATTTCTTGGTTAAGAGTTGTCATGCTTGGATGTCAATATGTGTGCTCCTATATTGGGTTTGTGATGTGTTTCGATGTGGACATAGCTGTGCACATGGCATGTTGTAGGCTAGTTTATTGAGCATTATGCGCCATAATGTAGCCTAGGGATTTAGATATGACATTACTTGTCTAAGTAGTAGTTGGAATGATGTTGATGCATGCTTGTTTGA